>CM064492.1:16127236-16204201 GCA_032716605.1 Paralithodes platypus | reverse complement strand
CCTTCCTCACCTCAGAGGACGTCCAAGAAGCTGAAGGGTAGTGTTTCCAAGTGTCATGAGAAGGGGCATATTACGCGCTGCATGTCCGAGCACACTGCCTACAGCAGTGGTGTCACTAGTGAGGCAACTTCGGTGTGTCTTTGAGTTCTTCCGCAGTTGCCCGGTTAATATGTCGGTTGCTAAGTGCCAGTCCCCGGTGCAAGAAGCATCAGGATGGCTCTTCACCCGTCCGAGATGCTTGTTTGTGGTCATATGTGGCACGGCACCTGTGAGGTGGGCATGGTGTGGAGCATAGGCTTGAGTTTGCTGCGTGATTGGGGCTCTTCCCAGACACTTATTAAGAACTTCACTGTCAAACCTATGAAATATGCTTCTCGGGTTGTGGTGGTTCAAATGTATCAATGCTACGCGGTCCCTTACCCGCTGGTCAGAGTGGAGCTTGAGGTGGATGGGTTGACACGGGAGTTGGATGTGGGTGTTGTGGAGAAATTGCCAGTTGAGGGGGTCGACCTCCTTCTCGGTAACGACTTTGCGGGTACCTACTTCCGAGGTTACCAACCTTAGTCGTTGCCGAGAGGGCGGCCGACACGAGTAGGGAGGGGCAAGAGGGGCTTGATAGGTGCCAGACGCAAGCAGATGGCGTGCGCTGTCACCAGTTCTCAGGTGTTTCCCAAGCGCCCTTGCCGAACAGCCCCAATGCGCCCCGATCAAGGCCAAGACCATAACCGAGCGCTCCCCACAGAACCCTCCCTGCCGACCACAATAAAGCCTGGGTGGACCGAAGCCGCTCCCTGGTGGAGAGCTGAGGAGGGTGCTGAAACGCCTGGGAAACCAAAGCCCCACCCAGTGCCCTGTGCCCCTCAGGCTTATGAATAGAAAGTTGAGGGGCAAAGCCAAATGTGACTCTTTGGCTTCCCATCTAGGTAGATTGGGAGGTCCAATCCACGGAAGAATGTGAACGTGTGGGGAAGCTGCGCGCAAGGGTAGACCTAAAATGACGTGGGGATCAGGTACTCCGGTCCGATCTCAAAATATAGAACTGGATTGACAACAGAGACAGGGTAGTTTGCTCTCTAGACCGCAATCGAGCTTTTAAAAATCCCCTCCCCCCTTTCGATAGACATTTGTACATTTTTCGGAAGAAATATTCCGGTTTCCTCCTAAAGTAAAGACTTGCTTTCGCTCGCTAATGAATAAAATCGAAACCCTACTGGCACGAAAAGTCTTAATATTGGCAAATAAATGGGGCGAGCAGGTCTTAAACATCACCAAACTAAGGGAGCCAAACGCCTTAATATCTCAAACTAATGGGGCTAAACATGAAGGAGAAGGGGGGGGCCCGAAAAAGAAAAAAATTCCACTTAAGGGGGAGGTAGTCGCTTTTTTTTACCCCCCCTTCTCCCTCATGTTTAGCATATTAGTTTGTGATTTAAGACGTTCGTTCCATTAGGTTGGCGATGTTGAGACCTTCCGCCGCATTTGTTTGTCAATATTAAGACCTTTCGTGCTATCTTAGGGTGTTGATTTTGGCCCAGGCGAGTGGGAGCGACCCTCTAATTTTAGAAGGAACCGGCCGTGGCCGTGAATTTTTCTACCAAAAGATGTAGCAAATTGATCTTGAGGGGGTTCTAGGGGGGGTTTGTTTAAGCTTGATGGAGTTATAGCTATGAAAAATTAAAAAATAAATATATTATTAAATACGTAAACTAAAAAGCAAGCACCTACCCCCTTAACCCTTTGAATACCAACGTACGGGTCATAAAATTTTATTCTAGCTAGATTTAGACGAATATTTTGTAGCTTAGGAAGGATCTGTGGTAGTTAAAAAAGTCGGTAGAGATGAGTTTGCAGACTTTTCATTGCTAGATGACTTTCTAATCTTAATTTAACTCGTCTTATAGTTGTTCGGAATATGAATGAAAATGAGGTCATTGGTACTGTATGATTAAGGGAAGGCTTGCCGTTTGTTTTGTCTAGTAATTAATTTATTCATATATTTTGTTTAGTTTCCTCCCTAGACCTCCAAACAGCTTAGCAAAACACCCCCCTAGACAAGATAAATTTGTACATTTTTCGGTAGAAAAAGTCCAAGCCGAAGGCCGGTTTCCTCTTAAAGTTGCAAGGTCGGTATCGCTCGCCAGGAACTCTCGACACACCTAAATGGCACGAAAGGTCTTAAAATTGACAACGAAATGGGGCGAAAGGTGTTTTTAAGCCCGCCAAACAAATGGGCCGAACGTCTCATAATCTCAAAACTAGTGGGGCTAAACATGAGGTGAAGGGGGTCCAGAAAAACGGTCTGACTCCCCGAAGCCGAATAAAATCGTCGAAAAGCAGCTAAAAATCAAATACAGACAACGTCCACCGGTAATGAAGGGTTTACGGGGGGATGGGTGTATTTATTGGCTTATTTATGTATCTTATTTATTTATCTTATTTAATAATCTTATTATAATGTTTAGTTTCCTCCGAGACCTCCATCAAGCTTAAAAAAAACACCCCCCAAGACCGTCCCCCCCACCCACCTCCCATCAAGTCAAATTTGTAAAATTTTCGGTAGCACGGTGTCCCGTCCGAAGGCCGTTTCCTCTTATAATCACAGGCTCGCTATCGCTCGCCCAGGAAAACATCGACACCTAAATGACATGAAATCTCCTTATATTGACACAAAATTGGGGTGAAAGGTCTTCAAAAAATCGCCAAACTAATGGAGCGAACGTCTTGAAATACGAAGAGTAATGGGGCTAAGTATGAGGGAGAAAGGGGACCAGAAAAAACTAACCAGCCCCCCCTTACCTCCTTCACGAACCCATCACCTATCACGCATTTATTGGCTATTGATTAGACGATTTTATTCAGCTTAGGAAGGGTGTGTGGAAGTCCGAGGGTTGATTGTGATGGCCCTTACCCTATTAACCCCTTCAAGTACCGGGAGGTCGTCTTTTAAGGGGGGATGATTCCCTTTTTGGTAGATTTTTTCATGTATTCATTATTTTTCTAGTTTCCCCTCCTCCCGAGACCTCCATACAAAAAAAACAAACAACATCCATTAGATCCCCCTTCTAGATTAATTTGTTACCGTTTTCGGTAGAAAAATTTCCCGGGGCCGAAGGCCGGTTTCTTCCAACATGACTGGCTCACTATCGTTGTTCGCCAGGGAAAAATCGACACCTAAATAGCACGATAGATCGAAATATTGACGAAGAAATGGGGAGAAAGGTCTTAAAAAAAATCGACTAACTAGTGGGGGCAAGCATCTTAACATCTAAAAACTCATGGGGCTAAACATGAGGGAGAAAGTGGTGCAGAAAACCAGCCCATCTTCCCCTAATTATTTTCTGGCAAATGTTATAACGATTTGTTTAGCTTAAGAAGGACATGCACTCTTTAAAGGCTTCCAAGTATCCCAATCGATTATCTTAACTAACACGTCATTCCTTAGTTTGTACAAAATCGTGCTAAATATAGCTGGAATCAGAGAAAAAAGGTTCCATGTCATCTCAACCAGTAGAAACATTTCAACCAGTAGCTCCTCAACCAGTGCCAAATTAACCCAGACCAACCAAACCAGTGCCAAAATATAGTACTTACTAACCTAACCTAACCGGTAATTGGTTGATTTGGTACTTGTTGAGATCTACTGGTTAAATGATCTCCTGGTTGAATTGACCGGTCCCCCGAGAAAAAGACATCCTCGGTAGTGAAAGGTGTTAATGTCCACATATCCGTCCTAAGCTGATAAAAATCATCATGATCCCCAAAGTGTGTGTATTGGTTAGAGCTGGAGCAGGATATACAGTAAATAAGGCACCCCGCGTTCTTAAGGGGGGATGGGCGACTTTCTGATCCCCTTTCTCCCTCATGTGTTGTTGTTGTTGTTGTTGTTCCCCAAGCTGCATAGGCCGAACAGCCCCAAGGCCCCGAGCAAGGCCAATTATTATTATTATTATTATTATTATTATTATTATTATTATTATTATTATTATTATTATTATAGAAGCTGTCTAAGCCTCCCAACAGGGTGCAGATACACCTATAAAAGATGAATCCCCACAAAATACCCGTAAGTACTGGAGAGAGACTACGACAACTAAGAAAAAGGAAAAGGGCTACAGTAGTTAGAGAGCCCAGAAGAAAAGATCAGTTTGTCAATTAAAACACCATTCTAAAAAGAATAAAAGCAAATAATGATTAAAAAAAAAATTACTGCTGTAATAAAACATTAACTCTGGACTTAAAAGCTGAGATATGGGTTGGCTGTACAACCTCGTTTGGCAAATGATTCCAAAAGGGAATCATTGAAGGAATAAAACACCGAGAAAACTGAGATGTAGAAACATTAATTTGAGTCATGGCAAGGTCATTAAGACTCCTCGTAAATCTTGTTGCGCGAATTGGAATAAAAGGTTCTGGTAAAACACTATGCAATGGATGCTGAAACACTATGCAATGGTTGCTGAGTATTGTTAACAATTTTAAATAAAAGACTAAGGGCACCAACCCGACGCCGATGATGAAGATCAAGAGATAGAGCAGGGAGAATAAATTTAATAGAATTAAGAGCTTTATCAAGCAATTTCAAATGACAGTCAGCAGCCGAGTTCCAAACAGGAGAGCAATACTCAAAATGAGGCATAATAAAAGCATGGAAAGATTTTATGACTGTGGTTTCACAAGCGAATGTTTTGTAACACTTGCGAAGTAAACCAATCTTTTGAGCAATAGTAGAAGACAAGGAACAAATATGCTTCTCAAATGTCAACTTAGGATCGAGAGTCACTCCAAGCAAACGCAAACCTGACACATTCTCAATTTGTTCACCAGAAACATGCAAACAAGGATGAGGAGGAGCCAAAGTACGTGATCTACTGATTATCATGGAGTGAGTTTTCTTAGCATTAAGCTTCATACCCCAAAGTTCACACCAAGAGGTAATCTTAGCCAAGTCCCTGTTTAGAGATGCTGCAACTTTGATGCTACTCTCTGGAGATGGAATTGATGAGTATAAAGTTATGTCATCAGCATAAGAAACTAGTTTATTTTCAAGCTCAGAGCACAAGCAAGCAATAAAAATAATGAAAAACAGAGGCCCAAGCACACTGCCCTGTGGAACACCCGAAACAACAGGCACAGAAACAGAAGTGCACCCATCAACGACAACATGCTGAGACCTGTCTGTCAAAAAGGCCATAACTGAGCGCCCCCACAGAACCCTCCCTGCCGACCACAATAAAGCCTGGGTGACCGAAGCCACTCCATGGCGGGGAGCTGAGGAGGGTGCAGAAACGCCCAGGAAACCAAAGCCCTACCCAGGGCCCTGTGCCCCTCAGCAATTATGAAGAGAAAGTTGAGGGGCAAAGGAAAAATGTGACGCTTTGGCTTCCAATCTTGGTAGATTAGGAGGTCAATCCACGGAAGAGACGCGGTCACTTGAGATCTAGAAAATATATAAGTAAAAGGAACAGTCAGAGTAAGCTATGGGTATGGCAGAGATCGCTCAGTTCTCACTCTGATAGACCAGCCCATCTCCCTCATGTTTAACCCCATTAGTTTTCAGATGTGAAGATGTTTGCCCCATTAGTTAGTCGATTTTAAGACCTTTCGCCCCACTTCTTCGTCAATATTTAGACCTTTCGTGCTATTTAGGTGTCGACTTTTTTCCTGGCGAACGATAGTGAGCTTGTAATGTTGGAAGAACCGGCCTTCGGCCGGTTCATTTTTCTACCGAAAAATTTACAAATTTATCTAGAAAGGGGATCTAATGGGATGGTTTTGTTTTAAATTTCATGGAGGTCTAGGGAGAAAACTAGAAAAATAAGGAATACATGCACAAATCACCCAAAAAGTGAACCATCCCTCCTTAATATTAATCATCAATTACGAACCCCAATGTACTTGAATAAACTAATGAAAGGATATGGTCCTCCCGGTATTCGAACTCGGCCCACCACACCCAGAACATAAGCACCTAAACCATTACACCACCAACACAGTTAAAGGTTGAGCACACGATCACGATTAATATCCGTTTCGAATTTTGGATATCAATCTAATCATGTACTCAGACCCAACTGCATTATGGAAAGCGTAATGTTTTAGTGAAAGGAAAGAACATTGAATGGGGCCACAAATCTCAGAATGATGAAACTGGTTAACCCTCTGAAGCTATGACGCGTTTTAGCAGTTTATTTTGGCTATCATTAGACGATATTATGCAGCTTCGGAAGTATATGTGGGTATTAAAAGGGTAAATACTATCTCAATCAACCCTTTGACTTCCAATACCGTTACTAATCTGAATCAAATCGTCTAATAGTGGCCAGAAACAAAACAGAAACGCGTAATGGAGCTTGAAAGGGTTAACCCGTCCAGTACCAGGGACGTTCTTTTCATCATATTCTGGCAACTGTTATACGATTTTATTCAGATTAGGAAGGACCTCTAGCAATAACGAGGCTTTAAACTATCTCAACATAGCCTTTTAACTAGCACAGATCCTTCCAAAGCTGCATAATATCGTCTAAATATAGCTAGAATAACATATAACACACGTCGCTGGTACTCAAAGGGTTAAGGGGGCCCACCTCGTTTTTCGGTTTCTCTCTCTCTCCCTATCTCACTGGTTTGTATCCATTTGGCCCCATTTAGCCTACTGTTTTAAGACGTTTATCCCCATGTAGGTGTCGACTTTTTCCTGGCGAGCGGTAGCGAGCCAGTATATTGTATACAATGTTTTTAGACAGCAGGCTAAATTTGTCAATGGAAAACAAAATCGAAGCCAGATTTCTCCATACAATGCTGGCCTGCTATCGCTCGCCAGGAAGAAATCAACACCTGGGTGGGGATAAACATCTTAAAACAGTCGGCTGAATGGGACCAAATGGATACAAGCCAGAGAAAGAGAGAAAAGGAGAGAACAAATAACAGGTTATTTCTGATTTCCCTACTTCCTCATGGTTAGCCCCATTAGTTTTCAGATTTTAAGATGTTTGGCCCATTAGTTTGTCGTCCCATTTCTATATCAATATCAAGACCTTTCGTGCCGTTTAGGTGTCGTTTTTTTCCTGGCGAGCGAAAGCGAGCCTGTAAATTCAAAAGAAACAGGCCTTTGGCCTGGACAGTTTTCTATCGAAAAATGTACAAATTTATCTTGAAGCGGTGTCTAGGGAGTATTTAATAAGGTATTTAATAAGCCTGTAATAAGCCTGTAATGTTGGAAGAACCGGCCTAATGGATTTTTTTGTTTTAATTTGATGGAGGTCTAGCGAGGAAACTAAACAAATAAATTAATATATAAATAAATAGAGCCCCAATATAACCACTGCCCTATTAACCCCTTCTTTACCGCAACGTCTTTTTAACTTTATTCTGGCTACTATTAGATGATTTGATTCAGTTTAAAAAGGGCCTCTAGCAATCAAAAGGCTTCTAACTATCTCACTTAACCCTTTTTGCTACCACAGATCCTTCTTCAACTGCATAAAATCGTTTAAATATAGCTAGAATATAATTAAAAAGACGTCGCCGGTACAGAAGGGGTTAAGGGGGGATGGTTAACTTTTTGGCCGATTTTTGCATGTATTCATTATTGTTCTAGTTTCCTCCCTAGACCTCCATCAAATTAAAAAAAAAGTCCATTAGGCCGGTTCTTCCAACATTACAGGCTCACTATCGCTCGCCAGGGAAAAAAATCGACACCTAAATAGCACGAAAGGTCTAAATATTGACTAATAAATGGGGCGAAAGGTCTTAAAATACACTAACTAATGGGGCAAACATCCTAACATCTGAAAACTAATGGGGCTAAACATGAGGGAGAAAGTGGTCCAGAAAACCGGCCCAACCCCCCTTAAATGGGGAGAGGGGGGGGGGGGGGGGAGTTTGCTCCCTCGACCTCTACTATTTGATGAAGCTTAAGAAGGATGAAATAATATAATCGCTTTTTATGGCCCCCTTTCCCCCTTGTGTTTAGCCCCATTTGTTTTCAGATTTTAAGATGTTTGCCCCAGTAGTTTGTCGATTTTAAGACCTTTCGCCCCATTTATTTGTCAATACTAAAGACTTTTCGTGATTATGGCAGCTAAAAGGATGGATTGAGTTAGCCGGTATAGCCTTTTCATTAGTAGAGGTCTTTCCTAAGCTGAACAAAATCGTCTAATAGTTGCCAGAATATAATAGAACAAAGAAGTCGCTGGTACAGTCAAGGCTTAATAAATCCCCCGCCTCACTCCCCTTCCAAATACTGTAAATGTGTACATTTTTCGGTAGAATAATGTCCTTTCCGAAAGCCGGTTCCTCCTAAACTACAGGCTTGCTATCGCTCGCCAAGAAATAGGATGTATTTATTAGTGTATATATATTTTTGTTTTTGTTTCCTAGTAGGTCTCCATCAAGCTTAAGGGGAGAATAGCCGCTTCTCTGGTCCACTCTCTCCCTCATGTTTAGCCACATTTGTTTTGAGATTAGAAGCCGTTCGGCCTATTAATTTGGCGATTTTTACACCTTTCACCCCATTTCGTTGGGAATTTTAAGACTTTTCGTGCCATTTAGGTGTCAATTGTTTCCTGGCGAGTGATAGCGAGCCTGTAATTTTAAGAGAAATCGGCCTTCGGCCGTGACATTTGTCTACCGAAAAATGTACAAATTTATCTTGAAGGGGGGTCTAGGGGGTGTATTTCTAAGTTAGATGGAGGTCTAGCGAGGAGGAAACTAAAAAATAAATGAATTAATAGCCCCCCAAAACGGCCCATCTCCCCTTAATAAATTATCCTCAAGACCAACCTTCAAGATAAATTTTTACAATTAACCACTTGCGAGTTTCAGGCTATAAGGAAGTTGGAGCCATAAACATCGATATTAAACAGAAATGCAATAATAATGTACGTTTCTGATGGATAAATGGTATGTTGAACTGGGTTTTATATTTGTATAAATGTACTACCACCGTATTTTAGCTGTACATTCTGTTAAATATCGATGTCTACAGCTCCAACTTCCTTATAGCCTGAATCTCGCAATAGGTCAATTGAGGAAGCTACATCATAAACGTTTGAGGAAGCTATATCATAAACGTTTGAGGAAGCTATATCATGAACGTTTGAGGAAGCTATATCATAAACGTTTGAGGAAGCTATATCATGAACGTTTGAGGAAGCTATATCATAAACGTTTGAGGAAGCTATATCATGAACGTTTGAGGACGCTATATCATAAACGTTGGCAAAACATTGTTCATTGTTATTGTCCTTTATACTCACTCACATATGTCCCTCTCTATCTATCTATATCTATGTTCATCTCTATCTCTTTCTATCTATATTTAGATAGATAGATATATCATATACTGTATATAAGACAGATAGGTATAGAGATACATACAGATCAAGATATATAAATAGACATAGATATAGAAGTTACAAATTTGAATGTACACTCGACCAACAAACAATCTTTACACTAACGCTCTAAACATTCTGGAAGTGGGTCGAAATCTTATGATAATACCTCACAGATGTATGTTTCACCCGATTCGTTCCGTTCACACTAGATTTTTTACAGCTCACCAGTGTAAAGATTGTTTTTTGGTCGAGTGTACATGAACATTGTTTAATCTATGATTTTGTTGTGTCAAATAATAAATAGTTCATACATAATTACAAGAATATGTTAAACAATGTAATCCTACTGAAATATTTATAGGAGATTATATCACCAGATCATATCATTCTAAATCAGCGTGTTCAACAAAGCGATTCTTGTAGTTTCTTCACGTCACCCAGCGAGGCCGCTTGGTACCAGGCTTGGGCCTCTTTAGTTCTTTTTTTGATTGTTCTGGCCTTCCACTTTTTTACTTGAGATTGAAACAATCCTTTAGGGGGGTCTTCTTCAGGAGCCACCTTATTGTACAAAGACATAATCTCCGGCGGTGCTAAGGAGGGCTTCACCTCCTTGATTATAATTTTGGCAGTGTTAATTTTAACACTGAAAAGGACCTTTCCTGCCTGGACTTCCTCGGCATTCTGGTGGGGATCCCCAACAGGATCCTCAGTGGAGCCACTGCTGGGAGCCTCACTGGAACCACCGCTGGGAGAGCCCTTGTTTTTGGCCTCTTTATTTCGCTGACGTTTTGCCTTATACTTCCTAGTATTTCTAGCCAGGACATCTATTGGTGGCACACAGAGGTTTTGGGAGGGTAATTTCTGACCAGACAGAGGCACTTTTATTATTGTTTTGTTACCTGGACTAGTAACAGGGTCAACACTGAGGTCAACCACATCATCACTAGTAACAGGGTCAACACTGAGGTCAACCACATCGTCCCTAGTAACAGGGTCAATGCTGAGGTCAACCACATCATCACTAGGAACAGGGTCAATGCTGAGGTCAACCGCATCATCACTATTATCTGCTATTGCTGAGGAGGATGTGGCAGCTTCTGCTACTGCTGAGGAAGATGTGGTAGCTTCTGCTACTGCTGATGATGTAGCAGTTTCTGCTACTGCTGAGGAGGATGTGGCAGCTTCTGCTACTGCTGAGGAGGATGTGGCAGCTACTGCTACTGCTGATGATGTAGCAGTTTCTGCTACTGCTGAGGATGTAGCAGTTTCTGCTACTGCTGAGGAGGATGTGGCAGTTTCTGCTACTGCTGAGGAGGATGTGGCAGCTACTGCTACTGCTGAGGCTGATGATGTAGCAGTTTCTGCTACTGCTGATGATGTAGCAGTTTCTGCTACTGCTGAGGAGGATGTGGCAGCTACTGCTACTGCTGATGATGTAGCAGTTTCTGCTACTGCTGAGGAGGATGTGGCAGCTACTGCTACTGCTGAGGAGGATGTGGCAGCTACTGCTACTGCTGATGATGTAGCAGTTTCTGCTACTGCTGAGGAGGATGTGGCAGCTACTGCTACTGCTGATGATGTAGCAGTTTCTGCTACTGCTGAGGGGGATGTGGCAGCTACTGCTACTGCTGATGAGGATGTGGCAGTTTCTGCTACTGCTGAGGATGTGGCAGCTTCTGCTACTGCTGAGGAGGATGTGGCAGCTACTGCTACTGCTGATGATGTAGCAGTTTCTGCTACTGCTGAGGAGGATGTGGCAGCTACTGCTACTGCTGATGATGTAGCAGTTTCTGCTACTTCTGAGGAGGATGTGGTAGCTTCTGCTACTGCTGAGGAGGATGTGGCAGCTTCTGCTACTGCTGAGGAGGATGTGGCAGCTACTGCTACTGCTGATGATGTAGCAGTTTCTGCTACTGCTGCTGAGGAGGATGTGGCAGCTACTGCTACTGCTGAGAAGGATGTGGCAGTTTCTGCTACTGCTGATGATGCAGCAGTTTCTGCTACTGCTGAGGAGGATGTGGCAGCTTCTGCTACTGCTGATGATGTAGGAGTTACTGCTGAAAATGTTGCCGCTGCTGCTACATCATCAGCAGTAGCAGGAACAGGGTCAGCAACAACAGTGATGTTATCACTGTCTCTGGCTACCAAACTAAATTTAATGAAACCCACCCATTGATCTTCCTGAGAAGTACCCCCATTAACTATAATTGTGTGTTTCTCACACACTCTCACACGCTGCTGTAGAACACCCCTCAGTATGTTCTTTTGGTTAGATATTTGGCAAATGTTCGGTGGATTAAACACATGCAGTAAGTCATTGTCCTCCGTGCGAGACCATTCCTGAGGAGAAATATTTACCTTTTTAATAGTATAATAGTTTCGCCAGGGTCGCCAGGGATAGGGTTGGCAGGGTAATAGTCTTTGCCAAACCCTTTTCTTTTGTTGTATTTTTAATTTCGCCTCCACATCCTCCATCACCGCCTTGGCCTTAACTTCGTGCACAACAAACTGTGTCATTATGTATTGTGTTTGGTCAACGAAGATTTCAAGGATTACTATCAAGAAATTTAGGTCAACTAATTAATATAGTGTTTGTAATTCATCAGAGGGTCATTGAGTTTAGTTTATAGTCGAGGTGGAATCTAGCTCCTTCACCCCTCATATAGGAACACTTGAGAGTATTTGGGCATTGGTGGAGTAGTGGTGATGGAGGGGTGGTGGTGATGGTGGAGTAGTGGTGATGGAGGGGTGGTGGTGATGGGAGGAATGGTGGTGATGTAGTAGTGGTGGTGTTGTAGTGGTGATGGAGGGGTGGTGATGGTGGATTAGTGGTGATTGGAGGAGTGGTGGTGATGTAGTAGTGGTGGTGATGGAGGGGTGGTGTTGTAGTGGTGATGGAAGGGTGGTAGTGTAGTGGTGATGGTGGAGTAGTGGTGATTGGAGGAGTGGTAGTGGTGGTGGAGGGGTGGTGGTGTTGTAGAGGTGATGGTGGAGTAGTGGTGATGGTGGAGTAGTGGTGATGGTGGAGTAGTGGTGATGGTGGAGTAGTGGTGATGGTGGAGTAGTGGTGATGGTGGAGTAGTGGTGATGGTGGAGTAGTGGTGATGGTGGAGTAGTGGTGATGGTGGAGTAGTGGTGATGGTGGAGTAGTGGTGATGGTGGAGTAGTGGTGATGGTGGAGTAGTGGTGATGGTGGAGTAGTGGTGATGGTGGAGTAGTGGTGATGGTGGAGTAGTGGTGATGGTGGAGCAGTGGTGATGGTGGAGTATTGGTGATGTAGTAGTGGTGATGGTAGTGTAAAGTTCGTTCATGCTAGGATGGGCAGAAATCGTAACCTCTAACCTCTGTAACTCAAAATGGGCTAGAGCAATGAGCCGTCAATTTCCACACCTATTCCCTAGCCAAGTCTTCCTGTCTGGTACAAATATTAGCTTGATTACTCTAGTCCTTTTTGGGTTATGAGAGGTTATAGGTTACGATTTCTGCCCAGCCATAATGAACAGACTATTTAGTGATGGCATATATGAGCGATAGTAGCTGTGTATATTATCTCCTACTCATGGTTATCTTTACACAAACTAAAGCCGGTATCACACTAGAGCTTATATAGTTAACATTCGATGATGAACATTTTTCTGGCAACATTTCGGGAATATTTTGCGCTGGTATTGGAAACTAGACTGATGGTAGATGAACTTAGGTGACTGAAATATATTAAATATTGACCTCATAAGCTGCCACACCAGTGTTCAGGATACATGTTGAGGGAAAAAGCTCTCGTGTGATATCGCCTTAACACACAAAGAGCGGGTGGTAGGGTATTTTACACTGTGCCGCCCAGCGGGGGGGGTTTTACCCTAAATAGGGTTGTTTCCGTGCTCATTTTCATGCATAAAACAAGACCCAGAGCGTAAAACAAGTATCTATCCCTGAAAGGGCATAAACAGAGCTTTCCAATGACACCCGAACCATCCTTGTACAATGTACAACCACTGGTTCTCTTGCAACGATCGTGCAACACGAGTGCATAAAACCTAAAATAAGGTAATTTCCGTACATAATTCCCTGTGTAGCGAGTGAGAGAGGGAGGAGGAGGGTAGAATACAGTTCAGTACGTCCACGGTGGTCGTGGGGAGCGGTCATAAGGTTACTTACTACGCTCGTCCCACCGCTCAGCTCTCTCTCTCAGCAACATTACGTGCTGAAAATGGCACTCGACAGACACCGCCACATAGTCCAAATTTATTTAACTCGACAGATGTCGTGCGCCGTTGGTTAAGGGTTAAGGAGCACGGTGGTGCTAATATGTCATGTCTCAGCTGTCATTACGTTTGCTTCGCTCTGTGCTGCATTACTGTCTGTCAGATAATAAATAGGGTGGGTAAGTGTAGGAACATGCTTGTATATGTCACTGGAAAGGGATAAATCAAGTTTTAGACATTGCCGATACCAATTATAGATCGAAATATACTTGATGCCGAGACATCACTTATTAGGCAGACTGTACATAACAGGGCTACTGTACGTAATTGTTTGTGTGTACAAGTTGTAATGTGTGTGTGTGTGTGTGTATAGAGTGTTTGTGTTTGGTGTATGTGTGCAGGGTGTTAGTGTTTGGTGTGTGTGTGTGTGTCAGTGTGTGTCAAGCCGGTATCAAACGAACACTTTTTTCCCTCGACATTTATCCTCAACACTGGTCTAGTAGCTTATGAGGTAAATTTTAAATATATTTCGGTTACAGAAATTCATCTACCATCACTCTAGTGTCCAATACCAGTGCAAAATATTCCAGAAATGTTACCGAAAAATGTTGATCATCGAATGTTAACTATAAAAGCTCTCGCGTGATACCGACTTAAAGGGAGGCATACCGTTTTTCTGGACACCCTTCTCCCTCATATTTATCCCCGCTAGTTTTGAGATTATAAGACGTTCGGCCCATTAGTTTGGCGATTTAACACCTTTCGCCCAATTTCGTTGTCAATTTTAAGACCTTTCGTGCCATTTAGGTGTCGATTATTTCCTGGCGAGCGATAGCGAGCCTGCAATTTTAACCCTTAACTGGCGGCGCGCATCATATGTCGAGTGAAAGAAATTTGGACTATGTGGCGGTTCACAACATAAGTCGTGTGGCATTTTCAGCACGTAATGTTGCTGAGAGAGAGAGACAAGTGGTGGCAGGAGAGTAGCGAGCGTATGACTGCTCCAGACCACCGCGGTGGACCAACTGACATGAATCCCACCCTCCTCCACCCTCTCTACACAGTGAATTGTTTAGGGAAAGTACCGAATTACATGGTTTTTGCACTCGTGTTGCGCGATTGTTGCAAGAAAATCGTTGGGGTGTCATTGGAAAGCTCTGTTTATGCCCTTTCAGGGATAGATACTTGTTTTACGCTCTGGGTCTTATTTAGGCATGAAAATGATCACGTAAACAGCCCTATTTTCGGTAAAAACACCCCGCTGGTGGCTATATATTATTTACCGCCTAGGCCGCTCGTTAGGTGTTAAGAGGAACCGACCTTCGGCCGGGACATTTTTCTACCGAAAAATGTACAAATTTATCTTGAAGGGGGTCTAAGGGGTGTTTTTCTAAGCTTGATGAAGGTCTAGGGAGGAAACTAAAAAAAAATAATAAAAATAAATGAATTAATAGGCCAAACAAACGGTCAGTCTCCCCTTAAGAGGAAGAGAGAGTGTGACTGCATGAGAATTAGAGTGAGAGAGAGATAATTATATTCGTATGTGTATGGGCAGGAGTGTGAGTTTTATCCAGTTACCAGTCTTCCTTTTTTTCTGACCAGCATGACGGCAACTGAAAGGAAGTCATAAACACACTCTAGGTAGCGCCAACCAACTTGACAATAATCTTGATCCTTGACCTCTTTGTAACTCAAAAGGACCTTGAACAAACTGGCTGTAATATCCACACCTATTTCCTGGTGGACTCTTCCCAAAGGATAGAAAAGTCAGCCCGATTGCTGTCATTAATTTTGAGTTATAATAAGTTAAGAGGTCAAGATTTTCAAGCTCGCAGACGCTACCTATAGATAATGACATCCCCATGCCTTAATTGGGAGAATACACCTACACAATTTTCTCAGTTTTTCTTCTACTCAACAAGTGAACTCTGGAACTCTCTCCCTCAAATAATCTTTCCTTCATCCTATGACTTAAACTACTTTAAACCTCGTGTGTCCAGGCATTTTGACCTCAACGTCTCTTGAACGTGGCCATGTCACTCTTTTGGCTATGGTGGAGACACTCGCTACAGGGAAGCTGCCTTTTGTCTCCTTAACCCCTTCCGTACCGGCGCCGTCCTTTTAACTATATTCTGGCTACGATTTTAACATTTTATTCAGTTTAATAAGGGCCTCCAGCAATTATCGAACTACCTCACTATCTCACACCTATAACATCACTAACCCTCTTTACTTCTATGACTACTACCACTATATCTCACTTAACCCTCTATACTACCACATATATCTCACTTAACCCTCTATACTACCACATATATCTCACTTAACCCTCTATACTACCACATATCTCACTTAACTACACATATCTCACTTAACCCTCTATACTACCACATATATCTCACTTAACCCTCTATACTACCACATATATCCTATACTACCACATATATCTCACTTAACCCTCTATACTACCACATATATCTCACTTAACCCTCTATACTACCACATATATCTCACTTAACCCTCTTTACTACCACATATCCATCCTAAACTGCACAAAATCGTCTAAATACAGCAAGAATAACTTATAAAAACGTCGCGGTACAGAAGGGGTTAATACACCTATATCTTTACTCGATATATGGAGTACATTGTGGTGTGTGTGTGTGTGTGTGTGTGTGTGTGTGTGTGTGTGTGTGTGTGTGTGTGTGTGTGTGTGTGTGTGTGTGTGTGTGTGTGTGTGTGTGTGTGGGTGTGTGTGTGTGTGTGTGTGTTGTGTGTGTGTGTGTGGGGTGTGTGTGTGTGGGGGGTGTGTGTGTGGTGTGTGGTGTGTGTGTGTGTGTGTGTGTGTGTGTGTGTGTGTGTGTGTGTGTATAGGGAAAATCCAATCACACCAGTTTTTACACGAGATATGAAATACACCGCCACATTCAGTATCACTTAAAAGCCGGTATCACACGAGTACTTTTTCCCTCAGCATTTATCCTCAACACTGGTCTGGCAGCTTATGATGTAGACATATATAATATTTTCGTCATCTACCATCAGTCTAGTTTCCGATACCAGTGCAAAATATTTCAGAAATGTTGCCAGAAAAATGTTGATCATCGAATATTGACTATAAAAGCTCTCGTGTGATATCGGCTTTATGAGAGACCTTTACCTTTTGAAGATTATGAATTGTTTTGGTAGTTTAAGGGGTGATTTCCAATTGAGGGATTTCTTTCTGGACCCCTTTCTATCGCATGTTTAATTAGCTCCATAGCTTTTGAGATTCTAAGACGTTAGCCCCATTAGATTGAAGATTTTAAGAACTTTCGCCCCATTTCTGTTAATGTTAAGACCTTTCGTGTCTTTTAGGTGTCGATTTTTTCCTGGCGAGCGATAGCGAGCCTGTAATTTAAGAGGAACCGGCCTTTGGCCGGAACATATTTAAATCGAAAAATATACACATTTATCTTGTAGGAGGGTCGGGGGGGATTCTAAGCTTGATGGAGATATAGGGAGGAAACTAAAAAGAAAAATGATAAAAAAATACATAAATGAAGACATAAATTCGCCCATCCCCCTTAAGCTTTTGACGATTATGACGCATTTTAATAGTTTAATCTGGCTAATATCAGACGATTATATACAGCTTAGGGAGGATCTGTGGGGATAGAAACAGTCAAGATGATCTCAATAAGCCCTCTAACTTCCATATATCCTTCCTAATCTGAATAAAATCGTCTTATAATAGCCAGTAAACGGGAAAGAAATGCGTCATTGGATCTTTGACGTTTAACCCTTTGAGTACCAGCGACGTGTTATATTTTACTCTACCCATATTTTGACCAGATTATGCAGCTTGAAAAGGATCTGTGGTAGTTTAGAGGGTTGGTTGAGATAGTTGGAAGTCCTATTATGGCTAGACGTTCTTCCTAAGCTGAATAAAATCGTCAAATAGTTGCCAGAATATAAGGAAAAGGACGTCGCCGGTACTGTATGGGTTGAGGGGGATGTTTCACTTTTTTCTTGACCCCTAAACTTCTCATAACTCAAAAGGGGCTAGAGCAAATTGGCTGTAAATATCCACACGTATTTCCTGGTAGCCTTTTCCCAAATGATAGAAATGTCAGCTCGATAGCTTTCATTAATTTCCGAGTTATGAGAAGTTAAGGGGTCAAGACAATTGTCAAGTTCGTTGGCGCTACGTATAGTGATAATTGTGGTGAATATGGTAGCAGTTATGATGTTGTGGATGAAAATTATGTAGTGATATAGATGGTGATGGTGGTAGTGATGATGGTGATAGAAGATTAGTGATGATGGTAGTAGAAGATAGGGATGATGGTGATAGTAGTGATGATTGTGATAGTATTAGTGATGTTGGTGATAGTAGTGATGATGGTGATAGTACTGCTGACTTTGGTGATTGTAGTGATGATGGTGATAGTAGTAGTGATGATGGTGACAGTAGTAGTGATAATGGTGATAGTAGTAGACTAGTGATGATGGTGACAGTACTGGTGATGTTGGTGATGGTAGTAGTGATGATGGTGATAGTAGTAGTGATGATGGTGATAGAAGTAGATAGTGATGATGATATTAGTAAATTAGTGATGATGGTGACAGTGCTGGTGATGTTGGTTATAGTAGTAGTAGTGATGGTGATAGTAGTGATGATGACAGTAGTAGTGATGATGCTAATAGTAGGTAATAATAGTGATTATGATATTTGTAGTGATGATGGTGATATTAGTAGTGATGATGATAGTATTAGTGATAATGGTGATAGTAATAGCATTAATGGTGATAGTAGTAGATTATGGTGATGTAGTAGTGGTGATAGTAGTAGTGGTGATGGTGACAGTTGTAGTGATGATGGTGACAATACTAGTGATGATGGTGACAGTACTGGTGATGTTGGTTATAGTAGTAGAAGTGATGGTGATAGTAGTGATGATGACAGTAGTAGTGATGATGCTAATAGTAGGTAATAATAGTGATTATGATATTAGTAGTGATGATGGTGATATTAGTAGTGATGATGATAGTATTAGTGATAATGGTGATAGTAATAGCATTAATGGTGATAGTAGTAGTGATGATGGTGATAGTAGTAGTGGTGATGGTGACAGTTGTAGTGATGATGGTGACAATACTAGTGATGATGGTGACAGTAGTAGTCTATCTATCTATTGCCTGACGCCGTGATCCCCAAAGGGGTGGCCACGAACGAACCGCCGCCATGCACCTCTGTCCCCAGTCAGTCGACGCCCCTCCTACCAACCAGTACCTCCTTCATCCATATACTTCCTCACTCCATCCTTCCACCTCTCCTTCGGTGCACCTCTCTCTCTCTGTCCTTCGACCTCGCTCTCATAAACCCTCTTAGTCATTCTCTCGCTTTCCATATGTGCCATATGGCCGAACCATCTCAAGGTGTTCTTTTTCACACTTTCCAGCACATCTACCTCCACACCACACCTCCTTCTTACTTCCTCATTTGTCTGTCTATCCCTCCATGTAACTCCGCACGCATTTCTCAAGTAACTCATTTCCACCGCTCTCACTCTTGATCCGAGTCTTTTCCCGAACGTCCATGCTTCGCTTCCGTAAGTTAGTGTCGGGATTACCACACTGTCATGCAAGGACTTCTTCACTTCCATACTGACCACCCTATTTCTTTTTACTGCTTTCAACGTTCCTACAACCCTCTTACCCTGTTGGTGATAGTAGTAGTGATGATGGTGACAGTAATAGTGATGATGATGACTAGTAGTGATGACAGTGACAATAATAGTAGTAGTGATGATAATAATAGTAGTGATGATGGTGACAGTAGTTGTGATGATAGTGACTTAAGGTTTTTTTCTGGACCACTTTCTCCCTCATGTTCAGCCCCATTGCCTATGAAATTTTAAGTCATTCGCCCCATTAGTTTGGCAATTTTAAGAATTTTCGACGCATTTCTGTCAATTTGAAGACCTTTCGTACCATATAGGTGTCGATTTTTTCCCGGCAAGCGATAGAGAGTAATTTAAGAGCAACCGGCCTACCGAAAAATGTACAAATTTATCTTGAAAGGGGGTCTAAGGAGTGTAATTTTAAGTTTGATGGAGGTCTAGATAACAAAATAAAAACCTCCCCTTAACCTGAACAATTAATATATAATTAGTTTAATTTCGTTTCTTTTTGTCTCTTTTTCCTTTCTCTTTATCTGCCAGTATATGATGTTGTTTCTGTTGATGTTGTTTAGTTTGTTTTTGTTGATTATTGTGAGTTAAGTCGGTACCACACGAAAGCTTTTATAGCCAACATTCGATGATCAAAAATGTTCTGGCAGCATTTCTGGAACAGTTTGCACTGGTATCGGAAACTAGACTGATGATTAATGAATTTAAGGGGGATGCTTCACTTTTTGGTCTATTTTTTTCATTAATTTACTATTTTATTTGTGTCCTCCCTAGACCTCGATCAAACAGAAAAAACTACCCCAGAATCCCCTTTCAAGATATATTTGTACATTTTTCGGTAGAAAAATGTCCCGGCCGATGGCCAGTTCCTCCTAATTTACAAGCACGCTAACGCTCGCCAGGACAAAATTATACCTACATGACACGAAAAGTCTTAATATTGACAGAGAAAAAGGGCGAAAGGTCTTAAAATTGCCAAATTAATAGGGTTTAAGCACGAGGGAGAAGGGTGTCCAGAAAACGACCCATCTCCCCATAGGTGACAGAAATAGTATAAGTGTTGACCTCATAAGCTGCCAGGCCAGTGTTGAGGATAAATGTTGAGGGAAAAAGCGCTCGTGTGATACCGGTTTTAGTTTGTTTGGTGATTAGTGTGAGTTAGCCTGTGAGTTTAAAGGGAGAAGGGTTTATTTGTTAATCCATTATATCATATATATATATTATGTTAATAGTTTCATCCCTAGACCTCCATCAAACTTTTAAAAACATCCATTAGATCCCCCTTCTAGATTAATTTGTACATTTTTCGGTAGAAAAAGTTCCCAGCCAAAGGCCGGTCCCTCTTAAATTAAGGCTCGGTATCGCTCGCAAGGAAAACAAATCAACATAAAAATGGGACTAAAGGTCTTAATATCGACAAAGAAATGAGGCGAAAGGTCTTAAAATTGCCAAACTAGTGGACCAAACGTCTTAAAATATGAAAACTATTGGGGCTAATCATTAGGGAGACCAGGGGGCCAGAACCCCCCCCCCCCCCCCCCCCCCCTTAAACCGCGGGTACGGATACATGTGATAGGCATCAACCATAGTTATTGGAACACCCTCAAACTATAGTCTGTTTCTTTTCAACTGGTGGTAAATTGCAAAGTTCCCATCAAGATTTCTTCGTTATTTTCAAGATTTTGTAGTGAAATGTGGAGCTAATTATATAAACTTGGTCTTAATATGATGCAGAGACATAGTGGTTTCATTTTTTTTCTCCATTAAGTGTCGAGAAACTAGGTGCTAAGGGATTCAATTTATCATCAGTTGAAAAGAAACAGAATATAGTAATTTGGATAAATTGCCCATATCCGGGGAGCAGGTACGTGACAGCATTAGCGATGGGTCTTTAGCAATCCTTTTTGAGTTAAATTAACTTTGAAACATCGACGGTATGGATTGAAACCCTATTTAATACCTTTTGTACCGGCGACGTGATGTTAACGTTACTGTGGCTACTACTAGGCGATTCTATTCAGTCAAAAAATGGCCTCCAGCAGTTAACAGGCTTCAAACTATCTCAATTAACCCTTTTTACTACCTCAGATCATTCTTAAACTGCTTCAAAATCGTCTAAGTATATATAGCAAGAATATAATGAAATGGACGTCGCCGGTACAGAAGGGGTTAAGAAGGAGCTCTTTTCTGACAACATTTCGCAGATAACTTCTTCAGGTGACTGAAGAAGTTATCTGCGAAACGTTGTCAATAAAGTGTACCTCTTCATATGGTGTTTTTATTTCAGCCAACACACACACACACAAACCCACCAGACATACACACAGACACACAACAAACACACACACTCTCTCTCTCACACACACACACAACACCAAGCACACACACCAGACACACACACAACAAACACACACACTCTCTCTCTCTCACACACACACACACACACAACACCAAGCACACACACCACACACACACAACAAACACACACACTCTCTCTCTCTCTCACACACACACACACACACACACACAAACCCACCAGACATACACACAGACACACAACACACACACACTCTCTCTCTCACACACACACACACACACACACACACACACACACAACACCAAACACACACACACCCACCCACCAGACATACACACAGACACACAACACACACACTCTCTCTCTCACACACACACACACACCAAACACACACACACCCACCCACCAGACATACAACAAACACACACACTCTCTCTCTCACACACAACACCAAGCACACACACCAGACACACACACACAACAAACACACACACACATACTCTCTCTCTCACACACACAACACCAAGCACACACACACACCAGACATCACACAGACACACACACACACACTCTCTCTCTCTCTCTCTCACACACACACACACACACACACAACACCAAACACACACACACACTCCAAACACACACACACACCAAACACACACACACCCACCCACCAGACATACACACAGACACACACACTCTCTCTCTCTCTCACACATACACACAGACACACAACAAACACACACACTCTCTCTCTCACACACACACACAACACCAAGCACACACACCAGACACACACACACACACATACTCTCTCTCTCACACACACACACACACACACAACACCAAGCACACACACACCAGACACACAACAAACACTCTTTCTCTCTCACACACACACACACACACAACACCAAGCACACACACACACACCCACCAGACATACACACACACACCCACCAGACATACACACAGACACACAACAAACTCACACACACACTCTCTCTCTCTCTCTCACACACACCCACCAGACATACACCCACACACCCACATACACACACCACTCTAGCTACCAGAAGAAATTCGCATTTATCTGGTGTTTAGATCATTGACGTTGTTTGTATCCCAAAAGGTATAGGCTATGTCAATATTGTTAAGGGGGCTTACCTCGGTGTTTTTGTTCTCTCCCTCTCTCTCTGGCTTATATTCATTCGGCCCCATTATGCCTACTGTTTTAAGACGTTTATCCCCATCCAGGTGTCGATTTTTTTCCTGGTAGCGAGCCAGCATATATATTGTAATGTTTTTGTCAGCAGGCTAAATGTGTACATTTTTCGATAGAAAAATGTCTCCGGTAAAGCCGGATTTCTCCATACAATAAATCAACACCTGGATGGGGATAAGCGTTTTAAAACAGTAGGGTGAATGGGGCCGAATGGATACAAGCCAGAGAAAGAGAGAAAAGGAGAAAGTTTCCCAACAAAGTTAAATTGGATTTCCATTTGTGAATTTCATCGGTATGTTCCAAGACTAAATAGGACATTAATCTGATTGGACGTTGTTAATACTATATAACTCTGTGACCTTTCATTAAAGATTTTTCGTGTAAGACACAAGGTTCGTTTTATGAGTGGTTCTGGCAAAAGTGTCACAGAGTAACTGGCACTCCTCCACAAGTTTAAATTATTGTAAACACAGGGCGGATATCGTTGGGAGCAATTGCTATTGCAGTGAAGCACCACAGAAGGTAAATTAAGGTAAGTAATTGCAGTAATTAGTGAGGGTAGAGGCCAATATATCATTGTTGCCTAGTAAACCTAGGCTAAGGCTTCGCTGAGTGGGAGAAAACGACTGTGTCAATTTTCTAGGCCTAGGCTATGTCTAGCCTACTAGCCTAGCCTACTACTCTGGTCAATAGATTCGGTACGATTTTAGTTACTGGACACCTATTTGACAGGTACCACCGAGGATTTAATATTTTGTTTCGGTTTCCACGCATCCAACACCAAGCTAGGCTACACCTTTGATAATAGTCAAGGACACTACATCCGCCTTATTAGAAACAATTTATTAGGGAATACCAATAGAATCGCCATATTTTTCTCATTATAGCCCGCATGGAGGATTTTCATTATCGATAACTTGAAAAAACCCGATTTCAAAGAAAAATACACCAAAAATCTGTCAAAGATGTCAAATAGCGGGGGTGTGGGGGCAGCATCCCCCACCCATATTACTAGGATAGGTTAGGTAAGGTTGTTAGGTTAGGCTAATGTCCTTTCAAAGGGGTATAGGCTAGGCTAGTAAACACTAGGATAGCCTATACCTGGTAAGAGCTAAGAAGAAGAAGAGTCCTGATGTAGTCTCCTTGAATGTTACCACACCTTTTTCTGGTCCGGTAATAGGCCTAGTATTGAAAACTATATAATAAGTTTTTAAATGTGGTTTTCGACGAGAATAAAACGGCGCGTTTGTGCTGAAAATCGGCGGCGGGGAGAGTCCGTCGTCGCTTCGGATCGTCGCGGTTTGTTTACCCAGGACGCTCGAGGTTACTACGGCCAGCTGTTTTACTTGCCCCCTGCTGGCCACATATATGACGATTATTATAATTCACGGGGGGGGGGGGGGGGGGGAGGGGGGGCAGAGCCCCCCCTCAACCCTGTCCTGTATCCCACGGCCTATAACGCAAGTCTTTATAAATAAATGGATCCAACAACTGGTTATAAGCTTAGCCATTTGAAGTCGACCGCCAAGGTGGGACCGGGAAGTCACTCCGAGCGTAAAGTAAACTAAGCGACGCTACTTCCACGAACGCAACCGAGTTGTCTTTATATTTCGTGTCATATTAGCCCAGGGTGTCAAACGACGCTGTTTTTTTTAGTGATAACGCAAATGAACTTTTAGTATAATGATAACAGAAACTCCCCCAACCCTTTTTTTTTTTAAGAAACAAAAAAGGTAAATTGACATAATTTTGGTCTCCATATTTTCCATCTTGATTGTGTTTAGATTGCAGGAAATACTGTTTTAGACACCTAAATTCTCAAAAAAATCACGGGGGGGCATGCCCCCGGACCCCCCTAGAGCTCGCGCCTTCGCCGCTCCGTCTCGCTATAATGATAACAAAATAATAAACCATAATGATAACACAATTCATAATTTGTGGATTGACACCCTGTATTAGCCTATCATTATTAAAGTGTTCCCATTGCTTTTTTAGTGTTTCGTACACCAGAAAAGAGTGTAGCTTGGTGTTGGATGCGTGGAAACTGAAAACAAATATGTATTAAATCGTTGGCGGTACCTGTCAAATACCCTAGGTGTCCAGTAACTAAAATCGTACCATAGATTCTTTTATAATTCATTAATATCAAATTTCGAGTATCAAACGTCAAATCAAATTATGAACCTTCAAACGAGCTTTCCGACAGCTCTAGGCCTATGTACCGGTAGCCTATTTCTTAATTATTTGTTTTAATTTGCCTAGGCCTAGCCTAATTTTTAAGCCTAGGTATGACAATATGGTAAATTGGTCAATATAAAGGAGCCGGACCACAGCAATTTTCAAGGATTTATTCGTTTGCATTTGTTATTTAGCCTACAGTATATGGTTTAGGCCTAGGCTATAGGCTAGGCTAAGCTTTCTATAATAAAATTTGGGTGAGATCCTGTATAGCGGGTGGAACTGTTTTCAGATGCCTATTTACCGGTACTAAGAAACATTGGCAAGAATGTAGTTACCGGGTGTACCGCCCGTCTTGTTTACACTACGCGGACGCTCACCATCATGTTCCCGTCTATTTTGACTGCCTTTGGATACAAAAATACATTACCCTAACCAAACAACCTAACCTAACCTAACCTAGTAGGCCTATTATAGATGTACCGGTATAAGTATTTATTTTATTATAAGTATTTATAGATGATTTAGCCTATGTTGTATGTCGGTAGTGGTAGCCTACACCCGGTAACTACATCCATCCCGAAACATTGAACTCTGCCAGGCAGGTGTAGCAGGACTATATCCACAATAGTACATTTTATACTTTAGCGGAACAACAATTTAGATAATTTTTTAACAAAGAAGCTACCGGTAACTAAATTTTAAAGTATACTTTATCATCAATGAAACAGGGAAGAGGGGTATATAATAAAAAAAAATCGTTTTTTTTTTAATACCTTTATTTACATAAAAATAAAATGTTTTATTCATTTTATGTGGCCGACCATGCTGGTTGACGCGGCAGGGGTATGGATCATGGTGTCCATCGTTGTGACAGGTGATATGGCCACTGCTGGTTGCCCTGGCGACAAAATTGGGAAGATTCCAGGTGAAGGGTAAGGTGAAGGTGTTCCTGGCATCAAGGTGGTTGGGGTAGGTAGATGTGGAGGTTGGCCATGGAAGGGTAGTGCATAAACTTGAGGAGGTTGTCCCGGAAGAACTGGAGTAGCAGATGGATGAATGAGGTGACCCGGCAGTTGTGTTATGGGCGCCCGCGGGTCGCCCGCATGATACGCCAGTGGTAGCTGGTAGTGGACAGGCGGATAATTCAACGGTGATACGTAGGTGTCTGTCGTTGACACACTTGACACAGGTCTCACCGTTACTGGTGTGTCCGCCCGGCTCGTGACCATAGGAACTATGGTTGTAGGTTCCGCCACAACTCCAGGTCTTGATGCTTGGATTGCCTGTAGTGCCTGCCGATCAAAGTTGCACATCAACTCATCCACCATCAGAGGGTCTATCCTCATGAGCTTACACTCCAAGGTATCACACTCCGTATCTGTGTGTGGAGCAATGATTTCCCCTGGGCCGGCTTCTCACGCCTCTTGACGGAGTCCTCGTATTGGCTGAGGAGCTGAATAAGTACAAAAACATACATAAATGCCACAAAAATATTAATTAAAAGATATTTAATGACCATGATGAAGTGTGATGATGGAAACATGATTTCTTTCTTCTGTTTAAAGAACTTATAAAGTATGAGTAAAAAGGCATACATAAATTTAACTCTACATATATAGATATCTAGTTATATATATATATATATATATAAGATGTACATATATATGTATTTCTATCTAGTTATATAGGTATATATGTATATGTATATGTGTATACAGTATGTGTATATATAAATATATATATCAAATTATATAGATGTATACTTATATATTTATAGAAACATCTACTTTTTATATATATATTTGTGTAGACATATGGACATTGTTGGAAGTATAAAACAATCATAGTTTTAGACCCATATTGACTGTAGGCAGGAAAGTTGAGTGTGAAGTACTAGTGAGCTAAAGATTACGATTAAATGCTTACTCTGTTCAAGTGCAGGTGATCTTCAGAATTATCTTGGGCCGGGGGCGCCTCCACACGTCCATGTTTTGCCCCCACACCCATTCTGTGTGTTGAGGGCATCATAGGAGAGTTTGACAGCTCCTCCATTGGCTGGCCCATCGCGTCATCCACCTGTGAAACGTCCTCCTCCACGACGACCACCTCCTCCTCGTCCTCCTCCTCCTCCTCCACGTTCTGTTGTGGCTGCGATTTTTTCTGGACCTGAAAGTCAAATACAATAAATACCATATTGAAATTGTCAAACATTATAAAGTCAAACCTATCAATAATCTTGAACACAACCGAAAGTAAATATGAGAATGTAAATATACGTTACTATATATAGCAAATTTTTTCATATAATCATTGTTCGTACCTTCTTGCTGCTGATCCTGGGTTCCTTTTGGGAAACATTTTCCTTAAGGAAGGAAAATGTATCCCAAATCCACTGATCCCTCACTGTCCTTTTCTTAGCTTTGGATCCGCTCTTCTTGGTCAGCTTCAGGAGTTTCCCGTAGCGTGTCCTCATGTTTTGGTAGAATTTGGAAACATGAGCCGCTGAAAAGGGAACGAGAGAGACTGCATTCAAAACATCAAAAGAATATGTCTTCATTTGATGAGATTGGGGGGAGATTATTTAGCAAACAAAACAAGGGGCAAGCGCTAGAAATAGACAGAAATATCACATGTTTAACTTTTTCATGTCGTTAGATTATTGTGTCAATGTGTTCATAGCACCACGTTCATCACACAAACCATTATATATATTTCCAATTAACTCATAGGCACTTACCTGGTAAATTAATTTGCTTCCCTTTCTTCTCGAAAATGCGCACCTTATAATTCTTGTCGTGGTATCGTGCGTCAGACTTGGCCCACAGGGCAGGGTGATTGTGTATCCATTCTGCCAGGTCATTCTCCATCGCGGCAGTTATCACTCCGTATTGGGCAGCGTCGTCACTGTCGGAGAACGAGGTCTCATCGAGGGTAATCTGGAACTCGTCGCTGTCAGCTTGGGCCCTGTGGACCTCAACCACCAATTCGTCCTGTGTGGAGAACAGTTGCTGGCTCGGCTGATTTTCCTGGGGGCTATCCACGTCCATTGACGCCACCACTCCTTCAGCAGCCGGCATGGCAAGCAAGACATCCTGGGCTTGAATGACGGACGTCTCACTCTGAACATTTATCGTGGTCGCCTTCTTCTTGACCACCTTCTTCGCCACCTTCTTCAGCGTTGGTTGTGCCTTGGGAGCCATGTTGAATTGAAGAGTGTTGGTAGTTTGGAGAGTGGTGTGTGGATTGTTGAGTGGAAACTGAGGAATGACCTTTTCGGAACTTTACCGCGGCCTATATACCCCCTGACCTGACCTCACCTCTGACAGATGTACAATGGATACAATGGAGACCTGACCTGACCTGAGCTTACCTGACCTCACCCCACCTTAATACTAAAATTGAGGTACAGGGTGATAATCCCTATTAATTACACACCTATTGCCGAACATCCTCTTTGGCCTCGTCGAGGTGTGTCGTGAGCGTCGGCGGCGTAGCAAGGCCCTTCGCATGCCTTCGCATGCCTCGTGCAGAGTGTACCCCTGGCGGATACACCCTCGGCGAGTATTAATCCGCACGGCGGCGATTAATCGACGAGGAAATCGCCGGTGATTATTGTGCATCTGCGATGTTCTAGGTACATCTGGGATCATCGGCGGCCCGTCGTGCGACGTTTTGGAACATTTTGAGTTTTGTTTTCGTGCGACACCCTCGCCAACATCGTCGATGATGCCAGAGGGTCTCGCGGATCATTCTGCGGTGTTCGACGATGCTTGCGAGGGCAACGTACCCTCGTGTGTCCTCGTCCCAAATTTTAAACAAACCGAACATTTGCGACGACCCGCGAGGGTCCACGCGAGGCTGGCCGAAGCATACGATTATTATGCAAGGGTATACGTTTGTTGTCCGAAATGTCACAAATATGGGTGTCGCCGGTGAAAATCGTAAGAAATCGCACATGTGTGAAAGGGGCATTAGTTTTGTCAAATTCGCAAGAATACGTGCGACGTTCACGATTTTGACCGTTTCAAACAGATGACAAATTATACTCGGCGAAGATGTCGCCGATGTCGGCGACGCAATCGCCGACCTTCTGCGACGTTATCGGCGAAGTGAGCGATGTTTCGCCGATGACCTCTGCGAGGCATGTCACATTTTCAAAAAGATCTTGCGAAATCATGCGAGGATGAAAGAAAACTCGCCGTATGTTCTGCGACGTCTTCGGCGATTCAAGCGATGGTTCGGCGTATTGAAACCTGGATGGGGATAAACGTCTTAAAACAGTGAACAGGGCCGAACGGATTATAGGCAAAGAGAGAGGGAGAGAAATAGAAAAAAAAAAAAAAACGAGGAGAGAGGGAGAGAAAGAAAAAAAAAAAACAGCTAGGTGGGCTCAATGTTTGCTTACGGCTTAAAAATTGAGCCCACCTCGCCTTTTTTTGTTTACTCTTCTCTCCCTCTCTCCTCGTTTTTTGTTTGTTTTCTATTTCATCCCAAGTTTCATCCCTAGACCTCCATCAACCATATAAAGCACCCCCCAACACCCTCCTTCAAGATCAATTTGTACATTTGTCGATAGAAAAATATTCTGGCCAAAGGCTGGTTCCTCAAAAAGTACAGGCTCGCTATCGCTAGCCAGGAAAAACTCGATGCCTAAATGACACGAAAAGTCTTAATATTGATAACGAAATGGGGTGAAATGTCTTAAAATCGCCAAACTTTATGACACATTATGTTAGAAGCATTGCTAAGAATGCCTCTAAAAAACTGGCACTCCTGTACAGAGTTCGAGAATTCTTCACTGACAAGCAGTTGGCCGTAATATATAAAAGTCATGTGCGTTCTCAGATGGATTACTGTTCACCTCTGTGGGGTGGAAGTGGAGTGGTTGCATTGAGGCAGTTGGACAAAATTCAAAATAAAGCTATTAGATTAATCAATAACCCTGCAATCACACACGACCTTCCTACATTATCCATACGAAGAAACGTTGCATCCCTTGCATTATTCTACAGATATTTTCACAGCAATTGTTCCGAGGAACTTGCTTCAATTGTGCCGCCTCTCCACATCTTTCCCCGTAGAACTAGGGCAGCTGAGAGCGCCCATGAATTTACACTTTCTCCTCCACAATGCAGAACTTCTGCTTATCAGAATTCATTTATCCCCAGAGCTACTACTCTTTGGAATTCACTTCCCTCGAATTGCTTTCCACAAACTTACAATCTACAAATGTTTAAATTCAGTTGTTACAAACATTTTATGAATGGAGGATGCCTTTAGGCACATGGACCTTTTTGTTTTATCTGTGTTTTTCCTTCCTCTGTTCATTGTCTCAAAAAAAAAAAAAAAAAAAAAAACTAATGGGCCGAACGTCATGAAATATGAAAACTAATGGGGTTAACCATGAGGAAGAAAGGGGACCAGAAAAACGACCCAAAAACATAAATATATATCTGTTGGCTCGCTACCGCTCACCAGGAAAATATTGAAACCTGGATGGGGGTAAACGTCTTAAAACAGTAGGCTGAACGGGGCCGAACGGATTATAGGCAAAGAGAGAGGGAAAGAAAGAAAAAAAAAACGAGGAGGGAGAGAAAGAGAAAACAGCGAGGTGGGCTCAATTAGGCTAAGCCGTAACGTAAACATTGAGCCCAACTCCCTGTTTTCTCTTTCTCTCCCTCCTCGTTTTTTTTTTCTTTTTCTCCCTCTCTCTTTGCCTATAATCCGTTCGGCCCCGTTCAGCCTACTGTTTCAAGACGTTTACCCCCATCCAGGTTTCAATATTTTCCTGGTGAGCGGTAGCGAGCCAACATATATATATTTTTTTTTTGAGAGCAAGCTAAATTTGTATATTTTTCGATAGAAAAATGTCTCCGGCGAAGCCGGATTTCTCCATATAATGCTGGTTCGCTATCGCTTGCCAGGAAGATATCGATACTTGGATGGGGATAAACGTCTTAAAACAGTTGGCTGAAAGGGGCTGAATGGATACAAACCAGAGAAAGAGAGAAACGGAGAGAAAGAGAACAAAAACAGGTGAACCCCCCACGAGAGGTGCATAGAAAAAAGGGTTCATCAAGTTCACTATAGGCCTAATCATTTTTTTTTACCCACCTCGCCGAAGGTGCTGTTTGGCATCATCGATGTTCTCGGAACATCTGAGAGCATCGGCGAGCAGAACATCTGAGAGCATCGGTGAGCATCCATGCAGCGTTGCAAAGTTTTTTTGTGCGAAACCCTCCGCAATGTCTCGCCGATGTATCGCCGATGTAGCAGATGATCGCAGAAGCCCTCGCAGATCCCTCGGCGATGCTCGACGATGCTTGCGAGGGCAACCAATCCTCGTGAGTCCTCGTCCAAAATTTTGAACGGTCCGAACATTTGCGACGACCCGCGAAGGCCCTTGCGAGGCCTTGAAAGGCCTCGAGAGTCAAACGATTGTTCATGAGAGGTGCTGAGACATGTCACGAATGTGCCAATTTATTGGTGTCGTCGACGAAAATCGTGACTTGTCTCACCAGTGGGAAAGGGGCATTAAGCACACTGTCTGCGTATTATCCACCCCACAGAACCAAGGATTATATATCACCTTAACCCCTCCAACCCGGATGGGCTCTTGAACGCCCATAACAACCTCGGCCCGCGCAACCCGGAAGGGCTCTTGAACGCCCATTGCTTGCATGCGTGCTTTCGAATGCCGCGCGTACATTTTCGGTATCGTGGGACGGTAGGTGGCGCCACCAGGCGTAAACTCCGCCACAGCAACAGTATCTACCCCGACGCCATCATGGACAGTACGCCAAATAGTGATTCCGCTGTGTCCGATACCGTGCTTCCTACGACGCCCTTGCTTGTTCGTCGCGCCTTACCCCGACGCCATCGCCTAAATGTGTTATCTCCCGGAGGTATTGAGACGACATTGAGACTTTATGAGCGAGCTGATGCCAAGCATAATGTTGATGATGAAGTCAGTGACGACTCCAGTAATTATAAGTCGAGTGATTATGGCCATGAGAGTGATAAAGAAGAGCAATTCCTGGGATTTGCGAGAGAACATGACAGTGATGAGAGTGATGAAGGTGATGTACCAGTTGTTGAGGAAGCTGGTTTACCTAAAGACAGTGAACTTGAGAGAGTGAGCGAGTGGGAGAGTTCAAGGTCACTCACCAAATTTCGCTTAAGTGACACGACGCCAAGCCCTTCCCCTGGTAAATCGCCTTTCAAGCTACATTTGTATAAGCAGAAAATACTTGAGAAGGCGGCCGCGGCAGCTAGGGAACAAGCAAAACTACTTGGTGAGGATGAGGCTGTGAGTGAGGGTCAGCGTGGTGACCCTTCTCGTCCGCCATTGTCTCCCTTATCTACCCACGCCACCCAAGATGACCCGGATGCCCCGCATTCTTCCCCACCACCCCCACCATTGCCAAGGGTTGAGGACCCCACACTTTCGGCCTATTTGCCTCCTAGGTCCCCCGACAGGAGACATACTGCTGCCGAAAAGGGGAAAGGTAGGAATATACCAAGAAAATTAAGAAAAGTAAGAGAGTTTTGTTCGAGCCTCCCGCGGCGTCCACCCCGCCCGCTCCCAGCCATACGTCCCCGCAACTTTCCCCACGGTCCTCCCCACCTCTCCCGCCTTCAACATGTCTTCCTGAAGAAGTCTTTGAGCTCGCATCACCAATACCTGGCCCTAGTGACAGTGAAACATTGCTTTCTGTCACTCGTCGCAGGCCAAGGAGCCCGGGACCTCGGGGGACACAGCCTCACCTGCCACTCCTTCCCCACCTCGCCCACCCGCACGCCGCCCACGCATCACTGGTTCCCCGCCAGATTATGTGGGGGCCACTGATGATGAAGGGCACCTCTCTGAAGACTCTGGCCATGATTACATAGGTCCACCGTCAGGGCAAGATGACCACTCTGACGATGACTATATGGACATCGACGACCCTCGACCCATCCGCTTGGCCCGGCGTCGTGCTGCCCGTCGTGCTGCCCACCGCCCTGGCCGCCGCCCTCGCCGCCCTAGGGCGCGCGCCTCCCGAGTTGGCCGTGGGCGTGCTGGGCCACCAGCTGCAGCTCCTCGTCAGCGTAGACAAGACCCATTCTACGTTTTTCAGTGGCAAGACGTAGTTGATGAGGATGCATACAACCCTGATGTGCCAGCTTTTGATGAGGTACTGGAGGGTTCAGGCGTTACCCCCAATTTTCCTGCAGGCCCCAATGCTCCACCACACGAACTGTTTGAGGCCTTCTTTGATGAGGAGGTGGTAGGCTATGTGTCAAAGAGACAAATAAGCAGCACCAATTCCAGGTCCACTTTTTGGGAAAGGTGACCAAGGGCCACATGAGGCAGTGGACCCCAGTGACTCATAAAGAGTTCATGGTGTTCCTGGCACTCACCATGCTAATGCCTCATGTCAAGAAGCATAGGTTGCCTGACTATTGGATCACCAATGATCTGATATCCACCCCTGCCTTCGGGAAATATATGTCTCGCGACCGGTACCTTGATATCCTCGCAGCGCTCCATCTTGTCACCAACCTTGACGTCCACCCCAGACAAGCTGTGGAAGATTAGGACGTTGTATGAGATGATGCGAGAACGCTTCACCTCCTACTTCAAGCCCTTCCGCAAGGTCGTCATTGACGAGTCTCTTGTGCTGTTCCGGGGAAAACTCAGCTTCCGGCAGTACATCCCCTCAAAAAGACATCGCTTTGGCATAAAATTCTTTGTGCTGTGCGACTGCCAAACTGGCTATGTCCTGGACTTCCTGGTCTACAGCGGGAAGGAAGGGGACTTGCTTGTGGACCCCCTCATTGGCTTTGGCGGAGCAGTGGTGCAAGCCATGATGGACCGCTACTTTCATAAGAATCACGTCCTCTACACGGACAATTATTACACGTCCCCCACTCTCTCACAGTACCTGCATGAGCGCAAGACGGGGACTGTAGGCACAGTACGAGGGAAAAGGAAGGGCATGCCACCTTTCCCTCCAAAGACCAAAAAAGGTGATGTGTTCAAGAAGAAGTCGGGGCCCATTCTGGCTATCCACTGGCACGACCAGCGGAAGGTCAACCTCCTGACCACCATCCACAAGGGGGAAATGGTGGAGACTGGCAAGGTGGATCGCCGCACCCAGGCCAGGGTGACCAAGCCCGATGCTGTCCTGGACTACAACATCAACATGAGGCTGGTGGACAAGTCCGACATGCAGATAGGCTTCATTGACTGCCTGCGTACCTCGTGCAGATGGTACAAAAAGTTCTTTCTGCATATGGTGGACATGTCAGTTCTGAATGCCTACAACATATACAAGCTTCGGAATGTGAACACACCCATGAAGTTCAATAGCCTGCGGAGGTTCCAAAAGCAGGTGTTGACGGAGCTCCTGGAGAAGTATGCTATGCCACAGAGGGCAGTGGCACATCCTGGGCCCGCCGTTATTGACCGCTTGCAGTCTGCTCAATACTTGACTAGGCACAGGCTTGGTTCCCTGCCTCAGAATGAATCCGGAAGAACACAGCAGAAGCGGTGCCATGTCTGCTACAACAGCAGGGTGAAGCCGAGGTCAGGTAAAAAGTCAACCCTGGAGTGTGTGGAGTGCAAGGTGGCACTCTGTGCTGTAGATTGCTTCTTTGATTACCACTCCAAGCTGGAGTTCTAATAATCATACTGAAATTGCCAAATAAAATGACAATATGTACACTATAATTATATATAGGCAAAAAGTGGAAGAAAACCAATGTATTGTAATACAAAAGTCATGTATTATGAGAACATTGATACAAATACAATTACACCATAATAATATGTGAAAGTGACACATATGTATATACCAAGTGACATTCATATGATTAGAACCTATAGAAATATAGAAATCAGTGAAAAAAGACACAATAAATTGTATATAAATCGTTTACAAATCATATAACTAAGTGAAAGTGACACAAGACTATTTGATGGCCAAAGTATAATAAACACCTGTGATAACGAATAATCAGTGCCTAATACAACAATAACCTACCTCAATTACTAATAAAATGTACGGTATCGAGTGAAAATGAGCATTATCAGTGACAGTGACACTCTCTAAAGCATATTTGTCAAAGTGAAAGTGACACAAGACCTAATATTTGATGGCCAAACTATAATAAACACCTGTGATAACGAATAATCAGTGCCTAATACAACAATAACCTACCTCAATTACTAATAAAATGTACGGTATCGAGTGAAAATGAGCATTATCAGTGACAGTGACACTCTAAAGCATATTTGTCAAAGTGAAAGTGACACAAGACCTAATATTTGATGGCCAAAGTATAATAAACACCTGTGATAACGAATAATCAGTGCCTAATACAACAATAAGCTACCTCAATTACTAATAAAATGTACGGTATCGAGTGAAAATTAGCAATATCAGTGACAGTGATCACCTAATAAACATATTTTATATAATTGGCCTCAAAATAACTAGAAAATCAAATAAACATCACATTCTCAATATCAAACACTAAATCGTCTAAGGGAGATAAATACTTTGGCGCGGCGAGCGGCTAGGTGCGTCGTAGCCATGGCCGGCGACGCGTCCGAACGCGGGAAGAATTTGCCGCCGAAAAGCACTCGTCTTCCCGCGCTCACCATTATGCAACCAGAGGGGCTAGAGACCTCTACTCAACGCCATTCGACAGAGGAAGGTTTGTGGAACATTATTCTTTTTTATTTACAACATTACATGACATATTCATTGACTTACAGAGTAGTTAACATAGGCCAAAGATCGTCAAAACACCCGGTACCGGAGCACAGTCGCAAGCTATAGCCCCCGGGGCTGGAGGGTTAAGCAGGCGTCACACCATGCCGACTTGAGCCAAGACTGACCACGACCTTTAGTCGTGGTCAGTAGTACCGACCTTCGGCGGAGAGCTTAAGGATTTGGGGGGGTGAGTTTTGGACGGGACGCAGTATGAATGGCCACGCCGCCTGACGGCAACCTGACGGGGTAGAGCGGCGCCCATGCAGGACTGAAGGTGAGACCTAGGTCGCCGCTGGAATATGCATTACTGTGCCGATGAACGGCGACCCCTTCAGTATGGACGGCTGATTATTAACTGATTATTTCAGTTAATTCTGTTATTTTATTATTATTATTAATTTAATTATGTATTGAATGTTGTTATTTTTCATTTTTTCTGTAATTAATATACCTAATCTTATATTTTGATGGTTATTGATAATATATTTATTATTTAATTATTTAATTATGTCGTTTATTTATATATTGACCGTTAGGGCATCGTTGGGTCGCCGCAAGCCGCCGCTGATCCCCGCAGGTTGTTATGGTGACGCCGCCTGACGCAGACTTCATTTATGGTGCCGTGTGCCGCCGTGTGCCGCCGCACTGATGCCTACCTTTTCCTGTCAAGCGCCGTCAAGCGCCGTCACACGCCATCAGCCTCCCGTCCCCTTCACGTCCCATTTTTTTACCTCACTCCACGCCGACTTGATTTTCAAAGTTGTGCATGTTGAACTTTTGAGGGGGTATGTGAAGACCCATCCCGACCTGTTTGTTATGTTGGCGACGGCCCATGATGCGCGGCGACGTAGACCAAGACTGTCCACGACCTTAGGTCGCGGACAGTCTTGGCCTAAAATCGGCTAGGTGTGACGGGTGCTTTACCGTGCCTCACTGGACAACTAAATTATAATGTTCTTAGGGGGAGATGGGTCGTTTTTCTGGACCACTTTCTTCCTTTGTGTTTAGCCCCATTAGTTTTGAGATTTTAAGACGTTCGGCCCATTAGTTTGTCGATTTCAAGACCTTTCGCACCATTTCTTTGTCAATATTTAGATCTTTCGTGCCCTATAGGTGTCTATTTTGTTCCTGGTGAGCCTGTAATTGTGGAGGAACTGGTCTTCGGCCGTGACATTTTTTCTACCGAAAAAGGTACACATTAATCTCGAAGGGGGATTTAATGGATGTTATGTTTAAGTTTGATGAAAGTCTAGGGAGGAAACTAAAAAAATAAAATAAAATTAATGTATAAATAAATAGACCCCCCCCCAAAAAAAAAAAACAGCCACTATTCCCTTAGCCGTAGAATATCCCTGCCGTGAAATATCTGGTAATGTCACTCCACCGACGGAGCCAGGACTTGGCTTCGTTAAATTCTGACGCCATTTCAACCACACCGTTAAATTGGTGCTCATCAATTTAACAGGGCACAGGAGAATTGGCCTCTTTTATTATTTGAAAAGAATGGTGACACACTATTCTATGTCAGGGATGGAGGTGGATAGTAGAAAATAATTCGACAAGTTTTGATTCTACAGAAATACAAAAGAGCGACTATTCTATGTTCGGAATGATGTTGAAATCGAAAATATCGCTTAACAAAAACAAATATTTTATAATTAAAGAAGAGGGATTGACTATCCAATTGTACGGAATGGCGATGATTCGTACAAATATAATATCACTAAATTAAAAAGACAATGAAAACAAACTGGGGTAAGTGCCAGATTATACAGTATACATACATACACACCATTTTTTTTTTAGTAGAGAAAAACTATCACAATAATTTGACCAAACGATGTTTATCAATATAAAGGCTATAACATTACATTTATTTAATTAAGTTTGAGGTAAATATTAAGCTTCATATTACAGAAAGAGAAAGAGAGAGAGAGAGAGAGAGAGAGAGAGAGAGAGAGAGAGAGATAGAGATAGAGAGAGAGAGAGAGAGAGAGAGAGAGAGAGAGAGAGAGAGAGAGAGAGAGAGAGCGCCAACACGCACCGTGCCTCCACACGGTTGCTTGACCCGAAGATATCCATTACCTAAAACAAAAATAAATTAATAATTATAAGTATATAATATGAAGCCAGAGTCACACGAGCCCTTTTTCGAGCATTTGTTTACGGGCAATTATGGTCTGGAAGCTTAAAAAATTACAGTTAATTAGAATACAGTCGCCTAACATAATCAAACTTCAGTCTAATTGCCGATACCACTGCGAAAAAGTCCCGAAATAATACGAAAACAAAACTTGCTCATGGAAAATTGACGGAAAAAGCGCTCGTGTGACAGTGGCTTAATGAAATAAATCAGGAGGGTAGGACATAAATCAGTTTTTCCTATTAACCCATTCCGTGTATCAACGGTGTATGAAGACGCTATATAAATTGTACTCTGGCTATCATTAGAAGATTTGTTCAGCTGATGAAGTATGTATGAAAGTCCAAGGGTTAATTGCAGCACTTTAACATTTTTCTTAAGACCCTTCTTAACCCTATTTAGGCAGAGGGAGGCATTTTGGGGGGCTTCCCTGCTTCGTTCCAATAATTTGTAGATTTTAATGCTTTTCACCTCATAAATTTGACGATAATAAGACTCTTCACTCCATTCAGGTGTCGATTTGTTTCTGGACAAACGATAGTGAGCCTGTAAGAAGGAATCGGTCTTTGGCCAAGAAATGTTTCTATCGAAAATGTAGACATTTAACTGGAAGTGGGTCTAGGTGGGCATTTTTTAATTTGAATGTAGTCTGAGAAGGCGTTTTTGTTAGCCTAGACCGTAGGGGTACTCAAGTAGTATGTGTGAAAGTCCAGTTGCATGAATTTACGGTACTTATTACCGAAACTACTACTAATTTGTTCTCAATTTGTGAAGGCTATTATAGAATAAGGATGTTGCAAAGATCATAAACAAAATTTCAACCACCGGAAATACATTTTATGTGCACTATATAAAGCACTGTAAAACAAAAATATCTCCCTATAACTCTCCCTATTGACGACAGTAAATTTTTTTTTTTTTTTTTAGCCCTAAACTGGCAAAATAGATGCTTATTTCAATAAGTCATGGGAGGGTGAAAGGGGGCAAAGCCCCCCCTCAACCCATCCTGTAGTAAAAAAGGATGCGAACATAGCTGCGAGTGTACGACTTAACCTAAAAAGTGCGCATGGGGGGTATGAGACACCACACGCCTGTGCGCACGTATTTGAGCTGTTCCCATCACTAACATCGTTATTTTACCATAAATATCGTTAATACTTATTCATATGCGCCTATTTTACCATTAATATGAAGACATTAACCAGTTACAACAATAAAACAAGTGGAAACAGTGTTTGGCTGGTCAAAATCGCAAAAGTGTGTGTGAGTGAGTGTGAGCCAACCTTCCACTTATGAAGCTTTGAGAGACACTGGAGGTACCTCTCAATTCTCTTCCTGACTTCTCCCCTAATTCCCACGCTTGGTAACACTGATGACAACGCCCTGCTAGCAACTCACTAATGTTAGCACGAAAATAGACCACAGAATAAGGGAATAACAGGGAAAATAGGTGATAATTGAAGGAGGGGGGGGAAGTGGGGAAGGAGGGGATGTGGAGGAGTGATATTTGGCATGGCCCAGGGGCAAAAAAAACAAAAAACAAAACAAAAACAAAAACAAATAATTGTTTTGGGGGGGGGGGGGTTTAAATGGATTTTTTTAGGCCCAGGATCTTAAGAGTCTTCCCGCAGTCGCCCGGGGAAACTCTTAAGAGTCTTCCCGCAGCTCCTGGGTAAGCAAAAAAAAGCAATGGACCGTCCAACGGTACGCCCGCTAACATCATCCTTACTAAATTTGCTTACGATTCTGACAAACAGATCCAGCAGTCGCATCATCCATGGCCGCCTTAACGTAGGTAAATTGATCGCCCAGTTAGACCCAAAAGTAAGCAAAAACGCATGGAATAGAGGCAAAATTTGGTTCGGGTTTAGTTTGTTTCAAGGAGGCTTAATTAGAGATTCCAATGGTTCCACGATTGGATTGGTTGAGGGCCCTCGCCCCCATTGGACTTATAGTAATCATCATCTATGTTGTCAGTAGGAGGCATTACCAAGCGTGCGATATGATAATCAAGTATACTGTACAGTATACCCCACAGTATACCCCACACGCGAGTTGGTATACTGTATATATACCGGCCAGTTACTCAACAAACCTTGGAGATGAAAACAAGAAGTGACGGATTTATCAAGGACTTAACTCCTACAGGCGCCTTTAACACGAAGGAATGTGCACATATTGGTAGGTGATGGACTAGTGCCAAGGATGTACATGGAGTACCGGAATTCGAATTCACGGTGAAAATATGGAGGTGATAAATCTGCACCAACAGTTCTTCAGTAACCATTTGTTTTCTTCAGATACAGTGGTTTTATATACAGATGGCCGTCAGAAATGATTATTTATTCACTTATCCAAACAATCTTAAAACATGCCTCCCACTAGTGGGGAGGCCTATGAAGATCGTGGAAAACGTGTAGTTGAAGACTATAGTAAAGCAATAATAAGCTGTAATTGACAACAACCGGTTGCCTTGGGATACACAGTGCGTGCCCCCCCCCCACCACCCATGACATATTGAAATTCTCATCAATATTGCCAGTAGTAGTGCAAAACCTTATTTTCCCTAACTGAACCTATTGTTTGATAATACTCACGTCTTCGGTATATAAAACCACTGTATCTGAAGAAAAAACGTGTGTTAGCGAGCATACCGTCCGCTTTGTTTACATAGTCGCACGCTCGCAGTTACATTCGCATCTAATTTTACTGCTGTTATTTGCTGTTATTTGCCCCTGCTGGTAATATATATATGATGATGACAATAAATCATGGGCCCCTCAACCCATTATTGTATCCCAGGGCCGGTATAAAATCAATTTACCCAACACCTGGCCGTGGGATACAATAATGGGTTGAGGCCCCTCATACCCCCATGACTTATTTGTCATCCTCATATACTGTATATTACCAGCAGAGGCAAATAACAGCAGTCAAATGAGACGCGAATGTAACTGCGAGCGTGCGACTATGTAAACAAAGAGGACGGTACACCCACGATATAGAAAGGTAGGGGCACCAGCGTATTACTGGAACCACTATCGATCCCCTGTGACGTCACTGAGAGAAGAAACCCATACTGGTCTCCCTGCTAAATATGGTAACGTCAATGTGAGCTGGTCGTGTTCTTATGCCCAGGAAATACATTTATTCCATTGCCCTAAACATTGTTGTTATCATAACATGGGGAAGGCAAGATATTGCGCGGTTAGTGGATGTGAACAGGGTATAAAGACCGACGTTGGATATATTGGAACCATCGACAGAATATGGTGACCATTCGACTAGCCTAAATATGGTCTTCTAACAGGATCGGTATATTGCGTTTTCCACCGAAAATGTAAAGTGACATGGATAAACATAGACATATATAGTGTGACAGGATCCTAGTCTATTTGCTAAAGTTGTTATTTTTTGCATTTGAAGATTATATATACGGCTATTAGGTAGTATATAGCCGACGTCGCTTCAAATTTTACGGCGGAAATGCGATGATATTTTTGTTCACCTAATTACCTAATATGTAGAGTAACGTCGATTGATATCGATAATGTTATTGTAGTAGGACCCAATCTACATGTTAGCATTGTTATTTGATATATGTGTAGTTTATATGAAGAGATATTTCGAAGGTGTTGGTGATTTTCGCTTTGTCGGCGGGAGAAAAGGTAGGCCTAAACGGATTTTCGCTTATCCCTTGCTCAACTTCCTTTAAATTCATGTAGTTTGCTTCCGACACTTATCAACTATCATCCAGTGATGGCGTGTGAGGGTGTATGAAGGCCTAGGAGATGTGGAGAGATGATAATAGTATAAGTATATGGCCAGCTAAGAATCGAAGAGGAAACAGAGATTTCTACGAAGCGAAGCGAAATGTTGGTAGTGGCTGGGAGAGGGGGGAGCAGAACGGACAGTGGTGCCCTCTGACGGCCAGAGAGAACACTATAGCTGTACCTATGTCAACAAACAAGCCACGATGGTATACGAATATTTCACTAAATATTTGCTTATAGAATAATCAACGTTATTCTGACAACTATATCTTATATTATGAAGGTACCATGGTTGAGCGTGAAGTCACAAAATAAAAATAATTGATAGACGTCTGTTTAGTGCTTTTTAGAAGCATTTATGGGAAAATATCAAGGAAACTGGCCAACTTTTATTTCGTGATTTTTTGTTTTGGTTTTAGCTAGTTTTCATCATTATACAGTGGTTGTCATTCATTAGAATCTCCGGAAAAAACGTTTTCCCCATTATCCAACAATCTTAAGATACGGCCCCTGATAGTGGGGAGGGCTATGAAGTACAGGGAAATTGAGGGGTAAAAGACGAAAATAAGGGGTAATATTAGCCTAACCTAACTACCTTACCTAACCTAACCTAGTATATTAGGTGGGGGCTGCCGCCCCCACACCCCCGCTGGTTTGATATTTAATTAATAAAAGGTTGACGGTCGCCCAAAAAAAAAAAAAAAAAAAAATCTTGAATAAAGTCTACGGTATTTACTCCGCAATCTTCAGCTTTGGCTGTGGATAACAGGAGGTAAAATATTAACTTTTCCAAAGTAATTGAAAACGTTTTTTCCGGAGATTCTAATTAATGACAACCACTGTATAATGATGCAAACTAGCTAAAACCAAAAACAAAATCACGAAATAAAAGTTGGCCAGTTTCCTTGATAAATTTATGTATAGGAGTTCAAGAATTCGGTGCGTCTACCTTGTGAGTTACTATACCGTGGGTACACCCACTAACACAACTCTTACCGAAAAAAGTAAAGAAGAAATAAAATGGTTGCTAAATTCACGATCGTACTAAAAGTCGGTAATACCATATCGACACCTAAATGGCACGAAAGGTCTTAATATTGACAAAGAAATGGGGCGAAGGGTATTAAAATCGCCAAACTAATTGGACGAATGTCTGAAAATCTAATAACTAATGAGGCTAAACCTGAGGGAGAAGGAGGCACAGATAAAAAATAAAAACAAATCCCTCTCCTTAACCATTTCAGAAAGTCACAAAATATCTCGAGGATATCTATTTAGAAAAGGCTCCCGCCTTATTGTAAATCATTTACTAGGGACAATGCAGGCCTATGGAATCCTTATACTGTATTCATGTAGCCTACTGTATAATCCACTGTGGTAGAATAATTTTAATTCTGTCTTAAGTCGGCCAAAAAAAGAAAAAAAAAAAAAAAAAAAAAATATAGGAAAAGTGGAGATTGGGTCTGAATATATAGAATAGAATAGAATAAAACATTTATAAACCCCGATATTACTTGAAAAAAGTCCCATCATTCTCAGAATTCACTCGGCGGCCTCGCAGTTTACAAACGTCATAATCATGGAGTATAAGCGATATGGACAATATATAGACCTTGTAATTAAATTCATACATCGATTTTATCGTGGCCTACAGGTTTCTTACAACATGTATTTCATTCCTATATGTGTCTAAATGCGCGTAAAAATGTATTACTGATCCTGAAAAAGAAAACAAATATATCCTCTATATCGCCTACCTCGCAAGAGGCGGTTGGGTTTGTTTACATCCGCCACGAGTGTAGCCTCGGCGAATCGCGTTGGGGAAAATTAGGTTTTTGTCCCCTACTGTTTAAATATATTAAGATTTCAATAATTGCTGTGGCGGGTGAGGGGGGGCTTTCCCCCCCTCTCTCAACATATTTTGTATCCCACGGCAAACGGTTATGGTCAAATATTCATTTTTTGCGACAGGAGGAGAGTGTTTTTAGATTGTTGTTTAATTGGTAAATATGCATTTCCGCCTATTATCACACATCAAAACACCCTTACACAACTCTAAACTAGATACAAACAATCGAAACAAGACCTTTATATTGACGAGCGATATTTATCCCCTGCTGGCAACATAAGGATGATTTCAAAAAGTATCCCACGTTGAAATTATAACTAAAACCATGAAAACACTAATTTCGCAAAATCTGGAGGAAAACATGAGAGGGGTGCGAGGCTTTTCCCAATAATTACCATATCAAGCAACCCCCACAACTTCCACTGCTCTTTTCTAAGCCGAGTAAAATCACAGAATGTCAGCCCAAATACAATGATAAAGGCCTCATGATATACTAAGAGGGGTGATTGATTATTGGCGCATGTTATCTGGCTACCATTAGACGATTTCATTAAGCTTAAGAAGAACCTCTAGGAATCTAAGGTGTAAAAGCCAACTCAATTATATGCCTTTGACTCCAATACATCCTTCCTAGGTTGAATAAAATCGTTTTATGACAGCCAGCAGAAAGGATTAAAACGCGTCATAATCCACAAGGGGAATAAGGCTCGTCTTCAGAAACAATGTTCATCTATGGTATCTGTGTACGCTACTAACCAATACACTATACATACACACACACACACGCACACAATAAGCCACACTAGGTTAACATTAAATACCGGTATATAATTATGCACTCTATCATTATAGTCTACAATATTCTTACCTCTATTCGCAGTTCCAAGAGAAGATGGAATTACTCAATGCTATAAACTTGGTCTTGATCTTGGAGGGTTTTGAGGGCACTGCAGATGAGAGGGCAATCGCTTCCGCCCTTCTACAGCAGTTGCGAGAAGACTCAAGACGCTAAATTCTAGACTGGAAGAACACAAGGGCGAGGGACCACCCTAACTCACAGATCATCTCACACACCTTGTCCGCCGAAAGGTAGATTCTGGAGAAGCCCTTACACAGAAACAGTCGATCTTACACAATGGTCCGAGCAGTGTAGGTACGTGAGCAACTCAACAAAGACGAGGGTCGACGTTATACGTGCCTCTATGGATGCCTCTAATAGTCCAGTCAAATTAGCTGATATTTCCCCGAACCCACCACTAATTGCAACAGAAACGAAACCTGTTGGGATTTGTTCAGTAGGGTACCCTTCATGATATACTAAAAGTTCCACATTTTTTTTTGAGTGGATCAATATTTTTATCAGGGTTGAACTTTTGGATTTGTTTATTTTTGTTTATTTTTTGTTTATTTATTTTTTATTTATTTTTCATTTTTGGTGCATGTATGACATCAGTATAGGTAGTAATATTCATAACTACATGTATGTTTTCCCATAATGCCTCCCTGTCTTGAATAAGTTTGAAACCTGCCGCCTTCCCGATCCCAAAAACCCTGGATGTGGTATCACACCCCAAGAAAGCATGCACAAAGAGAATATGCCTGCAAACCTGGACCCCAAGCTTATGCTTGATCGAATTAACACCCATGCACCTGACTTCTGCTCCTTTCTTTGGTTCAGGTCGGAAGTGGATGTCATGTTTGTTTTCTCCTGCAAGGTGGATGAGGAGAACAAGTAGGTCTGTGTCGTCTCCGACTAACACAGTTTCTCTGTCCTCAGAGATTCTCACTGCAGTTTGGACAATAAGAGTATCTGCATCCCCTCTGGCATGGATAACTTCACAGCCTTCTTTGGCCAGGGCATCTCCCAAAAGTTCAAGAAAGCGTTGCTTGTTCTCTTTGTTTGAGAGGAATTCCTTCTTTTTTAACTGGAGTTTCGTGGACAGATGGAATGTCACCTTCCTACCCTCACACTCCACTCGACGCTGATGTGTGCTGTCTTTTGTTGAAGGTCCCGCCTCATAACTATCAAACACAACCACTGCCTGACCATAGTGTTTTGTAACATATCTGGTATAGTCCTGCAATATCTTGTCGTATGTTTCACCAAGTTGCCATGGAATGCGATGGAGAAGAGCACCTCCATCAAGGACGTATGTGATATTTTGACATGGTGCTGGGTTGTGTGGTACCTCGGACCAGATGGCGTCAGCTAGTTGTGCCTTCACAGCTTTCAGGAGCTTTCCCTTCCCTTCGAACAAGGCAGGTGGGTAGTTGCAGAGCTCATAGGTGAGGGCATTCGGAAGATCATTTGCCTGAGATCCTGCAATGATGAGTCATTGAAACAGAAGAAGAGGATCAATCTGTACTTCCTCATCACCTATCTTGACTGCAGACTTAGAGTCAAAAGTCACAGCTTGGGCTTTCCTTTTGAAACTGTACTTGACCACATGTTGTCCAACCATTTTATTAAGAATGTCATATCCGATCCTTTTTGCATCATCCACATTAACCTCGGAACCAGCCGAGATTCCGCTGACTATGTTGCGGAGGGATGAGTCTGCTTCGAATGGAGACCTCCAGTCAATGGAGGACAGCAATGTGCTACAGTCACTACTGTCCCTTGTTTGCCGAGCTTGTGATATGTCTTTATGCTGTTCACTCGTCTGGTAGGTGATGGATGTCAGCTGTTGCATTGCCATGTTTACTTCTGCACAAACTGGCCTTGAAAGACACCAGACCAGTCTTTGGGTTTCCGTCATTCCCCTCCCTCTGATGAGACCTCCACTTGTCTTCAGACTTCTCATAAGTGCCTGTTCGATCACCAGGTCTGGAGACAACCCTGCCCAGAAGTGGTCACTCCTCCTGACTACATGTAGTCCCTGGGTGAACTGTTGGTAGACATTGGGGTGTGTGTCTTCCAGTTTTGTCATTTTCTGCAGATAGAGGTGCAATGACTTCGTGTACAAGTTATGGCCGGAGGCAGCTAAGTACGGAAGCATGGCTTGCATCGTCTCCAGATGGAGGGACCAATCTCCGATTCGTTCTGATCGCATGAATGACCTCATGATGTCTATCATCTCCATGTATTGCAGCCACAGACGTGCAGTACGGTAGCTCGATTCCAACATATCCTTGTGTGTCTCAAGTTTCTGTTGTAGATCCTGCAGGTACAAAGATGATTCTACATCACTGAGCGTGATTTCACCAGAGAGGAGATCATCATAGAGGTTCCCTATTGTCTCCAATTCCAGTGGCACATTGTCATTAGATAAAGACAACTTGATCCCCAACAGGCTGCTCAAGAGAAGTGTGTGAAGGACGGAATCTACAAGGAGATGACCACGAATGGCACGAGCAACTGCGTGTCCAGTGAGAATATGGGTAACAGTGTTCCCAGCGAAGATCACTTCCAAGATATCTTGAAGGCCTGTTCCTCTCATCAAGTGCCCAATGCTACCCAGAAAGCTCATTAGTGCGTGAAATCCTCCAAGTCTTAAAATAATCGAATGCAGATCACTGTCCTCTCCAGCACTTTCCACAATTTGAGTTGCCTTGAACCACAACAGCTGGTCAAAAGTGAGCACTGGTGTTGCTCCATAGCGCTTGGCATGCTCTGCAACGAAGTGTAAAGTTGAGTTGACACACGTCATGTCACTCGGGTTCATATCAATCATGGGAAGGAACAGGTGGGGATGACTGTCCTGGGTGGTCTCCGTTGTTTACCATTTGCATGTATCCCGATCATGCTGGTCTTGGTAACCAGACTGACAGGGACGTTTTCCACAGGAGATCTACCTTGGGGCTTTCCGTGTGTTTGGGTTCCTCTGGTAGAGCTTCATACTTGATATTAGCAAGTTCATCACCAAGTGATATGAATTTCTTAATGCTGATGTGTCCTACAGCAGCGATCTCCTCTGCTGTCACAGACACACGTTTTACCACAGAGGTGACATCACATTTGGGTGTTACAACTGCCATAATACCCATTCCATGGAATGTCCCAGAGCCGTCAAGAGTCCTAGTGTCATGATCCACGTTGTCGGCCACATATTGAACAGACTGCCCAGGGAGGAACTCTGGAATGTCCAATCCCTGGTTGACAGCTGCACTCCGTTCATATTTTTGCACCTCTGAATATGAACTACAGAATCCATGGGCATTCAGTGTGTCAATCAGAAATATTGAGGCAAAATGCGAATGCATTTGCACACCTAGACCTAATTGGAATGGTGCAGTCATAACTCTGGGGCGGGCAGCCTGCATTAATGGTTGAATATTAATATAGGCCTAAAGACAGACCTTATGGGAAAACATACATGTAGTTATGAATATTACTACCTATACTGATGTCATACATGCACCAAAAATGAAAAAAAAAAAAAAAAAAAAAAAAAAAAAAAGTTCAACCCTGATAAAAATATTGATCCACTCAAAAAAAATTGTGGGACTTTTAGTATATCATGAAGGGTACCCTACTGAACAAATCCCAACAGGTTTCGTTTCTGTTGCAATTAGTGGTGGGTCCTGGTGTACATTGACTGGACTATAACACCCACCAACATAGACATGCTTTTAGTTACACACGTGCGCACACACCGTTTAACCATCCACTAGTGCGAGAAAGTGGAGAGGAATAGGAGAGCGGCCTAATGCTCGGAGTGCTTGAACAACGGAACTCCCAAACAAGCAATGGTAAAGATGCCATAGTAATCGTGTTTTTTTAGCAATTTCTCACTGACTGGAAAGGAAAGAATACATGTATTTTACACGATGTTATGTTGATTGTTTATGGTGGTGGTGACTACACTATATAAAACAGTTTATATACCCGGTACACATAATATACTCATGCACATGTCAAAAAGGATTTCAATTGGCTTAGGTGGCAACATTTTAACCAGTACTTTCCCCGACTCAGGAGTCGAAGTTTCGGAACATGAGAGGTAGGGCTCATTCTACAAAGAAAACTTCGAAGCAAAAATGCACACATCTTAACTTCAAAACGCCAAGTATAGCAATTCCTTATATTCAATTACATAGCAACAAAGTATGCATATGCATTCTTAACCCCTTATGCACCGGCGACGTCTTTTGTATTTTATTCTAGCTATAATATACGTAGTGCAGGGGGTATAGGTTATAGTGAGATATGTAGTGTAGGTCATTAAGGTGTAAAAGAACAAATTGGGATGTAGGGAAGAAGGGGTCTGCCTCATATGGGCCAATAGGCCTTCTGCAGATTTCCATTATTCTTATGTTCTTATAATTTATTAAGACGATTTTGTGCAGTTTAAGAAGGATCTGTGGTAATAAAAAGGGTTAAGTGAGATAGTTCGAGGCCTATTAATTGCTTGAGGCCTTTTTAAAACTGAATAAAATCGTAATAGTAGCCAGATTAATGTTAAAAGACGTTGCTGGTAAGGAAGGGGTTAAAGCGGTCAGTTAATTAAATGTCAAGCCATTATAATAGAGAGATTTTATTTTTAAGACTAATTTTGAAACCCATTGAGCCACTAACTGAAGCATACGAATGTCCGTCAAAGTTCGGTCTGCTTGTAATGGATGGCGTTACGATCGAGGTTAAGGGTTTAAGGGGGGATGAGTGGTTTTTCTACACCCCATCCTCCCTCATGTTTAACCCCATTATTTTGTATAAATTTTAGGACGTTGGCCCCATTAGTTTGTCGATTTTACGACCATTCACCTCATTTCTGTCAATAATAAGACCTTCAGTGCCATTTTGGTGTTTATTTTCTTCCCGGGGAGCAATAGCGAGGTTGTAATTTTGGAAAAATTTACAAATTTATCTCGAAGGGGGTTCTTACTTTAAGATTGATGAAGGTCTAGGAAGGAAAGTAATACAAATATTCAAAAGATAAATAAATAAGCAAATAAATACGTACATCCCCTCTTAACACACATACACACACATACAAACACACACGCACACACACACACGACCTATTATCGTCAACTCTACATCAGTATCGTTATTCTGGTAGCCTATTGAGGTTTTGAGATTGCCCTATTAGCTTGGTGATTTTAACACCTGTTGCCCCATTTCTTTAGAAATGTTAAGACCTTTCTTGCCATTTCCCAATCCTTCTTCTATTTAACAGCTGAGCTCCGGAACTCTCTCCCTGAATCCATCTTTTCCTCATCTTATGACTTAAACTCCTCAAACTCCGCGTGTCCAGGCATTTTGGCTCGAACATTCCTTGATTTTGGCCCTGTCACTCTTTCAACTCTGGGGGAGGCACTCGTCACAGGCAGTTTTGCCTTTTGTGTCCCATATCTACATCGAAAAATAAAAGAATATTAGGTGTCGATTTTTTCCTGACGAGCGATAGCGATCCTGCACTTTAGGAGGATCATTTTTTCTACCAAAAAACAATAAATAGATATATCTCGATTTTTTTTTTTTTTAAGTTTGATGGAGCAACCCTAAAACAAGAATAAAACAAAAAATACAAGATGATGGGTTAACAAAATAAGTATCACGGATCCTTTTATCGACATATCTTCCTCTGCCTCCTCTGGCAGCATGGTGAGGCTTACTTTGCTCTGGTACGGGTAACTATAGTGTGTCTGACTTCCCCATACCCTTCCTAATCTGAATAAAATCGTCAATACTGAATCGTGAATACTGTAGCATATTAACATCCCCATACAAAGCAGGTGAAATAAATACCTTAGAGAGTGTACAAAGAAATTTCACTTCACATATAAGTTCGATAAAACATCTACACTACTGGGAGCGTTTAAGAGCACTGAATCTGTACTCGCTGGAACGTAGAAGAGAACGTTACCTAATAATATACACGTGGAAAATCGCAGAGGGTTTAGTACCAAACCTACATACTCCGATAGTCATGACATTCAGTGATAGGAGAGGCTGGGAATGTGAAATCCCCCGGGTGAATATCAGGGGTGCTATGGGCTCTCTGCGAGAGGGCTGGTTATCACACAGAGGCCCACGTCTCTTCAACAAACTCCCACGGCGAGTAAGAGACATGAGGGACGTCTCGTTAGACAACTTCAAGAGAGCCCTCAATGTCAAACTGCAAAAAGTGCCAGACGAGCCCATCCTCGCGAGGGAGCGAGCTGTCGCTTCAAACAGTCTACTACACCAAAATCACCACCCATAACGAGGGGCGCCGTTCTCCTTGGTGCCGCTAGAAGAGTGGCGAACACATCAAAAGATCAAAAGAAAGAAGAAAATAATAGCCAGAAAGAAAAAAAAGTGTGTCATCGATATTGGCTCTACTAATACACAAGACCAATACTACTAAGTAGTATTGGTCTTGCTAATACATAGAAGGCAGCTGTTAGTAGTATTGGTCTTGCTAATACATAAAAGGCAGCTGTTAGTAGTATTGGTCTTGCTAATACATTGAAGGCAGCTGTTAGTAGTATTGGTCTTGCTAATACATAGAAGGCAGCTGTTAGTAGTATTGGTCTTGCTAATACATAGAAGGCAGCTGTTAGTAGTATTGGTCTTGCTAATACATAGAAGGCAGCTGTTAGTAGTATTGGTCTTACTAATACATAGAAGGCAGCTGTTAGTAGTATTGGTCTTGCTAATACATAGAAGGCAGCTGTTAGTAGTATTGGTCTTGCTAATACATAGAAGGCAGCTGTTAGTAGTATTGGTCTTGCTAATACATTGAAGGCAGCTGTTAGTAGTAGTGGTCTTGCTAATACATAGAAGCAGCTATTAGTAGTATTGGTCTTGCTAATACATAGAAGGCAGCTGTTAGTAGTATTGGTCTTGCTAATACATAGAAGGCAGCTGTTAGTAGTATTGGTCTTGCTAATACATAGAAGGCAGCTGTTAGTAGTATTGGTCTTGCTAATACATAGAAGACAGCTGTTAGTAGTATTGGTCTTGCTAATACAAGAAGGCAGCTGTCAGTAGTATTGGTCTTGCTAATACATAGAAGGCAGCTGTTAGTAGTATTGGTCTTGCTAATACATAGAAGGCAGCTGTTAGTAGTATTGGTCTTGCTAATACATAGAAAGCAGCTGTTAGTAGTATTGGTCTTGCTAATACATAGAAGGCAGCTGTTAGTAGTATTGGTCTTGCTAATACATAGAAGGCAGCCTGACCCATTTCTGCCAGGTTCGCTTGAAGACACTTTAGATGGATGGCAGATTATAATTATTACAGTAGGTGGCAGCATTATTATTTAGGGGGGGTGACCTGTTTTTTTTCTCTCGTGTTCTCTCTTTATCTGGCTAGTATCCATTCGGCCCCATTCAGCCTACTGTTGATTTCTTCCTGGCGAGCGATAGCGAGCCAGCATTATATGGAAAAATCCGGCTTTGCCGGAGATATTTTTCTATCGAAAAATGTACAAATGTAGCCTGCTGTCAGAAACATTTACAAAAATGTGCTGGCTCGCTATTGCTCGCCAGGATAAAAATCGACACCTGGATGGGGTTAAACGTCTTAAAACAGTAAGCTGAGAGGGGCCGAATGGATACAACCCCGAGAGAGAGAGAGAGACGAGTTGGGCCCCTTTAATTAACCCCCTGAGGATCATGACGCGTTTTGACAGTTTATTCTGGCTATCAATAGACGATGTTATACAGCTTAGGAAGGATCCTTGCGAATTAAAAGGGTAAAGACTGTCTCAATCAACCCTCTGACTTCCACATACCCTTTCTAATCTAAATAAAATCGCCTAATAATAGCCAGAAAACAAAATAAGAAGCGCGTCATCGGTCCTCATAGAGTTTTAAACGTGTATTTCACACCAGCACCATGACGCCGTTTTACCTTTAATTCTGGCTAAAATGAGATGATTTTATGCAGTTTAAGAAGGATCTATGTTACTAAGAGGGTTTATGGAAATCATATTTACCCATTTGAGTAATATAGGTGCATTACAAAATCATCTTTATTTTTATTAATCTCACCACAACACCAAACACCCCCAATGAAATTAATTAAAGTATACATATATGATCCACCGGGATTCGAGCCCGGGTTATCACACCATTACACCACCAGGACGGTTAAAGGTTTATGCACACGCCTACGACTTATTATCCATTCTCTAATACTGGATATTAATCTAATCATGTTCATATTCCCAACCGCGCTATGGTAGCCTACTGTTTAAGTGAGAGGAAAGAATATTCATGGGGCACAGATCATATAGACCGGCCTTGCGACGAAATATCCCTGAACCTACTAATAATCTTTATTTTTATTAATCTCACCACAACACCAATTAAATTAATTAAAGTATATATATATGATCCACCGGGATTCGAACCCGGGTTATCACACACAGATTTTTACCACCTTAACCATTACACCAAGGTAAAGGTTTATGCACACGCCTAATCGTCTAATGATAACCAGTCAATGATGAAAAATACGTTATGGTGGTGAAGGGGTTAAGGCGTTACTAGAGCAGTCTTGTAATAAGAAGTTTGAGGAGAAAAACAAAATCGTGTGATACCGCCATAACCTTAATTTTTTGTTATCACTCCATATTTTTTTTCCGGTTAAAATATACACTATTATATTTAGCATCGAAAGGACCTCTAGAAAATTAAAATTTTGTATTCTACTCCATGAACTCTCTTGAGGGGCCCTGAAATAAAAAATATATAATATAAAATAATCTCTCTCTCTCTCATTAACCCGGGAGCTGCGGGGAGACTCTTAAGAGTTCCCCCGGCGCACTGCGGGGAGACTCTTAAGAGTCAGAGAAAAAAAAATCAACTTTTGACATCGAATTTTTTTTTTTTTTTTTTTTTTTTTTTTTTTTTTTTTTTTTGGCCCCTGGGCCATGCAAAATCTCAGTCCTCTACCTCCCCTCCTTCCCCACTTTCCTCCTCTCCTTCAGTTATCACCTATTTTCCCTGTTATTCCCTTATTCTGAGGTATATTTTCGTGCTAACATTAGAAATCCGATTGGAGGGTGTGGTCATCACTGATAGCAAGCGAGTGCAAGAGAGAGAGAGAGAGTATCGATCGACTGTGTCTCAGTGGCCTTGGGGGAAATTGGCGGGAAAGCAGATTGCCTCACCCATACATTATACAACTCGCGGGCTATATCTCCGATTTTGACCATCCAAACGCTGTTTTCACTCGTTTTATTGTTGTTTCAGGTTAACCCCTTCAGACATATATGACGCAGAGGTTGCCAGATTAGCAATAAGAAATAGAGTTCTCTCACTCTTATAATTACCTCTCCAAATTAGTTTTCTGCCCACATCTAACTCAAAGACAACTGCAGAGGTTGAAGTAACTAAAATAAAGGTTTGTAAAAAACCCTGATGGTAATAAAGGCTTTAAAGTATCCCTAATAGGCTCAAAATTGCGTCATATGTCGGAGAGGGTTAATACCTTTATAATCAACCCCTAATAGGCGCATATGGATAAGTATTAATGCTATTAATGGCACAATGAATATTTTAGTGACGGAAACACCTCAAATACGTCAGCACAGGGGGACGTTTCCAATTACCCCCATGCGCACTTCAGAGGTTAATATAAATTAATCAGTAGGTATGCAATAGTGTAAGCTCCGTTTCAGACTATTTTTTTTTTCAACTCTATAAAAGAAAAACCTCCTTTTGAGCATGTTCTGACCCATAAGGTTACACTTCATCCTATTTTCCGGTATGTTTTTTTTAGGTGGAGGGTGGGGAGAGAGCCTTCTATTTTGCCATCCTATGTTTCTACTATAAACTGTCCCTGTCTAGTAGTAGTAAGGTCGAACCACCTAGTAGGGACCACAAGGAAGGAAGGTAGGTAGGTAGGTAGGTCTCTCTCTCTTTCTCTCTCTCTGCTGCCGCTGTAGGATGTCTTAGCCACAAGAAATTAGTAGGTTAATGAAATTGTCCTTGGGTAAGATGTTGAGTGGGTCACAGCGGAGAGCAATTACCTTGTTATGGGGGGAGTCATGGCGGGTTATTTCAGGTATATTGCCACAGATATTATATTTTGGTTATTCATAATATTATATTTATCTATATATCTATCTATTGCTGGACGCCTTACTCCCCTTCTGTGCCAGCGACGGCAGGGAGCCGTCAGTAGATAAGTTACTCCCCAGTCCCAGCGACGGCAGGGAGCCATCAGTAATGTACTTTCCTTGTAACTGCCAGTATCAGGCAGTGCTTGGTACAGTCGTCAGGATTAATTAGTTTCATTTTCCCTGTTAGTAGCACTGCGCAGTAGAGAGGTATCCCCTCTACCCCCTCTCCATGTTGGTTCCATACCTCCACCTAAACCCTCCCATTTTCTCTCCGACCCCAGAACTACATCCACTACCCTCCCTTCTCTCGCTCTTACCCAGCTAGGAGCTACTTCTGGCACCTCACCGTTTACATTTATTTTGAACACCTGATGAAGGAATGAAGTATTTCACACACATCTCTCGACCACCATCGATTAACCCCAACCTAGTAATATGAAATAAACGAAACCTAACCTGAAGCTGCTAATTACTACCGTTACTAGTAGGGTTAACGTTACTGTATAGTGTTTATGGATATACCAGGTATGAGGGGTAGATATGCACACTTATATAATTATATATAAGGTATAATGAGATTATTTGGTTACACACGAAACTGTTACACAGAGTGGTATTGTAGTAGAATAATTATAGATCAGTTCAATATTATAACTCTTATAGTTAGTCTGGGATATAGTAAATGAGCGTTATATAGTTATTAAGTAATTATTCTTAACAGGTGTGAATTCCAATTATCTTGAAAGTTACCTCAAGAGAATAAGCTTGAATAGGCATGAAGCTTTCAATAGTATTATGTGGAGTAGATACTCTACGTCTTGCCATTACTCAGGGAGTATATAACACAATTTGCTATGTTTCAACCCATATTGCTACATAGCCATAGCGGACGCCCCCCTTAACTTGGTTACAACACAAGATACCTGATAAAATAGAGTAACCTTATGGCAAGGTTTTAAGAGTAAGGTAACAATATGAATAAGTCCTTCCCTAATGTATGGGTGAACGTAAATGTTGAGGGAAAGGAAACTTTAAAATAAGACCCACCCTAATGGATAGATGAGCGTAAGAGTGCCCTAGGGGTAGTTAGTAAAAATAGGGCATATACAGTATATTGGTTATCAACCCTTCAGGATTATTTAGCCTGTTTAAATCTAGTAATATTTTCAAAGCTGGAGCCTCTTTTCAAAAACTACAGTACCTTGCCCGAGGGTAGTTCGTGTCCCGTTTATACATTATGGTCAATTAGGAAAGCAATATGGCCTAATGATTGGGTAGATAGCTATGTTAAGAGTGTTGAATTCTCGTAATGCAGGCACATGGCCGACTCACGGGGCACATTCTCGGCAATAATTCATAGCATGTATTGGCAAATTAGCTGTTTACACTTAATGAGTCCTGAATTGTTTGGAAGCAGTGAGATTTGTGGAGAAAATTATGAAGCAAATGTCTAGTTCTTGTATACGGTGCTAATAATTAGTTATATTAGTATTAAATCATTTTATACAAAGAAATAATTCAAAATAATTGAATGGTTTATTTTGTGTGTTTATTGATGGGAGAGACTCATGGTGGAATTGACACAGACGGGCCTGAGCCATTACAACGATGAAAAGGAAATACAACTTCGCGTGGGTTAGTTTGGCAGTTTTATTAGAGTATGATAGTTCAACAGTATTAAACCATCAGTGAATCGGTATGAAGCGTTCAGGTTTCAATGGTAGGCTTAAATGTATCAGTAGGAATCACTCGAATCATATGTAAGGTTTTCGTCGAACATTACCCCCCCCCCCCTCTCTTGCTTTCAAATTTAGTAAAGCTCATACTTAACTCTACCTATGATACATTGCATTCCTTCATTAGTTGTTCAAAATACATGCAATTGGTGAGGTCCAGAAGTAGCTGGGTGAGAGCGAGAGAAGTAAAGGGAGGGTGGGTGTAGTTCTGGGGTCGGAGAGAAAATGGGAGGGTTTTGGTGGGGGTATGGAACCAACAAGGAAAGGAGGTAGAGGGGATCAAAGTATATAGACACTAACAAGTAAACCTACCAAAACAATATTGGAACCTGTGACGTCACGAGCCTGGCTCCACGCTTGCTACCTCCTTATTTACTAAGGGTGATTCTGGTAAAATCAAAGCATATGGAATACTGGTATATACTGTTTTGTAACTATGGTTTTAAGGAGTTGATAAAAGACTAAACAACTTAATTCTAGTATATAACTGGTCCTAATGTGTTCATATATATCGATAATGTTGGTGTTAATGAAGCCTTTCTCAGCACCTTCTGGGCTTCTGTTACATATATTATCGAAATATAACTTCTGAAGTAGTTTGCACATTATGCTATCATAAGTAGGGATATTACATACATAATTTACTTCATATGAGTATGCAGTTTACCCCTATATTACTGCAATTTTTCAATATATATGGTCAAAATACCGAGGAGGAAAAATACACTCGGTAATCATATTATTTTCCTTATTTACACTTGAGTAAGAGTCCCATACTCTGGTAAGCAATCTTGCGCAGGTTTATGTGTGTATGTATGGTTTCAATTATGTACTGGAACCAACTTCACTTGTGTCATTGCTGTTAAACATACATTACTTTACACAGAAAATCCTTTCCTCCATCTTCCTTAGCCGTAGATATAAAGTTTTCTTTGGATAGTAAAGAAATCCGAAAATGTATCATTTTAGGACTGACTATAATAGTTCACCATTATTTTCGATATAAATTAATAATGATAGGTCTTAGTTGATGTTGTTTATACCTTGAAATATTTGTTTTATATTCATATAAGCATACAATTAACAAAATGTCTCCAAAATAAATTAACAGTGAAAACAGAAAGTACATTTTAGATCGTTTCTCTTGTCGTCTGCTCTGGGAAAGAGGCTTTGGCCGCAGCCGCCATGCCCATACATTTGCGCCTGTTCACACTTGTATTTTGAAGTGCTTTACTTAATTTGATTGTAATAACTAACCTAACCAGCTGAACCTAACCTAATGCAATACAATTCAGTACAAAATAAGTAAAAATACATCGAAATACAATCATGATTAAGTACGAATGTAGAAGCATAGTGGCTACGGCTAAGGTCTCCCGCTCCCACTTCTACAGTAATAATACTCCAGATTTTGGAGCGAAATATGTTGCTGGTTATGAAAACGTGACAATAAGAGGATGCAGAGACATATTAGTTTTTTAAGTTTTCATAAAGTATCGAGGAATCAGCTGCTAAATGATTTAATTTGCCATCAGGTAGCAATAACCCCAAACTATAGCCACAGTATACCGGGCGCGTGACGTCACCATTTTACAAGACTTACACACTTCGGCGCCCTTCAAGAAATTTGAGTATACAGTAGGTTTACTGTTAGTGTCTATATACTTTGGAGGGGATACCCCTCCACCGTGCAGTGCTACTAACGCCTAGTCCAGGGGAAATGAAACGAATTAATCCTGACGACTGTACCACGACCATTTGAGCACTGCTTTCGAGTTGGCAACACTTCTCAGCTTATATCCAACCCTCTGCAGGGCCGCAGGCTGGGAGAGCCAGTATTCCTTCATCTTTTGAGGTGGGAGGTTGTTCTATCTTGCTATTTTGGCCACATTGCTTGGGACTGGGGGGGACTTTTATTACTGTATCCTCCGGTAAAGTAGGGGTTGAGGGTGGCCATACACAGAAGGCCCCCAAGCAGATCTATCCCCTGTAAGAGGGACAATCCATGCCAGTTTAGTGAAGAACTTACAGGATTGACCACTCAATTTAGGACCCGTCCGACCCCGAGGCCCTCTATATAACATTTTAGCACTACTTTTCTGCAGTGGTGTTCGGCTAGTCCATCCACTAACCTGCTTCACCCTTATGTAAGCAGTACCGAATTGTATCAGGTTTACTCCCTTAGACAGGTTGCCGACCAAGGCTGACGAGTCCTATGCACCCGGATTTTTATAAGGTCTACCCTAGATGGGTTGCCGACCAAGACTAACAAGTCCCATCCACCCCAAATATTATATTTGTTGATTAAATGTTTAAAACAATTTTTCACTTTCGGTTATTCATGTATCTGCTGAATATGTAAATGCTAAAACAGAATTATTCACTTTCGGTTGTTCATATAGCCTACCTGTTAAACACATAAATGCTAAAGACAGAAATAGCTCTTGGTTATTCATATACTGTAGTTGTTGAATACATAAATGCTAAAAACTCAAAACTTTGTATTGTAAGCGTCATGAAAATTATGCACTATCGCTGTTCCTGTTTATGAAATTTAAATTAGACATGATTGATATTTTACTGTATAATCTTAAATGACCCGCTATTATGCGTTTGGAGAGCTGCGACTGACAGCCGATTTGATTAATCTAAAACTTATCCTTTTAGACCTTCAGGATACGAATATGCATTATTTTCATGCTGGTTTTCATTAAGAAAAGTATCTAGGAATCAAAGGGATAAACACTATCGTAATTAAATCTCTAAAATGGATATCGCCGGTACTGAATGGGTTAACGACAAAAATCTTGAAAACTAACTGAATAATATCCAATTAGAACCTTACTATGGTCATAAATAAGCAGAGACAAGTGAGCGAGATGCAACATATAATTATATATATCAGTTTAAGAAACAAACAATATCCAGTCCGTTCAGTCCGTTAATAACACTGCTGAAAAGTAGAATACAAAGTAGAACTGTAAACCTTATATCAAATGTGTCATCAGCTTGTAGATCAGCCTGTTCGTTAGTAAACTTCTTAAATCTGAGTGTAACAATACGAAGGCTGACGTGAACCCTGACGATCAGATTGTGTTGTTGTATTCATATACTTCTGTTACCTCCAGACGATAGATTGTGTTGTTGTATTCATATACTTCTGTTACCTCTAGACGATAGATTAGGAAGGTGCTCTAGAGGTTAGGGTTGGTTAGATCCATATTACATTGAGCAATTAAATCTGCCGTGTTGTAACTAAGTTAAAACAAATATTGTGGTAGACGTTGGCATAAAGTAAAACAGAATTGTTAAAAGAATACATCAACTATAACATTGGCTCTCCTCGTGAAAAATCTCCCAACGAGCATCAAAGAACGCTCTGTGGCTGAATTAATGGGGGATGGTTCACATTTTGATCGATGTTTTATTAATTATTTTTCTAGTTTCCTCCCTATTCCTCCATCAAACTAAAAAAAACAAAAACATCCATTAGAACCCCTTTCTAGATTAATTTATACATTTTTTCGGTAGAAAAATGTCCAGGTCGAAGGCCGGTTCTTCCAAAGTTACAGCCTCACTATCGTTCACCAGGAAAAAAAAAGCGACACCTAAATAGCACGAAAGGTCTGAACATTGACAACAAATGGGTCGAAAGGTCTTACAATCGACAAACTAATGGGGCAAACATCTTAAAATCTGAAAACTAATGGGGCTAAACATGAGGGAGAAGGGATCTAGAAAAACAACCCATTTCCCCTTATAATGGCTATTCTCGCGGTGCATCAAGACTGAAAACGCCCCAATAAAAATATATCCGGCTCCAAACTGTCCCGGAAGTGGTTCATTTCCTTGCCAGGGGGTAGTTTGGAGAGAGGGGGTCGGTCCTCCCCTCCTCGTCTGCAATTATTAATGCCTCTTGGAGGGCCCGGGAAATTAAGTGTGAATGGAATTGGACCATGGGAGTTTTACCGTTCATTGAATATCTTACTAGTTAACACTGGTGTAGAGAGAGAGAGAGAGAGAGAGAGAGAGAGAGAGAGAGAGAGAGAGAGAGAGAGAGAGAGAGAGAGAGAGAGAGAGAGAGAGAGAGAGAGAGAGAGAGGAGAGAGAGAGAGAGAGAGAGAGAGAGAGAGAGAGAGAGAGAGAGAGAGAGAGAGAGAGAGAGAGAGAGAGAGAGAGAGAGAGAGAGAGAGAGAGATGGTTTGTCACATATGAAAGTAGATGTGAAAGAAACACTTAAGGTCGAGATACAAATTCAAATCATCTTTAGCGCCATTATATAGCTAATCAATAATAACATGTGGTTGTGTATTAAAGAAGCCTCATAAGGAACACCAACTGGAATCAACATTCCTTCTTCTCTATATAACAATCGAGCAGCTTTCAGCATCTCTTGATCTATGTAGAACAATCGAGAATGATCGCCCCAGGCCTCAATGTAGAACAACCGAGAAGCCTCACCCCCCTTATAAAACAACCTAGCAGTCTCCATCATCCGTTAATCTATATTCTGGGGTGGATTCCCCGATTTTTTCACCTCAGAGAAGTTGGCGACCGAAGCCCTGCCCTTCCTTCATAGAACAACCGAGCCATCTTCAGTGTCCCTTATTCTGTGTTCTGGGAAGGTGTCCCCACATTCTTTACCTCAGAGAAGTTGGCGACCGAAGCCCTGCCCCCTTCATAGAACAACCCGACCTATCTTCAGTATCCCTTAATATACATTCCAGGGATTCTTCACTTTTCGGATCACAGAGCAGTCGGTGGGCGGAGTCACGGCCCTTCATTGGCTCAGCAGGAACAACGAAATAGGCATCCCAAGCTGGGGAAAGACCTTATAAACTCCGGATCCAGCATGAGTCAGGCAGAATATCTGGGACCGACTTGCAGCTCAGTCTTGGGACTCTCCAGAAGCCCAACTTTCCTTCCCTCGAGATCCTCCAGCATCAGCAGCAGCAGCAGCTTCAGCAGTGGCCCAACTCTCCCCAAAGAATAGAAGGTTCCCAGTAAGTGAGACCAGATTGGTGGATGGTACAGGCGAAAAGAAGAGGCATTCTGCAAGATAAATGTAATGACATAAGGGCTGACAAGCCTCATTCTAAGAAAGAAGAGGCATTCTGCAAGATAAATGTAATGACATAAGGGCTGACAAGCCTCATTCTAAGAAAGAAGAGGCATTCTGCAAGATAAATGTAATGACATAAGGGCTGACAAGCCTCATTCTAAGAAAGAAGAGGCATTCTGCAAGATAAATGTAATGACATAAGGGCTGACAAGCCTCATTCTAAGAAAGAAGAATGACAAAGCCCTCTTGCCTGCCGCACCCACCACTGGATTTACCTCTGGTGCCCGAGTGTCCTGAGGTGAAGGAGCTGAAGTGGTTGATCTGCGGTGTATCACGAATGAGGCAGATGACTACTAAGAGCAGCTTAGCCAACATTAGAAAAACGAACTACCCCAAACTCTGGCTGCCTGGGATAGGGACTCACCACCCAGGAATCCCCGCCCATACCTGAAGTAGTAGATGCCTTGTATCAACGATAAAGCTACCCCCGGCCTGGACCTGACGAAGTAGCCGCCCTGTACGGATGATAAAGAAGCTGCCCCCTGCCCTGGACCTGATGAAGGAGCTACCCTGTGTTGACAACACCATAGGCCCAGCAGTAGCAGCAGACGACATCCAAAACCATCCGTCTCGGAAACCACGCTACCAGCCCCACAGAGATATACCAAGGCGCTGGCCCGGCGAAGATATTGTATAATGCTTTCTATTATAATATTATGTATCTTGTATATTTTATATGTGTTTTTTTTTCTGTGTAAATAAACTACATAATTCGTGTATATTGTTTGTGTTCTAACTTTCCAGTCGAGCATCCCTGTTTAAGCGCCATAATAATTTTGACATTTCAATTCAATTTAATTAAATAAATGCAAGAGATAGAGAATTGAAAGTAGCTATTAATTTTCCCTAATACAGCCTAACTTTAGAGATCAGTAACCATTGTAAATATTGCATATAAAATCTTAATATACATGAAAACCGTTTGTTATCAAATATAAAATGCAAATCTTAAATGTATTCATGATTAATGATTAATGGTATTTAACTTAAATTTAAACTTTAGTGGAGATCAGTGTCCAATACAAATACACAAGTCAAGTTAGGTAATTGAGGAACTAAATCATGGCTTAATGACGAACTAATATAATACACTTACGAGAGAGAGAGAGAGAGAGTGTGTGTGTGTGTGTGTGTGAGAGAGAGAGAGTGATATAGAGAGAGAGCAAGAGAACGAGAGTGAGAGCGAGATAGAGAATGAGAGAGAGAGAGGGGAGAGAATATACATTGGATATGAAGTGTGGTAAAGACTAAAGAGAGAGTGAGGGAGAGTGAAAAGTGAGAAGCGAGGGGGAATATATTAGAAAATCTATACTAGGAGACATGAGAGAGAGAGAGAGAGATTAGCTGGTTGAAAATAATCCTAATGAATTGTGAGAGGAAAGATAAAAATATATGAATTTGAGACCCACATGAAAGCTAATTAAAGAAGATAAATGAATCTGCAGACGAGGGAAAATGCACAGAAGAAGAAATTGATGAAGAAGGAACCGCAGATAAAGGTGGTGGAAGCAAGTAATGGCAATATATACAGAAGAATAAATTAACACAGGAAACAAAGACAATACATAAATGAAATATAATATGAAATACAGAGTTAATATACATAAGAAAACAAAGGAGGTGGACATTTAAAACAGCACAGTTAATCACCAAAAGTAAAATAGTCTTCATAAAGAAAATACAAAGATAACGTGATATGCATGCATACACCGTTTTCTATCAATTCTGTTCAGATCTATTGAAGCGAGCTGAGTTAATTAAATCTTAACCAAAAGTGATTGGGTTACAGAAAAGGTCCAAGTGAGAGTATTGGTCAAGTTTGATACAAATTTGTTTTCGAGTATTATATTTATTTATTTTTTCTATCTGACTGAGGCAATCGAACTGCCTGTAGCGAGTGCCTTCCCCAGAGTTGAAAGAGTGACAGGGTCAAACCCAAGGGACGTTCGAGCCAAAATGCCTGGACACACGGAGTTTGAAGCAATTTAAGTCATAGGAAGAGGGAAAGATTGATTCTGGGAGAGAGTTCCAGAGTTCAGCTGTTAAATAGAAGAAAGATTGAGAATAGAATTTCACTCTTGGGTTGGAGAGTTGCACAGAGTAGGGGTGGGATTGTGTTGCAAGACGGGTGCTAAGTGCTCCAGGAAGAGGGGTGGTATACACTGAGAGAGCTCTGAGGAACACTGATTATAGTAATAGCGGTAGAATAGTGAGAGAGATGCAATATTGCGGCGAAGAGAGAGAGAGACTGCAGAGAATTGGTGAGTGGACGTGAGTTAATGAGACGGAAGGCTTTCCTTTCTACTTTGTCTAGAAGTGCTGTGTGAGAGGATCCTCCCGACACGTGTGAACAATACACTATACATGGACGCACTGTGCCCCTGTACAGAGCAAGAAGCTGGGCGGGGGTAAAGAACCCCCTGAGCGGTTGAGCACACTCAGCTTCTGGAAAGCTGTTTTAGCAAGAGTGGTAATATGATCTTTCCAGGAGAGATCAGAAGAAAAATAGACACCGAGAATATTAAGAGAAGATGAAGGGTTAATTTGCATGTTGTTGAAGAGTAAGTCATAGTTTTCTGGAAGAGGGCGACGAGTAGACAAATGGAGAAATTGAGTTTTGGAAGCATTGAAACAAGGTTTTCTCTGCCCCAGTTAGAGATAGTAGATATTTTTTTTTTTTTTTTTTTCTATGTGATTGAGGGAGGCAAAAGGCATAACTGCCTATAGCGAGTGCCTCCCCCATAGTTGAAAGAGTGACAGGGCCAAAATCAAGGGACGTTCGAGCCAAAATGCCTGGACACACGGAGTTTGAAGCAATTTAAGTCATAGGAAGAGGGAAAGACTGATTCTGGGAGAGAGTTCCAGAGCTCAGATGTTGAGTAGAAGAAAGTTTGAGAGTAACGTTTCACTCTTGGGTTGGAGAGTTGCACAGAGTAGGGGTGGGATTGAGTTGCAAGACGGGTACCACGTGCCCTACGTAAAGGAGGTGGTATGCACTGGGATAGCTCTGAGGAACACTGATTATTATAGTAGCGATAGAATAGCGAGAGAGATGCAACATTGCGGCGGAGAGAGAGAGATTGCAGAGAGTTGGTGAGTGGACGGGAGTTAATGATACGAAAGGCCTTCCTTTCAACTTTGTCTAGGAGAGCGGTGTGAGAGGAACCTCCCCACACATGTGAACAATACTCAATACAAGGCGCACTATGCCCCTGTACAGAGCAAGAAGCTGTGCAGGGGAAAAGAACCCCCTAAGGCGGTTGAGCACACCCAGCTTCTGGGAGGCTGCCTTAGCAAGACTGGTAATATGGTCCTTCCAAATGAGAGCAGAAGAAAAAGAGACACCAAGAATATTGAGAGAAGATGAAGGGTTGATTTTTGTATTGTTGAAGAATAAGGGATACTCCGCTGGGAGATCCTGACGGGTAGATAGATGGAGAAATTGGGTTTTGGAAGCATTAAAGTTAACAAGGTTTTCTCTGCCCCAATTGGAAATAGTATTTAGATCAGAATTTAAGAGTTCTATGGCTTCATTACGTTTGTCGTTGAGGGATTGCTGGCTGGGGCGTTCTGAAAAACTAATGGAGTAGTGTAAGGTTGAGTCGTCTGCGTATGAATGGATGGGAATTAAGGTACAGTTAAGGAGATCATTTATAAAAATTAGAAAGAGAATAGGAGATAGGACAGAGCCCTGAGGAACACCGGAGTTTATAGGGTGAGGAAGTGAACAATGGCCGTCCGCAACTGCAGCTATGGAACGGCCGGAAAGGAAATTAGAGACAAAGGCACAGATGGAGGGATAGAAACCGAAGGAGGGTAGTTTAGAAATTAAAGATTTATGCCAGACTCTATCGAAGGCTTTCGATATGTCTAGTGCAATAGAAAAAGTCTCACCGAAGTCCCGAAAGGAGGATGACCAAGAGTTAGTAAGATATGAAAGAAGATCACCAGTAGAGCGACCCTTAACCCGGGAGCTGCGGGGAGACTCTTAAGAGTTCCCCCGGCGCACTGCGGGGAGACTCTTAAGAGTCAGAGAAAACAAAAATCAACTTTTGACATCGAAAAAAAAAAAAAAAATTATATTTTTTTTTTTTATTTTTATTTTTTTTTTTGGCCCCTGGGCCATGCAAAATCTCAGTCCTCTACCTCCCCTCCTTCCCCACTTTCCTCCTCTCCTTCAGTTATCACCTATTTTCCCTGTTATTCCCTTATTCTGAGGTATATTTTCGTGCTAACATTAGAAATCCGATTGGAGGGTGTGGTCATCACTGATAGCAAGCGAGTGCAAGAGAGAGAGAGAGAGTATCGATCGACTGTGTCTCAGTGGCCTTGGGGGAAATTGGCGGGAAAGCAGATTGCCTCACCCATACATTATACAACTCGCGGGCTATATCTCCGATTTTGACCATCCAAACGCTGTTTTCACTCGTTTTATTGTTGTTTCAGGTTAATACCTTTATAATCAACCCATAATAGGCACATATGGATAAGTATTAATGCTATTAATGGCACAATGAATATTTTAGTGACGGAAACACCTCAAATACGTCAGCACAGGGGGACGTTTCCAATTACCCCCATGCGCACTTCAGAGGTTAAGGAAGCCATACTGGCAATCTGAGAGCAGATTATGAGAAGAGAAATGCTTAAGAAATTTGGAAGCAAGAATAGTTTCAAAAACTTTAGAAAGACAAGAGATAAGAGCAATTGGACGATAGTTGGAGGGTTGAGAGCGGTCACCCTTCTTTGGGACAGGTTGAATGTGAGCAAACTTCCAGCATGAAGGGAAGACGTTAGAGGATAGACAGAGACGAAAGAGTTTGCCTAGGCAGGGAGTCGGCACGGAAGCACAGTTTTTTGAGAACAACAGGAGGAACACCGTCCGGACCGTAACGCCTTATTAGTGTTAAGCCCAGAGAGGGTAGAAAGTACATCTTTAGAAGAGATTAGGATATTAGGCATAAGTAAGAGAGAGGAGGGCGGAGAGGGAGGAATAGCACCGGAATCATCCAAGGTGGAGTTTCTAGCAAAAGTTTGAGCGAAGAGTTTAGCTTTGTCAGAGGAAGAAGTGATGGTTGTGCCATCAGAGTGGGAAAGGGGAGGGAAAGACGAGGAAGAGAAATTGTTGGAGAGGTTTTTGGCTAGATGCCAGAAAGCTTGGGAAGAGCTAGAGTTGGATAGTTCAGTGCATTTATTATTGATGAAAGAGTGTTTGGCAAGTCGAAGAACAGATTTGGCTTGATTCCGGGCAGAAACATATGAAGAATGAGAGTCTTGAGTTTTAAGGCGTCGGTACCGTTTGAATGCTTCCTCCTTATTGCGGACAGCAGTAGAACAGGCGTGAATAAACCAAGATTTTTTAGCATTAGTCTGAGAGAAAGAGAATGGAATGTATGCTTCCATGCCCGATAGGATTACCTCGGTAATGCGTTCAGCACTCTCCGAGGGTCCTCGGCCATGGAAGCAGAAATCATTCCATGGGAAATCAAAGAAGTACTGCCGAAGAGCCTCCCAGTCGGCAGCGCCAAAGTGCCACAAGCGCCGCCGGCTAGGAGGATCGGGTGGCTGTACTGGAGAGATAGGACAGGTGACAGAGATAAGTTTATGGTCGGAGGAGCCCAAAGGAGAGAGAAAAGATCGACAGTATAAGAAGAAGGGTTAGAAGTTAGAAACAGGTCAAGAATGTTGGGCCGATCTCCGATGCGATCCGGGATACGGGTTGGTTGCTGAACTAACTGCTCTAGGTCATTTAGGATAGAAAAGACGTAGGCTTGTTCACCAGGTGGATCAGTAGTGTGAGAGGAGAGCCATTGGCGGTGGTGAACGTTGAAATCACCTAAGATGGAGATTTCTGAGAAAGGAGACATGGATAGAATGTGTTCCACTGTAGAGTTTAGATAGTCAAAGAATTTAGGAAAGTTGGTAGAGTTAGGGGAAAGATAGACAGCAAAGAAATATTTAGTAAGAGAATGACAGGAAAGTTTGAGCCATAAAGTTGAGAATTCAGAGGAGTCGAAATCGGGAACACGAGAGCAAGTGAGTTTGTTGTGCACATATGCACAACATCCGCCTTTGGCTTTGAAACTAGGATAGAGAAAGTAGGAGGATACAGAGAAGGGGTTGCTGGATGTTGCTACAGACACCTGGGTTTCGGTGAGGAAGAGAAGATCAGGTTTGTAGGAGGAGAGATGGTGCTCAACAGAGTGAAAGTTAGAGGAAAGTCCGCGAATGTTGCAGAAATTAATAGAAAGAGTAACAGGCCGAGGTCCAGGTAATTGTGTGGGGTTGTCAGGGGATGGTCGGTCGGGTGAGGGGGCATTTATGGTCCCCCCCCCTGGGGACTCCGAGGCTGGGCTAAAATTCATCATTTTGTGTTTTTTTAATTTTGGTGTGGAGGAATGAAGTGTGGTGTGCATGTTTAGTGTAGTGAAGTGGATAGGAGGAGGAGGTGTTTGTGAGAGCTAGCTGGATTGCTCTCAGTGTAAATGAGGCACAAAGAAAATCAGTAAGAGAGGCCAAGCAAATGAAACAGGAGTTCCAGCGACTCTTTATCACATGCCTATAACCTCACCTGGGTCTAGCCCTGATCGATTGGTGCCTACAATCTCCCCTCAGAATCTTAAGATATATCAGAAGATAGGTGTTGTATGGCCTCCTTACGTGAGTTTTGGAGTTCCTGCTATGAATTATTTTGAAGAAGTCTAGTGGAATAGTGTAATGTAGTGTCATCAGCATATGAGTGAATGGGGCTGGAGGTGCAGTTGAGAAGGTAGTTAATGAATAATAGGAAGAACATTGGAGATATGACAGAACCATGAGGAACATCGGAGTTGATAGGTTGAGGAAGTGAGCGATGGCCGTCCACAACTGCAGCTATGGAACGGCCGGAAAGGAAATTTGAGACACAGATAGAGGGATAGAAACCGAAGGAGGGTAGTTAGGAAATGAGGGATATGTGCCAGACTCTATCGAAGGAAGGTAGTTTGGAAATGAGGGATATGTGCCAGACTCTATCGAAGGAGGGTAGTTTGGAAATGAGGGATATGTGCCAGACTCTATCGAAGGAGGGTAGTTTGGAAATTAGGGATATGTGCCAGACTCTATCGAAGGAGGGTAGTTTGGAAATTAGGGATATGTGCCAGACTCTATCGAAGGAAGGTAGTTTGGAAATGAGGGATATGTGCCAGACTCTATCGAAGGAAGGTAGTTTGGAAATGAGGGATATGTGCCAGACTCTATCGAAGGAGGGTAGTTTGGAAATGAGGGATATGTGCCAGACTCTATCGAAGGAAGGTAGTTTGGAAATGAGGGATATGTGCCAGACTCTATCGAAGGAAGGTAGTTTGGAAATGAGGGATATGTGCCAGACTCTATCGAAGGCCTTCGATATGTCTAGCGCAACAGAATTAATCTTCCGAACTGACAAATATACACATACGCAGACAAATATAATATATAATGAAGGCAAATAAAAATGTTCCAGCGTAAGGCCGGTTCCTCTTAAATTACAAGCTCGCTATCGCTCGCCAGGACAAAAATAGACACCTAAATGACACAAAAATCCTTAATATTGACAAAGAAATGGGACAAAAGGTCCTAAAATCGCCAAACTAATGGACCGAACGTCTTAAGATCTGAAAACTAATGGGGCTAAGCATGAGGGCGAAGGGGATCCATAAAAAGCAACCAAGATAGCTTGCGAACACACAAACGAACACACAAACAAACACACCAACGAAGGTAGACGAGATTACATATGGCATCGCTAACCCGCGGTCACAATCAAATATCCTCCTCTGATTGATAGGGATATAAAGACAGAAATACGAGTTGTTTTGCTGAGTGAAGAGGACATGAGAAAAACGAAGGGGAAGATGGCGTGGTACAGAATATATAATAAATAACAGAGCAGAATAGATAGATAGAGAAAAATTAATAGATATATAACACAGAGATGATATAGATAGGTAGATAAAGAGAGATAGATAAATACATAGATAGATACACACACACACATACGCGCGCACACACACACACAAACATACACACACACGCAAACATACTCACTCTCACACACACACACACTCTCTCTCTCTCTCTCATACACACATCCTTACATAAAACTCCCTCACTCGAAAGTTAATTACTGGAAAAGGAGATAGAAAAATAAGAAAATAGAGGTAAATAAATATATCAATTAAATTAATATATACAGTATAATAAAAACACTATTGCACGACCAACAAAAGGAATGAGGTGGACATAAATATAAATAAAACATGGTGAATAATATTGGTGTGAATGGTGCGAGAGAGAGAGATTAGGGAAGGAAGGGGAAGGGTTTGGGGAGTAGGTAAGTAGTGATCGATGTGTGTGAGAGAGAGAGAGAGAGAGAGAGAGATTAGGGAAGGAAGGGGAAGGGTTGGGGAGTAGGTAAGTAGTGATCGATGTGTGTGAGAGAGAGAGAGAGAGAGAGATTAGGGAAGGAAGGGGAAGGGTTTGGGGAGTAGGTAAGTAGTGATCGATGTGTGTGAGAGAGAGAGAGAGATTAGGGAAGGAAGGGGAAGGGTTGGGGAGTAGGTAAGTAGTGATCGATGTTGTTAGAGAGAGAGAGAGAGAGAGAGAGAGAGAGATAGAAGGGGAAGGGTTGGGGAGTAGGTAAGTAGATCGATGTGTAGAAAGGGAGAGATTAGGGAAGGAAGGGGAAGCGATGGGGAGTAGGTAAGTAGTGATCGATGTGTGTGAGAGGGAGAGAGAGAGATTAGGGAAGAGGGAAGGGTTGGGAGTAGGTAATTGATCGATGTGTGAGAGAGAGAGAGAGAGAGAGATTAGGGAAGGAAGGGGAAGGGTTGGGGAGTAGGTAAGTAGTGATCGATGTGTGTGAGAGAGAGAGAGAGAGAGAGAGAGATTAGGGAAGGAAGGGGAAGGGTTGGGGAGTAGGTAAGTAGTGATCGATGTGTGAGAGAGAGAGAGAGAGAGAGAGAGAGGAAGGAAGGGGAAGGGTGGGGGAGTAGGTAAGTAGTGATCGATGTGTGTGAGAGAGAGAGAGAGAGAGAGAAGAGATTAGGAAGGAAGGAAGGTTGGGAGTAGGTAAGGATGATCGATGTGTGAGAGAGAGAGAGAGAGAGAGATTAGGGAAGGAAGGGGAAGGGTTGGGGAGTAGGTAAGTAGTGATCGATGTGTGTGAGAGAGAGAGAGAGAGAGATTAGGGAAGGAAGGGGAAGGGTTGGGGAGTAGGTAAGTAGTGATCGATGTGTGTGAGAGAGAGAGAGAGAGATTAGGGAAGGAAGGGAAGGGTTTGTAGGTAAGTAGTGATCGATGTGTGTGAGAGAGAGAGAGAGAGATTAGGGAAGGAAGGGGAAGGGTTGGGGAGTAGGTAAGTAGTGATCGATGTGTGTGAGAGAGAGAGAGAGAGAGATTAGGGAAGGAAGGGGAAGGGTTGGGGAGTAGGTAAGTAGTGATCGATGTGTGTGAGAGAGAGAGAGAGAGATTAGGGAAGGAGGGGAAGGGTTGGGAGTAGGTAAGTAGTGATCGATGTGGCTAGAGAGAGAGAGAGAGATTAGGGAAGGAAGAATGGGAGGTAAGTAGTGATCGATGTGTGTGAGAGAGAGAGAGAGAGATTAGGGAAGAAGGGAATTGGGGAGTAGTAAGTAGTGCGATGTGTGAAGAGAGAGAGAGAGAGAGATTAGGGAAAGGAGAATGGTTGGGGAGTAGGTAAGTATGATCGATGTGTGTAGAGAGAGAGAGAGTAGATTAGGGAAAGGAATGTTTGGGAGTAGGTCAGTAGTGATCGATGTGTGTGAGATAGAGAGAGATAGAGAGATAGAGGGAAGATTATTAGGGTTGGGGAGTTAATAGTGATCGATGTGTGTGGGAGAGAGAGAGAGACAGAGATTAGGAAGGAAGGGAAGGGTTGGGGAGTAGTAAGTAGTGATCGATGTTTGTGAGAGGAGAGAGAGGAGAGAGATTAGGGAAGGAAGGGAGGGTTGTAGGTAAGTAGTGATCGATGTGTGTGATAGAGAGAGAGAGAGATTAGGGAAGGAAGGGAAGGTTGGGGAGTAGGTAAGTAGTGATCGATTTGTGTGAGAGAGAGAGAGAGAGAGAGAGATTAGGGAAGAAGGAGAAGGGTTTGGAGTAGTAAGTAGTGATCGATGTTTGTGAGAGAGAGAGAGAGAGAGATTAATAAGGAAGGGGATAGTAAGTATGATCGATGTGTGTGAGAGAGAGAGAGAGAGAGATTAGGAAGGAAGGATGGTTGGGAGTAGGTAGTAGTGATCGATGTTTGTGAGAGAGAGAGAGAGAGAGAGAGAGAGATTAGGAAGGAGAAGGTTGGATATTAAGTAGTGATCGATGTGTGTAGAGAGAGAGAAAAAGAGAGAGAGATTAGGAAGGAAGGGGATTGGGAGTAGGTAAGTAGTGATCGATGTGTGTGAGAGAGAGAGAGAGCCAGAGATTAGGGAAGGAAGGGAAGGGTTGGGAGTAGGTAAGTAGTGATCGATGTGTGTAAGAGAGAGAGAGAGGGAGAAGAGAGGATTAGGGAAGGAAGAAGGGTTTAGGTTATGATCGATTTGTGAGAGAGAGAGAGAGAGAGATTAGGGAAGGAAGGGAAAGGGTTGGGGAGTAGTAAGTAGTGATCGATGTGTGTGAGAGAGAGAGAGAGAGAGTTAGGGAAGGAAAGGTTGTGGTATAAGTAGTGATCGATGTGAGAGAGAGAAAGAGAAGAGAGATTAGGGAAGGAAAGGGTTGTAGTAAGTAGTGATCGATGTGTGTAGAGAGAGAAGAGATTAGGGAGAATTTAGGTAAAGAGAGAGATTAAGGGTTGGGAGTAGTAAGTAGTTATCGATTGTGTGAGAGAGAGAGAGATTAGGGAAGGAAGGGGAAGGGTTGGGGAGTAGGTAAGTAGTGATCGATGTGTGTGAGAGAGAGAGAGAGAGAGATTAGGGAAGGAAGAGTTATAGTACGAATCGATGTGTGTGAAGAGAGAGGAGAGAGATTAAAGGAATGGTGGTTGGGGAGTAGTATAGTTCATGTGTGTAAAAAAGATTAAGGAAGGGGAATAGGTAAGTAGTGATCGATGTGTGTGAGAGAGAGAGAAGAGTAAGTATGCCGGTTTGAGAGATAAGAGGATAGCTTTGGTGAAGGGTTGGGGTAGGTAATTAGTGATCGATGTGTGTGAGAGAGAGAGAGAGATAAAGGTGATGGTTGGGGAGTAGGTAGTACATCGATGTGTTAGAGGAGAGAGAGATAGGAATAGGGTTGGGGAGTAGGTAAGTAGTTATAATGTGTGAGAAAAAGAGAGATTATGTAGAGTGGGGATATTTGTAAGTATTGATGAGAGAGAGAGAGAGAGAGAGAGAGAGAGAGAGAGAGAGAGAAGGGGGGAGATAGGTGGCAGATACTGATCTCGGATACACCATTTTTATAAACTGAGGGAACTTTAAATTTGACATTTGTGTTTTCGCTAGTCGATGCAAACAATTTATTTAAACTCGTATGATTAACTATTCATGGCCAACAGTTTACCGTGGATTTAAAAAAAAAAAAAAATCAATTGACAGGAATATGACATAAGAACTCGGGAAATTGGAGTCGAAAATCATGTTGGTAAAGATGATGGACAGTGAGAAGGGTTGCCATGGAAACCAGAGACTACAGACCATCAGAATAAGGTTTAATACATATACACGCACATACAAACTAATACATACAGGCAAACATGCATACATTAAAGCAACGCACACACACACACACACACACACACTAATATAATATAATATAGAACACAGACAAACATACACACCCTAGCATATGAACTAACCTCCACACATGTAAGTACATAAACCCCATAAAACAAACACACACAACTAAGCACATACACATATTCACACACAACCAAGTACACACATATTCACAAACCCCATAACACACACACACAACCAAGCACATACACACATTCACAGAGAATCATACACACTACCACATAGGCACACATTCACAGAAAATGTGTACGCACATATTCTCACACATATGTATACACACTAACACACACGCACATATTCTCACATACAGTATGTATACACACTAACACATACGCACATATTCTCACACATATGTATACACACTAACACATACGCACATATCACACACATACGTATACACACTACCACATACGCACATATTCACACACATATGTATGCACACTAACACATACGCACATATTCTCACACATATGTATACACACTAACACATGCGCACATATTCACACACATACGTATACACACTAACACACATGCGCACATATTCACACACATACGTATACACACAAACACATGCGCACATATTCACACACATACGTATACACACCAACACACATACGCACATATTCACACACATAAGCATACACACCAACACATACGCACATATTCTCACACATACTGTACATAATTATACACACTCACCAACAGCGATCATGTGACTCATAAAATATGTGATATCAGGGGAGTAAAATTTAATAAGATCATAATTCTGGGAGCTGTGTGATAAACGTTTAACCCCTTCTGTACCGGCGATATCTTTTATATAGATAATATTCTAGCTATATTTAGACGATTTTATGCAGTTTAAGAAAGATCTATGGTAGTAAAAAGGGTCAAGTGAGATATTTCGAAGGCTGTTAATTGCTGGAGTTTTTTTTTAGTTGAATAAAATCGTTTAATAGTATCCAGAATAATGTTAACAATACGTCACCAATACAGAAGGGGTTAAGGGGGGTAGTGGTTAATTTCTGGTTTATATATTTATTCATTCATTCATATTTTAGTTTCCTCGCTAGGCCTCCATCAAGCCTAAAAAATCACCCCTAGACAAGATACATTTGCACAAAAATCGGTAGAAAAATGTCCCGGCCGAAGGCCGATTTCTCGCATAATTACAGACTGGCTATTGCTCGCCAGGAAAAACGAAACCTAAATGGGACGAAATGCTTTAATATTAACAAATATATGGGGCGAAATGTCTTAAAATCGCCAAACTAATGGGCCAAAAGTCTTATAATATAAAAACTACTGGTGCTAAGCATGAGGGAGAAAGGTGTCCAGAAAAACCAACCTTGAGGGAATCACACAAACACAAAAACTGTTCGAGGTCATGATTTTCGCAGATAAACATTATTTATCTTACGTTTGTGAAAATAGACATCATGAAACATAAAATGTTAAGTATTTTACTTTGAATATTCTTTCTGTATTATCAAACACGTTCATGTTTTTCCACCTATTGTTATCTTATTAATTATTATGGGTGTGGTGTCCCGAGTTCGATTCCCGGGAGGACCATATGCTTTTATTATTTTATTCAAGTGCATTGGGGTTTGTAATTGACGATTAATGTTAAGAACGGGGTGTTACTTAATTAACAAAACATGACAAATATCGACACTTTGCTAATGTCACACGTGTTTTCTCTTTAGTCCCCACTAACCAATAATCTTTAGGCTGGGCATGACAGAATTTAGATAATCCTGTTCGTTTTTTTTTTTTAGCAGTGTTTCTAACATTAGTTTATTCAAGTACATTGGTGTTTGTAATTGATGATTAATGTTAAGAACGGGGTGTTACTTATTCCACTAATTTCCACTGCCAATATCCAATTATTATGTTCCTTCCAACAACCAACTATACTCCTAAAATCGATTAATGACATTTACAAACACATGTGGCAGTCCGTGGATTCGAATCCAGGATGCTCACACCGAAAATCAACACCTTATGCATCGCACCACGAAGACAGTTAAAGAATGGTATTAAGTTCAATAGTTCGCAAAAATGCTATAGATTGTGTACGTGCAATTAAATCTAGAGAGAGGGATATTGGCTTGATACCCCTACCATGTCATGTCATGTGAAACGCTGTTTTATTACATTTACTCCTCTTCTTCATGCGTTTCTTTAAATCTCAGGTTTCACTTCTATCATATTCCCTGTATGTTTACAATATTAATTTTGTCCTTAGTGTCCTTAGCATGAAACATAATTGTTGTTGAACATCTTATAATCTGAAAACTGATGGGGCTAAAAATGAGGGAGAAGGGTATCCATAAAAACCGACCATCTCCCCTAAACCGTTCGTGTTTGTATGATCCACATTTCCTTTGCTGTTTAGACAATCCAGGAAAGTTCGACCCTTGCTATTTTTATCCCCCCCCCCCCCTCCCACCACACACACACACACACACACACACACACACACACACACACACACACACACACACACACACACACACACACATCACCTCAACACTACAATATTTCTTTTCGACATTTCTCAAGCCCAGGCTCTTCCTTGTCTCGCAAATATTTAATCGGTTTTAATACATTCCACTCATAAAAAAAAACAAAAAAAACATGCACACATCTTTAATTGCCTGCCTGCACCACATCAATCATCTATAAAAGGTGCAAACTTTTATTCTATGACCTTGCCCCTTACAAACATGGAGAATGGTAAGATATTGCACTGCATATATTCGCGTTAATTAGAAACAAAGACCAAATGTAGTATACACTATTTCGTTGTTGTTATTGATTTAAGGGGAGGTATGTCGTTTTTCTAGACCCCCATCTCCCTAATGTTCAGCCCCATGAGTTATGAAATGTTGAGCCGTTCACCCCCTTAGTTTGTCGATTTTAAGAACTTTCGCCCCATTTATTTGTCAATAAAAAGACCTTTCGTGCCATATAGGTGTCGATGTTTTTTCCTGGCGAGCGATATCGAGCCTGTAATTTTGGAAGAACCGGAACATTTTTCTACCGATTTTGTTAAGCTTGATGGAGGCCTAGGGAGGAAACTAAAATAATAATATTGACATAATATATAAAAAAGACAATATATATAAGACCTACCCCCTTAAGACTGGCGTGCCTAATCCCGGTGTACTGCTATGGAGGATAACCAATGCTATTATGATCTCTATTAACCCTTTGAGTGCCAGCGACGTGTGTTATATTTTATACTAGCAATATTTTGATAATATTATGCAGCTTAGGAAGGAGCTGTGGTACTTAAAAGGGTTGGTGGAGACACTTTTAAACCTTTTTATTGCTAAAGGTCCTTCCTAAGTTTAATATAATCGTCTACTAGTTGCCAGGAAGTGATGAAAAGGACGTCCCTGGTACCGAATGGGTTACCAAGTTCTCCGTGTGTACCAGGTTCATACGGTGTGCTCCCGGAAGTAGTACCCTCTTTACCTTATTTGGTCCGAGGAAGGTTAGTATTATTATTATTAGTATTATTATTAGTATTAATTTATTTAATTGTTTTTATTTATTTTGTATTTTGTATGTTTTTTTTTTTTTTTTTGACCTCCCCTGTTTTGCACCATTACAGTAGTTTGGATATTTTATGACGTTTCACCCCATTACTTTGGCGATACTAAAACACTGCACCCCATTCAGGTGTTGACTTTTTCTGGGCGAGTGATAGCAAGCCTGTAACTTGAACAAATAAGCCTTTGGCTATCGCTATCTCGCAGTTGCGCGCACAAACTCATTCTAAGCTGAATAAAATCGTACTATTATAGCCAGAATAATATGAAACAATGCGTTATATGGAATAATGAGAGTGTGAACAAAAGCCTTACTGTT
>CM064492.1:16099736-16124736 GCA_032716605.1 Paralithodes platypus | reverse complement strand
ATATATATATATATATATATATATATATATATATATATATATATATATATATACAGTATACTGTATATATATGCAATTGGTTCGAGTTGAGATTGATCTCCCTTGGTTGTCTGGCAGTTAGCTTGATGATGGTTCGACTTCCCGAGCATCATCTCTGTCTCGTCATCTCAGACTCACATACTCTCTCACGCCACTTATTGACTTTCTCACTGGGTACTGTCTCCCACTACTTACTTTTAATATGGGAATACCCATACAATGCTACTGTAAAGTGAATATAGTCCGTTCATTCTAGATTGGGCAGAAATAGTAACCTATAACCTCTCATAACTCAAAAAAGGACTAGAGTAATCGAGCTAATATATCTACCAAATAGATTTTTTTTGCGAGGGAATAGATGTGGAAATTGACAGCTCATTTGCTCTATCCCTTTTTGAGTTACAGAGGTTAGAGGATACGATTTCTGTCCAATCTAGAATGAACGGACTATAGCAAGGGTATTTTCTATGGTGTGTCGGTTGGCTTTCTGGTCGTGTACTGAAACTAAAAACAGCCCCAATTCGATCCCATTAATAATATATTCCCTTGACACATCGGGATTCGAACTCGATACTTTATAGTAACCAGTTCAGAAGCAACACCACCTTAACTCCCCTATTCCGATATGAAAAATAAGTAAACAAATATGAAAGAAGTACACGAAGAAAAATACACAATATGAGCGAAAACGGAGAGAGGATTGAAGATAAGAGGATACAATGCTAAGTGATGAGATAAAGTAGATAAAGAGGGAAGGCAACACGAGAGGCAGAAGAGGAGGAGGAGGAGGAGGAGGAAGGAGGATTATATGAGAGAAAGGAGGGAGAAGGGGGAGGAGGAGGGCTGAGAAGGGCGATAAAATAAATTAAGATGGAAGAGAGAGAGAGAGAGTAATTATGAAAAATGTATGGCATGTGAGAACCTTAACCCTTTCTGTACCGACGACATCTTTTAAGTTTTATTATACTGTATCTATATTTAGACGGTTTTGTGCAGCTTAAGAAGGATCTGTGGTAGTATGTAAAAATAAATTAAATCATTTGAAGCTTGTTAATTGCTGTAGGCCCTTTTTGAACTGAATAAAATCGTCTATTAGTAGCCAGAATAAAGTTAAACGAACGCCCCGGTACTGAAAGGGTTAAGGGGGGATGGTTGTTGTGTTCTGGCCACCCCTTCTTCCTCATGTTTAGCCCTATTATTTTTTAGACTTTAAACGTTCGGCCCATTAGTTTGGCAATTTCAAGATCTCGCACCCCATTTCTTCATCAATATTAAGACGCGAGCATGTAATTTAGGGGTAATCGGCCAAAATAAACTGCCAAAGTGCGTTATAATCCTCAAGGAACTAAGGGCCATTTTATTAAACCATAGTAAGAGCTTTCCCTATGACCTTTCCCGACCAAGATTGACCCTTATCGTTTATCTGGATAAGAGTCAATCTGGGTCGGGAAAGGTCGTAGGGAAAGCTTTTACGATGTTTAAAGCAAGATATACAGTATATCTTGGTTTAAAGGAACGGCCCCAAACCCGTATCGAGCCCAAACAAGATAAGGTGGTAATGTTGTATCCTATCCCCAATGGCTCAAAACAGGCTCCCCAGGTTCGAAGGTTCCAATGGGAGGGTGTCCTTATTGGCAAGATTCACGACTGTACTTTTTTTTTTTTTTTTTTTTTTTCATTTTCTGGTCCCCCTTCTCCCTCCTGTTTAGCCCCATTAGATTTGAGATTGTAAGATGTTCGCCTCATTTGCTTGGCGATTTTATGACCTTTCGCCCCATTCTTTGTTAATATTAAGATCTTTCGTGCCATACCGGTATATGTGTCTAGTTTTTCCTGGCGAGCGAAAAACGAACCTGTGATATAGGTGAAACCGGCCTTCGGTCAGGACATTGTTTTACCGAAAATGTTTACAAATTTATCTCGAAGGGGGGTCTTGGGAGAGTTATTCTTACTTAATTATGTATTTTATTTTTTGTTTTAAGCTTGATGAAGGTATATGGATTACACTAAAACAAAATCAATCAATTGATCAATTAATGAATAAAATCAATAACAATCTCCCCTTAACCCATTCAGTACCGGTGAAATCATGTTCATTATATTCTGGCAACTATTAGGCAATTTAAATCAGTTTAAAAAGGGCCTCTACCAATTAACAGGCTTTGAATGATCTCATTTAACCGTTTTTTTACTACCCTAGATCCTTCTTAACCCGCTCAATACCAGTCACGTATTTTTCATTATGTTCTGTCAAATATTAGACGATTTATTCAGCTTAGGAAGGATGCTTACCAATGAAAAGGCTACAGACTATCACAATTAAACCTTGTAGCTCTCATAACCTTCCTAAGTTTCATAAAATCGTCTAAATGTAGCTGAAATAAAATATGAAATGTGTCACCGGGTCTGAGCGGGTTAAACTGCCTAACATGTCTACAGTAGATACAGCTAGAATATAATAATTATATTTTTTCACCAACCAACTTCACTTCTAAACTCAATTAATGAAATACACAAATACATGTGGCACTCCAAGGACTCGAACCTAGGATACTCACACCGAAAGTCCGTGCACTTATACATTACGCCAAAAGACGTTGCCGGTACACAAGGGGTTAAAGTGAAGTGAACATTTCTCATTAACATACGCTGGGGTCCTCAAAGGAATAGATGGCCCGAAAATGATTCCCCTTGAGCAGGTATCCCATTAACCAAGATATAAATAATGGCTTTGGTATATATTAGTGTGTGCGGACACTGTTGGGTAAGCAAAAGACAGGGGGGCAGGTTAATGGACAGGAAAATAGACGGAGATATAAGGAGATGGACAGGAAGGCAGACAAATGGACAGACGAAGAGGAGGACAGAGGCACATGCAGGACAGACACATAGACAGGAGGACAAATTAATAGACAGGACAGAGGCACATGCAGGACAAAAACCCAGACAGGAGGACAAATTAATAGACAGGACAGAGGCACATGCAGGACAGAAACACAGACAGGAGGACAAATGAATAGACAGGACAGACATATAGACAGGGCAGATACATTACCATCGAGTACAAACGCATAGACAGGCTGGCACACATTCAGACAGACGGACAGGAGGACAAACATATAGACAGACGGACACACCTACAGACAGTCAGACAAACACATAGACAGACGGGCACACACATTCAGACAGACGGACAGGAGGACAAACATATAGACAGACTGGCACAGACAGACAGACGGACAGGAGGCCAAACATATAGACAGACGGGCACAGACAGACAGACGGACAGTCAGACAAACACATAGACAGGCGGGCACACATTCAGACAGACGGACAGGAGGAGAGAACAAAATACAAGAGTGTATAAACATAGATTGATGAAAATACAACACTTAATGTATTGACACGTTGTATTATCCCACCAGTCAGTAGGATGGAATATTAAGGGGAGATGGTCGTTTTTCTGGTCCCCTTTCTCCCTCGTGTCTAGTCCCATTAGTTTTTAGATTTTTAGACGTTCGGCCCATTTATTTGGCGATTTTAAGACCTTTCGTCCCATTTCGTTATAAATGTTAAGACCTAGCGTGCCATTTAGGTGTCGATTTTTTCCTGGCGAGCGAAAGCGAGCCTGTAGTTGTAAGAGGAACCGGCCTTCGGCCGGGAAATTTTTCGGTAGAAAAATGTATCTTTATTTATCTAGGCGATGTTTTTCTAAGTTTGAGGGATGTCTAGCGAGGAAACTAAGCATTTATGAATGAATGCATTTATAGGTCAAAAAAGCAGTCAGTGTCCCCTAACCCCTTCAGGATTAGTATGCATGTTGACAGTCTATGCTGGTTATCATTAGACGATTTTATACAGCTTAGGAAGGATTTGTGGGATATAAAAAGGTAAAGAATTTGGACGCATGTTGACAGTGTATTCTGGTTACCATTAGACGATTTCATACAGCTTAGGAAGGAACTGTGGGAGTTAAGAAGGTAAACACTATCTCAATTAAACCTCTGACTTCCTTATAGACTTGCTAATCTGAATAATATCGTTTAATAATAGCCAGAATATACTGTAAAATCGCGTTATAATCCTCAAGGAACACATTACAATCTTCCACTGAGCGCTAGGAGCTTCTCTTTCTACCCCTTCTGTACCGGCGACGTCATTTAACTTTATTCTAGCTATATTTAGAGGATTTTGTGCACTATAAGAAGGATGTGTGGTAGTAAAATGGGTAAAGTGAGATAGTTCAAAGATTGTTAAATGCTGGAGGCCCTTAATAAACTGAATGAAATCGTCTAATAGTAGCCATAAAAATACTATAAAGACGTGGCCGGTACAAAAGGGGTTAACTTTGACCAACATAAAATTATAATTTAAATAGGGAAATCATTGTTCATATCCAAAGAACAATTAACTCGTTGACATTTATGACGCGTTTTGACAGTTTATTCTGGTTATTACTAGACGATTTTATGCAGAATGGGAAGGGTATATGGAAATCAGAGGGTTAATTAGGATAGTACTTAACCTTTTGATGGTCACATATCCTTCCTAAGCTGCACAAAAATCGAATAATGTTTGCCAGAATAAACAGTCAAAATATGTCATAATCCTCATGCGGTTAATCGTCCTCAATCAAATAAAATCGATTGACACTAAGCTATTTAGAAGTACAGTCACGCTAATAAGTCATGTCCCAGCTGTCATTACGTTTAGCTTGCTCTGTGCTGTATTAATGTCTGTTAGATGTTGAATAGGGTGGGTAAGTGTAGGAACATGTTTGTAAAATTCACTCAATATGAAGAAATGAAGCTTAGATATTGTCAATACCAAGTTGATCAAAACATACTTGGTGCCGAGACATCTCTTATTAGCTCGACGGTACCTCTTGCAATAAATAAATTAATATACAACCAGCTCAATACAGTATGTGGGCACTATAATAAATGCTACATGACAAACACTTCACGGTAAGTAAGCTAAGCTTGGCTATGCAATAGATAAGATAAAACTGTTACTTTTTTTTTTTTTTTTTTTTTTTAAGAGACAATGAACGGAGGAAGGAAAACACAGATAAAACAAAAGGGTCCATGTGCCTAAAGGCATCCTCCATTCATAAAATGTTTGTAACAACTGGATTTAAACATTTGTAGATTGTAAGTTTTTGGAAAGCAATTCGAGGGAAGTGAATTCCAAAGAGTAGTAGCTATGGGGATAAATGAATTCTGATAAGCAGAAGTTCTGCATTGTGGAGGAGAAAGTGTAAATTCATGGGCGCTCTCAGCTGCCCTCGTTCTACGGGGAAAGATGTGGAGAGGCGGCACAATTGAAGCAAGTTCCTCGGAACAATTGCTGTGAAAATATCTGTAGAATAATGCAAGGGATGCAACGTTTCTTCGTAGGGATAATGTAGGAAGGTCCTGTGTGATTGCAGGGTTATTGATTAATCTAATAGCTTTATTTTGAATTTTGTCCAACTGCCTCAATGCAACCACTCCACTTCCACCCCACAGAGGTGAAACAGTAATCCATCTGAGAACGCACATGACTTTTATATATTACGGCCAACTGCTCGTCAGTGAAGAATTCTCGAACTCTGTACAGGAGTCCCAGTTTTTTCGAGGCATTCTTAGCAATGCTTCTAACATAATGTGTCCAGCTCAAGTTAGTAGTTAATGTTACACCGAGAATGTCAATACTAGGGGAAGTGGGAATATTTACATCATTAAAAAATATATGAGAGTCAGTGAGATTCTGTCGGTTAGAAAATTGAATGTACTTGGTTTTCTGTGCATTAAAGGAAACTAGATTCTTTTGTCCCCATCCATTAATTCTAGAAAGGTCCTGGTTCAGAGAAATTGCAGTGTTTATTTTTGAATTTATAAGATCGGGTTGGGTGAAAGAATTGGTAAATGTGAAGGAACTGTGGAGTGTTGAGTCATCTGCATAGGAATGTATTGGATTATGAGTGGTAGATATGAGATCATTGATATGAATGAGGAACAGAATTGGGGCCAAAACTGATCCCTGGGGAACACCAGCATTTATTGAGTGAAATTGAGAATAAAGGCCATCTACCATTACACATATTTTTCTGTTATGAAGATAAGAAGAAATTAGTGGAACTAATGATGCAAGGCCGTAGTGTGACATCTTCGACAATAAGGATTGATGCCAGACTCTATCAAATGCCTTTGATATATCCAGTGCTATTGTATGTGTTTCACCATGTTGGTCTGTAGCTTGGTTGATTTGATGCGTAAGAAGGCAAAGCATGTCTGCAGTTGATCGACATCGTCTAAAACCATATTGCCTATCACTGATTAATTTATTATTCTCAAGATGCTTAATTATGTGATTATTTAATATAATTTCAAAGACTTTACCAAGAGTGGAAGTTATAGCTATTGGTCTGTAGTTTTATGGATCTGAAGAGGCACCTTTTTTAGGAACTAGATGGATGTTTGCTTCTTTCCAGGGTACTGGAAGGTTAGCTTTACCTCGTGGGTCACTTACAAGATTGCCAGTCGGAGATTTTAATGGTGGAATAGATGAAGCAGTAGTGAAGTTGGATTTAAATGAGTTAAGAGTAGACCAAAATATTTTGTTATCATTTGGATTATTTAGAAGTTTATTTGCCTGCTTGTGGAGAAAGTTTGATTTAGTTAGGTTTAATACAGTTTTGGCATGATTTCTGATGTTTCTAAAGTAATTAAAGGCTTCATGTGTTTTTGATCTTGTGTATGCATTGTAGGCTATTGCTTTTTGTTCAGTTACTCTAGCACAATTATGGTCAAACCATTTAGGTGAATTAGATCTTTTACTGTACTTTTGATGAGGAATAAAAGTTTCCATTCCAATTTTTACAAAATCTTGTATGTGGCTCAAGGTGGAGTGTGCATCATTAGAAAAGAAAGAGGTCCAGGGAATATCAATAAAGAAACCTTGAAGACCCTCCCAGTCTGCCCTATCGTAATGCCATTTAGTCACCAAAACAGGTTCAGAGTGGGAAGGTGTGGTAGGTGATAGACAGGTGGCCTGTATCAGACAGTGATCAGAAGATCCAAGCGGGGACCTCACTGTAACATCATAATTTTCTGAATTGGTTGTTAAAAATAAGTCCAGTAGGTGGGAATTATGATTAGGATTATCTGGTACACGGGTGGGTTGGTTTTGACTAGTTGAGTGAGATTAAATGAGTCTGGCAAATAGTTCACATTCAAGACCAGCATCATCAGTCCTGGCTGAATGAGTGAGCCATTCAACATTATGGACATTAAAATCACCCAACACAGTGATTTCAGAAGAAGCATTTAAGTTGAGGACACTGAGTTGTGAGGACTGAGAATCAAAAAGACTTTGCTCTGGAGGAGTATTTGGGGAACGGTAGATGCAACATATGTATTTAAATTTACCAGCAGAAATTAATTTGTATATAGAATAATCAAAATAGGGACAATTGAAACTAGTAACCTCCTCGAGGGCAATTTCAGATTTTGCGAAGCAACATACACCTCCTTTAGGTCTGAAATTTTGGAGCAGTTGATAACCTGGAAAATTAAATCTAGACGTGTCAGATGTGGATGTTACTCGAGTCTCTGTCAAAAAAAGGAGAGTAGGGGATTCTGCTTGAAGAAATTGGTGTACAGAATTGATATTAGAGTGAAGTCCCCTTATATTGCTAAAGAAAAAGCTGCACCGACGAGCAGGAGTGATATGGGAAAGAGGTGATAATGAAGAATTGAAAGAGGAGGAGTAATATGGTAAAAAGGTGATCATGACGTGAGAGAGGAATGAAGAGGTGAAAGAGGTTATTAAGGGGAGAATTTTATTCAATATGTTTATTTATTTATTGATTAATATAATTATATTTTGAGTTTTCTCCCAGGACCCCTATCAATCTTTAAAAATGCCCTCAAGACCTCTTTTGGAGATAATTTTGAGCATTTTTCGGTAGATAAATGTCCCGGCCGAAGGCCAGCTCCTCCCAAAATGCAGGTTCGCTATAGCTCGCCAGGGAAATTTCGACACCAGAATGGCACAATTGCCAAAACTGATGGAGAAAATATCATAAAATGTAAAAACGTATAGGGCTGCACTTGATGGAATAGAAGGTCCAGAACACCCCCCCCTTTAAGACGGGAGACTGAACAGTCAATGAAGGGGCGACAAGGGGAAGATTAAGGCGTGAGAGAGAGAGAGAGAGAGAGAGAGAGAGAGAGAGAGAGAGATAGAGAGAGAGAGTTAATAAAGTGATGAGAAGATAGAGTTAAATGACTAGAGAAAGACGAGGAAGGTGTAGATGTAGAGGAACGCGGAGTTATCAACATAATAGCTTTTCCTCTCTATCATTTGAGAGAGAGAGAGAGTACAAAGGAGTACAAAGGAAATCAAGCAACAACAGATCTAGTGACCCTTCTAGGTTGCTTGTCCAAAAACACTGAGTCAAGTGTCCAAACAGTGGTTTAGAGTGGGTAAGGGAACATTGGAAAGGGAATTAACTGCCTGGAAAATGTCCGTGGGCAGGATTAGGAAGTTAGTAGGGGACAGCTGGGTTCGTAACTGAGGGGGGCATCAAATAAAGTTACTCATTCACCAACTCAGTCAGTCACGGGTCTGATGCGAGATATTTGTCTAGGCGGAGTTTAAATGAATCAACGGTGATGCAGTCTATAACGTTTCGGGGAAGCCCATTCCACAAGTTGACAACTCGATTGAAGAAGAAATTCTTAGATTCGTGTGAGTTAAAAAGATTTACAATAATTTTGCAACCGTTTCCCCGCGTGTAATTAGATTGGTTGATAGTGAAGTACTTACTACAGTTCATATTGTCGATGCCTTTGATGATTTTGAACACTTGAATTAAGTCACCTCTTAATCTGCGCTGGGTAAAGGAAATAGATTTAATTCTCTAAGACGCTCTTCGTATGGTTTGTCTTTAGGCTAGGTATCATTTTGGTAACTCTACGTTGAACTCGTTCTAGCTTGTTTATATCTTTTGGGATAAGGGCACCAGGATTGAACGCAGTATTCCAGAAGAGGGCGGACTAAGGAATTGTAAAGGGTTAGAATAATTCTTTGGATTTATGCTCAAATGACCTGCCTATAAAGCCAATTATTTTGTTTGCCTTCTTAACAACTTCTGAACATTGTTGACTCGGTTTTAGATTACTCGATATTGTTACTCCCAGATCGGTTTCTCTGTTTACATTCTTAAGCTGAGTGCCATTCATCGAATAGTTTGCTTTCCATTTAGGTATCCGTGTAGTACTTTACATTTATCCGCATTGAAACTCATTTGCCAAATTTGGGCCCAACATGTCAATTTATCTAGATTGTGTTGCATATCGTCAACTTGTTCTTTTGAGAGTACGCTATTTGCAATTTTTGTATCGTCAGCAAATTTTGAGATTGTACAGGTGAGACCCTCATCTATGTCGTTGATGTAATTAGAAAGAGAATTGGTCCTAGTACCGATCCCTGGGGTACCCCGCTACTTACATTGGTCCATTTAGATGCCTTACCGTTTATGACTACTTCTTTGCTTTCTGTCACTGAGCCAATTTTCTATCCATTTCAACACACTGTCTTGTATTCCATGCGCTTTTAGTTTTAGCAGTAAACGTTTGTGGGGAACTTTGTCAAAGGCCTTTTGAAAATCAAGGTATATAATATCTACAGCTTACTCTCATCGTAGAGGTTGAGGATATCGTGGAAGAAGTCTAAGAGGTTTGTTAAACAGGAACGTTTTTTACGAAAGCAAAGAGAGAGAGAGAGAGAGAGAGAGAGAGAGAGACAGAGACAGAGAGAGAGAGAGAGAGAGAGAGAGAGAGAGCATACAACATAAGAACATAAGAAAATGGGAGTCTGCAGAAAGCCGATTGGCCTAAGCAAGGCAGATCCCTGTCCCACACAACCCCAATTACAAAGCCCAATTATTATAGGCTGAACACTGTAATTCCCTGAGGATCATCTTACCAAACCGGTTAGAGATTAACGCAATTACGGTTCTGCAGAGCGCTGATTGGCCCAACCCTGTGATCCCCCTTAACACCAACCTTCTCGTCAAGACCAATTTTATCTTAAAGCTCCCTATCGGTTTTAATCCCTGTATAGCACTTGGTAGTCCATACCACCCATCTACAACTCTGTTACCAAACCAAGATTTGCCTATATCTTTCTGAAACGAAATTTATCTAATTTGAAACCATTGGTACGAGTTCTTTCGCTATCACTGAGCTTTAGTACATTTGTCATGTCCCCTTTGTTAATTCCACTACAACAGAGGTGAGAGAAACTTTGCACTTACATTATACTGTATGAAAAAAACAAAGACACAAGTGAACACAGAAAGAGAAAGACAATTCCCAGGAGACCAACAGTGGACTTTTAATGCGTTGAGGTTGTCTGGGAGCAAGGGTGACTTTTTTTTTTTTTTTTTTTTTTTTTTTTTTTTTTTTACAACTGAAAGGAGGTCCAGGTCCGTGCACAAGCTCCGTTCCTTCTGAGATTGTATTTGTGTAAGTAAAAGTTTAAGGGAGGTGACCTGTTTGTTTCTCTACTTTTCTCTCTTTCTCTGGCTTGTATCCATTCAACCCCATTCAGCCTACTGTATTACCGTTTATCCATCAGGTGTCGATTTCTGCCTGGCGAGCGATATCGATGCCAGTTTTGTATAGAGAAATTCGGCTTCGCCGGAGAAATTTTCTGCCAAAATTCACAAATTTACTGCTGACAAACATTAAACAAAAATTGCTGGCTCATAGAAATCCGACACCTGTTTGGGGATAAAACGTCTTAGAATAGTAGACTGAATGGGCCGAACGGATTACACCCAGAGAGAGAGAAAAAAAAAAAAAGTAGGTGACCCCCGTAATTGAATTTAGAGTACATTAATTTATTCAACAGTTGCATAAGAAGTTTAATTAACCACTGCATAACAAGGAAGTTCTTCTATTTCAATAATACTATTTGACTTTCATAAAAAAAAATTCAGAGAGGAACGGAACTTGTGCAAGGAGCTTACATCAGAAGTACAGTTCCTCATACAAAATCGTGGACTATACAGGTTTTCATTATGTAAGTATGTATATGCATGTTGAATTATGAATGTAAATTTCAATTCATCAATAATAAAACCATTTGTATACTTTACTAAAATTGTTTTTCATTAATAATTGATTCCAAATAGCTGTATTTGCATAAAGACAAACATATGACGACCATGAAGCTTTATGAACTACTGTGGTGGCGCTAATAAGTCAAGTCTCAGCTGTCATAGCCTTGACCCAAAATATTTATGCACCCTTTTGAATTATGAACCTTAAAAATCAATCGTATGAAACCAATGAAATATGGAACGAAGTATTGTATATCCACCTTAGATTCAATACCGTTCAAATGTGTGCATAGTTATCACTCTCAACTGTACGATCATCTCCTTTCTTGGGCAAGAACAAAGTATTGTAATATCTAATTTAGGTTCGATACATATCTAAATGGGTGGTAGCTTTTTTCTCTTCTCTCATTCTTTCTTGGCTTGTATCCATTCGGCCCCATTCAGCCTACTGTTTAAGACGTTTACTCCATCCAGGTGTCAATATTGTCCTGGCGAGCGGTAGCGAGCCAGCATATATAATATATATATTTTTTTGACAGCAAGCTCAATTTGTAAATTATTCGATAGAAAAATGTCTCCGGCGAAGCCGGATTTCTCCATACAAAACTGGCTCGCTATCGCTCGCCAGGAAGAAATTGATACTGGATGGGGATAAACCTCTTAAAACAGTTGGCTCCATGGGGCCGAATGGATACAACCAGGGAAAGAAAAAAAGGAGAGAAAGAAAAAAAAAAAGGTGACCTCCTTTAAAAATCTTGCTCCTGGTATGGCAAACAAAAACCCGTACAAAACACAACGGGGAAGGGAAGCGAGGACACAGAAAAGTCCCTGTGTTTTGGGGAAGGGAATGAGTATTTAGACAAGAATGGAGAGAAACGTGAAGCATTCATAAAGGAAAGAATAAGGATGGGGGATTTTTAGCGTCAGAATAAATGATAATACTATTTTATCTGGAGGAAGATTGCTATGATAAAAAAAAAAAAAAAAAACACAGATTGCTTTATTCTGATTTCCGTATGTAAATAATATGTAATACATTTACGTTGAAGAGGTTTGGAAATCGATTAAAGTTTTCCTTGCGTCATATTTTGATCACTCTTATTTATCAGTCAGCTTACACAAATATACATGCCAATATACTCTATTACACACACATACCCATATCTATCTATCTATCTAGCTATGTCTCTCTCTCTCTCTCTCTCTCTCTCTCTCTCTCTCTCTCTCTCTCTCTCTCTCTCCGTAAATAAATACAACAAAAATACATATATACGGTATTATATAACAAACACACACACAGAAACGCACGCTCATAAACTCATTAGATAAAAGAAACGCAGGGTGTGTCTGAGGACAAAATTACGACACTGTATATTTCAAGTCGCATATTATTTGCTATGAAATAAGAGAAAGAGTGTGTGTGTGTGCGTGTGTGAAAGAGAGAGAGAGAGAGAGAAGGTGAGTGAGTGAGAGTGTGAATGTGTTTATGTATGTATGCAAACTTAAAAATAAGTCTTTGGAGTATAATTGAATGACAATTAGACTTACCTTGGTCGTCAAACACATCGCTATAAAATGGTGCTCGTGTGATTGGCTGCCTTCGCTGCATTGCTCATCTCTTGCATGCAAGTCCCCTATTTACCTCCCTGGGGGCACGGGTCCTTGGAGCGGCTTCGGTCGCGCCGGGAATTTCCACCCCTCTCACACCACACACACACATCACACAGTTTTTCCTACACCGGAGAAATGACTCTCCGGGCTGTCATTTCACGAAGACTTCTTCTATTGCCGGAGACATTGAGAGCAACCCAGGACCCACCTACACATACATATGTCCAACTGGCTCAATCACCCACACACTTCGAGTCGCCACACTAAGGGTTCAGTTCTCTGCAATTCATGCAGGAAAATGGACCCACTGCACCTGTACAACACTTGCCTCCAAGAAACAATACGAACACATGGACCTGTTCCTCATTGCCCATCCCTCTCCCAGTCAAATCCCTCGCCTTAAAACCCGTCCACCTCTCATCACAAAACCACCTAGCCTTCCCATATCATCCACTCCCCCCCCCCTACCCAACTCCACCTCTCTCCCTAACCCACCTAAACGTCCTCAGACCCTCCACACGTCAACTCAAACACCACCACCCCAATCCTATCCACTTCCAACCCCCATCTCCTGGCTCCCCCACTCCCAACCCACCTCCCCCATACAACCCCGCCCCTCCCTCACCCCCCCCCCCCCCCACCCCCCGCCCCCCCCCCCCCCCCCCCCCCCCCCCCCCCCCCCCCCCCCCCCCCCCCCCCCCCCCACCCCCCCCCCCACCCCCACCCACCACCCCCCCACCCCCCACCCCCCCCCCCCCCCCCCCCCCCACACGCCCACACCCATCCTCGTGCAGCCAGCACCCAACATACATCGTGTGCACATAAACATTAACATTCTCCAAGTTTGAACATAGATGGCATCAACACAAAGATAAAACCGAACTCTCACACTTCATCAAAACAACAACAACATACACATTGCCATCTTACAAGAAACAAAAACCCGCACAACATCAAAAAAAACACACCACATTTCATAATTTCACCCCCCCCCCAAACCATCAAGACAAGACCGGGCTGTGTCGGCGGGGGCGGTGGACTCATCACCCTGGTACACAAAAAGAAATATCCTACATAGTAACCAGGGTACAAACCAAATCCTCTCTCTCCTCCCAAATGATAACACAACAGAAAATACAGTCAATTAAAATACGCACTGGCAACAAACTCCAACATAACCATCATAAAAACACATACATCACTCCCCAAACATCCCCTACAGTATCAAATGGAATACAGACCACACTTACAACACATCACAAACACCCCACACACCCCACACATCATCCTGGGTGGTGACTTCAACGCCAAGGACGGGTCGGCCCTGGTTTGTCGACAACCCCGACACAGACAGAGGGCTGGATTATCTACAAAACCAAACCGATAAACCTCATTCATCCTTAACGACATCCATCAACAGACCCATATTCCTCACCAAGCCCTCTATAACCCATCATCTCCAGACATTCACCTGTGGCCCCCACAGAACTCGCCCCCACAACATCCTGGAAGGGGTGAGTCAGAACCTTAGGCTCTGACCACCTCCCGATCATTATACACCACCAAAACCAGACTCACCCCAAGCTAGCCACAAACCCACATACCACCAATTATAAGAAGAGCTAACTGGGAAAGCATTCACCAAATGAGGACAGAACACACCACTTCACAACTCTCAAACAGTACAACCCATCACTAACATCAACAATGCTGTAACACATACTCAATAAAACTATCCAAAATTGTGACAAGAAACACATTCCAAGATGGATAGGTAACAGAAAGAAAAAAAGACACAACCCCAACTTCACACCAGGGGAACAGAAATTCAAAACCTCATCAGACAACGGCGACATTACTGAAACATTCCCCTGACACCCCACACACAAGACATCACACAACAAATTCCAGCACTCAACACCCAAACTAACAACAAAATACAAGGAACAAACAAAAAACTAAATTGGAATATACTTCCTACAAAACACTTGATAACAAAAAACAAACCCCCAAAACACTCTACAAAACACTAAAACAGCATCACACTTTCCAATTCGAGCAACACAACAACAATCACATGCTGCAATCCACAACAACAGACTCTACTCCTTCATGTAAACAACACAGCAAACACTCTCATCAATCACTTCTCACAGGTCAGCCACCTAAAACCTCACCAAGACCGACCGACGTTGTCATGCCGACCGTAAGGAGACAATTCCCCACAGACCCTGAACTATACAACCTTCACCAATCACCAGACAAAACGGGGGGGCCCCCATATTTTTTTTCGCAATCAACAGAATCTCAAGGCACTCACCCGCTGTGGCCTAGACAACTATAAGCCAACATACACCTCAGACACCTGCGGACCACCAAGGCATACAAAGCACTCACTAAACATATCAAACTACAGGATTCACCACAACACAATACAGACATTTGGAAGCATGGTATTCATCCATCCACATTCCCCAAACCCAAGAAAGACCCCACGCTAACCCTCCTCGGCACCGCCCCATCACACAATCCTTTGCTCCCCCGCCAAAAGTCATGGAACGACTAGTCATTACAACTAATTACACCTGACCTACCCCTAGGCTCCAACACAACATGGCTTTAGGCCACTGCAACTCCCACAAACACTCTTCTCACAGACCTTACACAAAGAGCTTTCGACGGAATCAACTCAGCTAGCACCTAAAAAAACCAGACAGGGACAATCACTATTAGCCACACTCGACATTAGTAAAAGCCTTCGATGGCCATCCCCCCGCCTATATAACCTAACAAACAAAATCTACAACACAAACATGCACAACAACACAAAAAAGGTGGCTGGCCAATCTTCCTAGCAGGCAGATGTTGCACACGGTATCTTTTTGCCGGTCAGTCATCTAAAATACAGAAACCCTTACAAACCGGGACTACCTCAAGGATCCGTCCTAATCGCCCGCATTCTTCAATCTGTACATGCACGATATAACTACACCCAATACGCCCCAAATAAACTTAGCCTCCTAATGCAGATGACATAACACTCACATGCACACACCATGACCCAAAAAGAGCCCACAGATCCTTCCTTCAACCCTATCTCAACAACCTACATGGCTGGTGCCACTACAAACAGACTTAATCTAGCCCCAGCCAAATCCACCGCAACCCTGCTCACAAAAGTTGGGACAGGAGAAAAAGAATACATCCCTCAACTCACCATAAACAACCATCACCCCTAACAACATAACACAAACACACCCAAAATGCCTAGGGAGTTAACATATGATACTCATATGGACATTCAAACAGCACACCACAAACATTAAAAAGAAACTGACACCCAGACCCTTAACGCCCCTCAGGAGTCTTGCCTCACACAAAAATTTGGGACACAACAAAAAAACTCCCACCAAAGTATATAAACAATACAAAAGATGAGTGATGGAATACGAACAAGCCCAGCCTGGGCTTCTAACCCTAGCTGGAAACACATCATAAGACCTTTCCGACTATTCAAAACAAAGCCCTGAAGATCATTACAGGCTGCACAGCTACTGCACCCACAGATCCACCTACATCAAGAAACCAAAATCCTCAAAGTCAAAGGACAATCTGGACCTGAGAGGCAACTCAATTCATGGCAAGCAGCCTCCAACGAACCAAGGACCACCACTAAAACTACATGGCAAACACACCCACAGACACCAGAAATGTTCAAAACAACACCCAGCACCAACGGTTATAACACCACAATTATTGTTCCTCTCTCCTGCCCTGGGACCACCCCGAAACCAACTTCCAGATAGCACATGCCATACTCATAGACTCTCACCGATCCATCCACTCACATCACAGACAAACACGCAGCTGCATGCACGACAACCTCACGAAATCCATCCTTCCGAATCCTTTTCCCTTCCTCGCGGAGGAACAGAGTCCACCTGGCCCAGGCTGATGATATGCGGACACCATCCAGCTCTCCTGAGCTATCAGAAGTTTAGACTGTTTTTGTATGTTAATGACTCCGTGGTCGACTCCTGCCCGGGATGTAACACAGCACCCCATACCATTAAAACACATTCATAGAAGACTGCATTTCACACAAACCACTTACGACAACAACCACAATCTAACACTCAATGATGAGCTCTGTGGGAAAGCCCGATCGTTGGCCATGGCATTCCTCAGGGGGACTCGGGGCTGTTCGGCCAGGCAGCTTAGGGAACAACCACAAAACAACCACAACATACCACATTGCAATCTTACAAGAACAACAAAAAACTCCGCCACAACAACACAAAAAACCACCCACATTTCATAATTTCACCACAATCAGACAAGACCGGGCTGTCGGCGGGGGCGGTGGACTCATCAACTGGTACACAAAGAAACTAACCATACATTTAGTAACCAGTGTACAAACCACAATCCCTCCTCCCCCAAAATGGATAAAAGCACGGACAGAAATACAATCATTTTATTAAAATACGCAGCTGGCAACATCTCCAACATAACCATCATAAACACACATCCCTCCCCAAAAACATCCCCTACAGTACCAAATGAATACAGGACCACACTTACAAGGACATCAACAAACACCCCACCACATCATGCCTGGGTGGTGGACTTAAACGCCAAGGCGTCGGCCCTGGTTGTCGACAACCCCGACACAGGACAGAGGGCTGGGTAATACATAAAAAACCAAAAAACTGATAACATTCATCATCCTGAACGACATTCCATCAACCTACCCCTTATTCCTCACCAAGCCCTCTATAACCCTTATCATCTCCTGACCTCACCTTTTACTCCCCAGGAACTCGCCCCCACCCAAAAACACTCCTGGAGGGTGGTCAGAACCATTTAGGCTCTGACCCACCCTCCCGATCATTATCTACCACCAAAACCAGACTCACCCCCAGCTAGCCACAAACACACATACACCAATTACTAAAAGAGCTAACTGGGAAGCATTCACAAAATGAGACAGAACAAACACTTCACAACTCTAAAAACAGTACACCCATCACTAACATCACACAAATTGCTGTACACATAACTCAATAAACAAACTATCCAAAAACGCTGACAAGAAAACACCATTCCAAGAGAGTTAACAGAAAAAGGGACACAAACCCCAACTTCACACCAGGAAATTCAAAACCTCATCAGACAACGCTGACATACTGAAAACACTCCCCAGCACCCCACACACAAGACCATCACACAACAAATTCAAGCATCTCAAACACCCAAACTAACAACACAAAATACAAGAACAACAAATAAACTAAATTGGAATAACTTCCTACAACACACTTGATCACAAAACAAACCCCAAAAACAACTATTACAAAACACTAAAACAGCATCCACACTTTCCAACAGCAAACCACCACACCAAACAAACACATGCTGCAATTCATGGCAACAACAATGACTCTACTCCTTCATGTAAAACAACAAACAAACACTCTCATCAATCACTTCTCACATGTCAGCCACCTAAAAACCTCACACAAAAAGACGATCCGACGTGTTCATCCGGACGTAAGAGACAATTCCCCACAGACCCTGACCTATACACCCTTCCACCAATCACCAGACAACGCATATCATCAACAATCTCAAGCAACTCACCCGCCTGTGGCCTAGACAAACTAAGCAGCAAAACATTACACCTCAGACCACCTGGGACCACAAGGCATACAAGCACTCCACTAACATATCAAAACTACAGCTATTTCACACAACACCAATACCAGACATTTGGAAGCATGGTCTAATCACCACATTCCCCAAAACCCAAAAAAGACCCCACGCTACCCTCCTCGCACCGCCCCATCACCACACCTTTGCTCCCCCTCCAAAAGTCATGAACCGCCTAAGTAGTACAACTAATTACAACCCGACCTTCCCCTAGCTCCAACACAACATGGCTTTATGGCCACTGCACTCCACAAACACTCTTCTCCACAGACCTTACAAAAAGAGCTTTTGACGTGCATCAACTCAGCTAGACCAACACACAGATCACTATTAGCCACCACTCGACATTAGGTAAAGCCTTCGATGCCATCCCCCGCCACAACCTAACACAAAACAAAATCACCAACACCAAACCATGCACAAACAACACAAACAAGGTGGCTGGCCAACTTCCTAGCAGGCAGATGTGCCACACGTGATCTTTTGCCCGGTCAGTCATCTAAAATCAGAAACTTTTCCAAACGGAGTCCCACAAGGATCAGTTCCTATCGCCCCGCACTCTTCAATATGTACGTGCAACGATATAACTACACCCAATACGCCCCAAAATAAACTTGGCCTCCTATTCAGATGGACATAACACTCACATGAACACACCATGACCCAAAAAGAGCAACAGATATTCCTTCACAAACCACTATCTCAACACACTACATGGCTGGTGCACTACAAACAGACTTAATCTAGCCCCCAGCCAAATCCACCGCAACCCTGCTCAACCAAGCTGGACAGGAGAAAACACGAATACATCCCTCAACTCACCATAAACAACACACCCCCTAACACATACACACACACCGAAAATCTAAGAGTAAACATATGATACTCATATGACATTCAAACAGCACACCACAAACATTAAAAAGAAACTGACACCCAGACTTAACGCCCTCTAGGTCCACTTGCTCACACAAAAATTTGGACACAACAAAAGAAGAAAATACCACCCACAGTATATAAACAATACATAAGATTCAGGGGTGATGGAATACGCAAGCCCAGCCTGGGCTTCTAACCCTAGCTGAAAACACATCATAAGACCTTGACAAAACTATTCAAAACAAAGCCATGAAGATCATTACAGGTCTGCACAGCTACTGCAACCACAGATCGGGGGCCTACATTCTAATACACCCCTGCTAATACAATGTACGTCTCATCCCACGTTGGATCCAACGATGTACAGCGAAACCCGGTCGGAAAAGATTTTGCTTTTAAAAGTAACAGCAGCTGATCAAGTCGTTTAAGGAGAAGTACATCAAGGATCATTCGTCTCAGGAATTCGTCCCCCGGCGTGGTGTAGAGTAGCCGATTTACAACATTAGCCACCAGCACAAATCGTTGTCTAGCAAAAGCTCTGCAGGAAGGCAAAACGTGTGGGATTCGTCGACACCTGGGACAATTTTATACTACGATGACTATTTGTTTTCGGGACGATGGAGGTAATCTGAAACCAGGTGGGACACGCAGCACGTTTTGGGCGTCCTCTCAACGATGCGATGTGAACGGATTTTCGGGAGAAGAAATCGACTCAGCACAGGACAAACAGGAAAGAGGACCGGAAGCACAGCGAGGGCGGCAACCTGCGAAGGAATTAAATGCTAATCTGTCAAGAACCCCTAAGCGGATAATTTTTCGATTTTTTGAGTCTTTTTTATAAGCTACCCCACCAAACTAGACCTCCCCCCCCCAACGACCCAAATTCAAAAAAACACAGGGATAACGATCCCGATGGACCGATTGTCCTAGCACCATGAATTGTCAATGTAGATCCGATTCCGAACCAAAACATTTGATTCAAAGAGAACGTTCTGTGTGAGTTCTAAAACCGCAACTTTAAAGGTTTTCTATGCAAAACGCTAGTAGATACGCAATCAATTTTCAGAGTTAAGAGGCAACTAGTGTTTACTGAAAAAATTATGATGTGATTGCGTATAACAGAAATCTTGGCTCAATACAGTAGATAGAGGACTTTTTAGCAGAGTATGCCACTTCCGGTTATGTAATGTTTGAGGAAAAGCCGAATAAATAGAAAAATGGCCGTGGCGTTTTATTTTATATCAAACGAAAGTCTTAACCCGACCCTCTTGTCAAAACCTCAAATTGTGAAACGTCTCGACACATCTTTTGTGCTAATAAAGAATAATAAAGGTACAAAAATAATACTTGCATTAATATACAGACCTCCAGCTCAATCAGTGCAAAAAACTGACCGAGAAAGAAAAATTTATGAACAAATTGCAGATGTAAAGTAAATGCACAAGATACCGTATTTTTTGGCGACCTTTAAATTTACCTGTGACCAAAGTGGGGCGATACTCTTACTTCACAACTCCGGATAAATAGGACTTGCTATACGAACTTGACAAGAGAGTTCGACTTTATCAATTTGTTCGAAGCCACAGACCCGTGGTAATTGGTAATACGTTCTTGACATTGTTACTTGCAACAAAAGAAGAATTAATAGAGATATTTGAATGTTGGTGATGAATTCAGTAAACAGCGACCATCCGTACGATAACTTTCACTTTAAACTTTACTAGTAAACGAACCAAATAGTTAGCATCGAAAAAGTCCCGCCTTTAATTTCAAGAAAGCAAACTTTCATAAAACTTAGAAGCTATGTTTAAAGAAACTGACTGGGAGAGTTTTAATTAACAATAACGACAATAAATAACATCTTGGAAGTTATTCGGAAAACCAACTTCCCTAAAAGCAGTTGCAAGACTGCATTACCATCGAAAATACCCGGCATCCAGGCCATAATTAATAAGCCCATAATGGTGGAATAAAGATATTTCAAACTGCCTGCCTTGCTAAAATATTTGGCTAATGATAGATCTTTTAAAATCCTCACAAAATGACGAAAGGAAAGGGTGGAAAATTTGTTAGAGCTACGACGGCAAAAGCCAAAAAGATAATTAAGCAAAGTAAAAAAGAATCCTTAGCGTTACATATTGCGAATCAAAGTAATAAAACAAACCCGAAAGAATTCTATAGTTATCATCAGAAAGAAAAAAGTAGTTACTTCAACTGTTGGACCGTTAGTCCCGATTTTGAAAATGGAGAATACACCAAAGACGGAAGTACAAATGAGTAATGCCCTCAATACCTTCTTTGCATCAGTTTTTACAACAGAAGACATCAGTGATATTCCCTACACCACTTCGGCCGATTCAGCATTGATTAATTCAGATGTTCTAAGCAATATCACCATACAGAGACGAGAAGTACTTGAATTGTTTAGATAAACTCAAGGTAAATATAAAACGCCTGGACCTGATGACAATCTCGCCTAGAGTTCTAAAGGAAGCTAAGGATGAGCTCTCCAAACCAATCTCATTACTATTCAATAAATCCTTGCAGTCTGGAAACCTATGCTGGTCTGATCAATGGGAAGATAGCCAAACGTAACACCGGATATTAAAAAAGGCAGCAAATACTTTCTTACCCAGTAACTATCGTCCAATTAGCTTAACCTCAGTTGTATGTAAAATGCCTAGAAAACGGTCATAAGAGACAGGACTCGTGGTAAAACACTTCTTAGAGGAAAAATAACATACTTAAAGATACTCAACACGGGCTTTCGTAATAAAAAAAACGTTACTGTTTAAACAAACATCTTAGACTTCTTCCACGATATCCTCAACCTCTACGATGAGAGTAAAGCTGTAGATATTATAGATACTTCCTATACTGATTTTCAAAAGGGCCTTTGAACAAAGTTCCCCACAACAACGTGTACTGCTAAAAATGAAAACGCGCATGGAATACAAGACGGTGGTTTGAACATGCGATTAGAAAAATTGGCTCAGCCACCGACAGAAAGGCAAAGAGTAGGTCCATAACGGTAAGGCATCTAAATGGACCAAAATGTAAGTAGCGGACGGTGGTACCCCAGGGGCCATCCACCCGGCGACAATAGGACCAATTCTCTTTCTAATTTACATCAACGGAGATAGATGAGGGTCTCAAACTGCTTTCTTACAATGCTCAAAAATTTGCTGGACCCCGATACAAAAATTGCAAATAGCGGTACTCTCAAAAAGTTTCAAGTTGAAGATATGCAAACACAATCTAGGATAAAATTGGCACACTTGGGCCCAAATTTTGGCAATTTATGAGTTAGTGTCAATGCGGAATAAATGTAAAGTACTACATATCGGATTTAACCTAAATGAGAAAGCAAACTATTCGATGAATGGCCACTCAGCTTAAGAATTGTAAACGCAGAAAACCGATCTGGAGAAGAGAGAACAATAGCGAGTACACCTAAAACCGAGTAACAATGTTCAGAAGTGGTTAAGAAGGGCACAACTAAAAATAATTGGCTTTATAGGCAGATCATTTGAAGCATAAATCCTAAAGAACGTAATCCTAACCCTTTACAATTCCTTATGATCCGCCCATCTTCTGGAAGACTGCTGTTCAATGCTGGTGCTCCTTATTACCCAAAAAAAAAGGACATAAACAAGCTAGAAAACGAGTTCAACGTAGAGTAACCAAAATGATGAACCTTGCCTAAAGAACAAACCATACGAAGAGCGAGAGGCGTCTTAGAGAATTAAATCTATTTCCTTTAAACCCAGCGCAGATTAAAGAGGTGACTTAATTCAAGTGTTCAAAATCATGCAAAATGCATCGGTACAATATGAACTGTAGTAATACTTCACTATCGACCAATCTAATTACAAGAGGGGAGGAAACGGTTTTTGCCCAAAAGTATTGGTAAATCTTTTACCTCACCACGAATCTAAGAATTTCTTCTTCCCAACTCGACGGGTGTGTCAACTGTGAGAATGGGCTTCCCCGAGACGTTATTAGACTGCAGCCCCGTTTGATTCATTTAAATTCCGCCTTACCTATGACAAATATCTCCACATCAAAACCCGCGCCCGACTGCGGGTTTTGTAAATGAATAACTGATTTTATCCTCCCCTCAGTTACTAAACCCCATATGTCCCCTACTAACTTTCTAGTCCTTTGCCACGTTAGTGGCAGGCCAGTAGTTCCCTTTCCAATGTTCCCTTACCCACTCTAAACCACTGTTTTTGGACACTTGCATCCTCAGTGTTTGGCGGACAAGCAGCCTAGAAAGGTCCACTAGACTCTGTTGTTGCTTGATTTCCTTTGTACCCTTTGTACTCCTTTGTACATCAAGAAACCAAAATCCTCAAATAGTCAAAAGGACCATCTGGACATGAGAGGAAACTCAATTCCTGGCAGCAGCCTACCACGACCCACCAAGGACCACCACTAAACTACATGACGAACTACACCCACAGCACACAAGGCACTATGCAAAACAACACATATCACACAATATCCACCCAAAATGACAATTGTGTATCATCTCTCTCCCTCCCTCCCACCCCGAACCAAACTTCCGAAGAACAACGCACTCCATATAATAGTCTCTCGCGATCCATCCACTCACTCCATCACAGCAACACGCAGCTGCATGCCACAACATCCGAAAGCCATCCATCCTTCCGAATCCTCCCTTCCTCGCGTGAGGACAGAGTCAACCACTGGCCAGGCTGAGATGCGACACACATCAAGCTCTTCCTGAGCTATTCAGAGAGGAGGGGGGCGGCGGGCGGGGGGGGCCTGGGAATGACTCAGTTTTGTCGACTCCTGCCCGGATGCCCGGGATGTAACCAGAACCCCCCATACCATTAAACACATAATAGAAGACTGCATTTCACACACAACCACTTTACGCACCAAACACACAATCTACAATCAATGAGAGCTCGTGGGGAAAAGGCCCGATCGTTGGGCCAGGCCACGGCCCTTCCTCAGGGAAGGGACTCGGGGCTGTTCGGCCAGGCAGCTTAGGGAACAACAACAACAACAACCCCTACTGTTCCGGCGACGTCTTGTTTATTTTTTATTTCAGTAACATTTAGACAATTTAACGAAGCTTAGGAAGGTTATATGGTAGCTAAAGGGATTAATTGAGATAGTCTGTAGCCATTTAATTTGTAGACGTCCTTCCTAAGCTGAATGGAATTGTATAATAGTTGCCAGAATATAAAGAAAGGGACGTCGCCGGTACAGAAGGGATCAGCTTACAAGATCGCCCCTGGCTTTATGCAATTGGAAAATACTTCATTGGAGTAGTTTCCAATTGACCACTTGCGAGTTTCAGGCTATAAGGAAATTGGAGCTGTAGACATCGAAATTTAGCTGAATTACCTGATAAAATACGGTTGTAGCACATTTGTATATACATAACACACAATTCAACATACTCTTTTATCCACCAGAAACCTACATTATTATTGCCATTATATGTTATTGCAATGTTTACGGCTCCAACTTCCTTATAGCCTGAAACTCGCAAGTGGTCAATTGCATGGTTAAACTGTCCTTCAAACATGAGTTTTTTAGTCAAACACAGAAAAGAGATGAATAATTGGTGCCACTCATAAGCCAAGAGCAATATGTTACCAGATC
>CM064492.1:15861119-16099636 GCA_032716605.1 Paralithodes platypus | reverse complement strand
GAAGGAGGAGGAGGAGGAGGATTAGGAGGATTATATTAGAGAAAGGAGGGAGAAAAAGGGGAGGAGGAGGGCTGAGAAGGGCGATAAAATAAATTAAAGATTGGAGAGAGAGAGAGAGCGAGAGTAATTATGAAAAATGTATGGCATGTGAGGAACCTTAACCCTTTCTGTACCGACGACATCTTTTAAGTTTTAATTATACTGTATCTATATTAGACGGTTTTGTGGCAGCTTAAGAAGGATCTGGTGGTAGTATGTAAAATAAATTCAAAATCATTTGAAGCTTGTTAATTGCTGTAGGCCCTTTTTGAACTGAATAAAATCCAGGTCTATTAGTAGCCAGCAATAAAGTTAAACGAACGACCCCGGTTACTGAAAGGGTTAAGGGGGTATGGTTGTTGTGTTCTGGCCACGCCCTTCTTCCTCATGTGTTTAGGCCCTATTATTTTTTTACGATTTTAAACGTTCGGTTGTGGCGGGGGGGGGGGCCCATTAAGTTTTGGCAATTTCAAGATCTCGCACCCCATTTCTTCGTCAATATTAAGACCTTTCGTACAATTTGGTGTCGATGTTTTCCTGGCGAGCGACAGCGAGCATGTAATTTAGGGGTAATCGGCCAAAATATACTGCCAAAGTGCGTTATAATCCTCAAGGAACTAAGGGCCATTTTATTAAACCATAGTAAGAGCTTTCCCTATGACCTTTCCCGACCCAGATTGACCCTTATCGTTTATCTGGATAAGAGTCAATCTGGGTCGGGAAAGGTCGTAGGGAAAGCTTTTACGATGTTTAAAGCAAGATATACAGTATATCTTGGTTTAAAGGAACGGCCCCAAACCCGTATCGAGCCCAAACAAGATAAGGTGGTAATGTTGTATCCTATCCCCAATGGCTCAAAACAGGCTCCCCAAGTTCGAAGGTTCCAATGGGAGGGTGTCCTTATTGGCAAGATTCACGACTGTACTTTTTTTTTTTTTTTTTTTTCATTTTCTGGTCCCCCTTCTCCCTCCTGTTTAGCCCCATTAGATTTGAGATTGTAAGATGTTCGCCTCATTTGCTTGGCGATTTTATGACCTTTCGCCCCATTCTTTGTTAATATTAAGATCTTTCGTGCCATACCGGTATATGTGTCTAGTTTTTCCTGGCGAGCGAAAAACGAACCTGTGATATAGGAGAAACCGGCCTTAGGTCAGGACATTATTTTACCGAAAATGTTTACAAATTTATCTCGAAGGGGGGTCTTGGGAGAGTTATTCTTACTTAATTATGTATTTTATTTTTTGTTTTAAGCTTGATGAAGGTATATGGATTACACTAAAAAAAAATCAATCAATTGATCAATTAATGAATAAAATCAATAACAATCTCCTTTTAACCCATTCAGTACCGGTGACACCATGTTCATTATATTCTGGCAACTATTAGGCAATTTAAATCAGTTTAAAAAGGGCCTCTACCAATTAACAGGCTTTGAATGATCTCATTTAACCGTTTTTTTACTACCCTAGATCCTTCTTAACCCGCTCAATACCAGTCACGTATTTTTCATTATGTTTTGTCAAATATTAGACGATTTATTCAGCTTAGGAAGGATGCTTACCAATGAAAAGGCTACAGACTATCACAATTAAACCTTGTAGCTCTCATAACCTTCCTAAGTTTCATAAAATCGTCTAAATGTAGCTGAAATAAAATATGAAATGTGTCACCGGGTCTGCGCGGGTTAAACTGCCTAACATGTCTACAGTAGATACAGCTAGAATATAATAATTATACTTTTTCACCAACCAACTTCACTTCTAAACTCAATTAATGAAATACACAAATACATGTGGCACTCCAAGGACTCGAACCTAGGATACTCACACCGAAAGTCCGTGCACTTATACATTACGCCAAAAGACGTTGCCGGTACACAAGGGGTTAAAGTGAAGTGAACATTTCTCATTAACATACGCTGGGGTCCTCAAAGGAATAGATGGCCCGAAAATGATTCCCCTTGAGCAGGTATCCCATTAACCAAGATATAAATAATGGCTTTGGTATATATTAGTGTGTGCGGACACTGTTGGGTAAGCAAAAGACAGGGGGCAGGTTAATGGACAGGAAAATAGACGGAGATATAAGGAGATGGACAGGAAGGCAGACAAATGGACAGACGAAGAGGAGGACAGAGGCACATGCAGGACAGACACATAGACAGGAGGACAAATTAATAGACAGGACAGAGGCACATGCAGGACAAAAACCCAGACAGGAGGACAAATTAATAGACAGGACAGAGGCACATGCAGGACAGAAACACAGACAGGAGGACAAATGAATAGACCGGACAGACATATAGACAGGGCAGATACATTACCATCGAGTACAAACGCATAGACAGGCTGGCACACATTCAGACAGACGGACAGGAGGACAAACATATAGACAGACGGACACACCTACAGACAGTCGACAAACACATAGACAGACGGGCACACACATTCAGACAGACGGACAGGAGGACAAACATATAGACAGACTGGCACAGACAGACAGACGGACAGGAGGCCAAACATATAGACAGACGGGCACAGACAGACAGACGGACAGTCAGACAAACACATAGACAGGCGGGCACACATTCAGACAGACGGACAGGAGGAGAGAACAAAATACAAGAGTGTATAAACATAGATTGATGAAAATACAACACTTAATGTATTGCCACGTTGTATTATCCCACCAGTCAGTAGGATGGAATATTAAGGGGAGATGGTCGTTTTTCTGGTCCCCTTTCTCCCTCGTGTCTAGTCCCATTAGTTTTTAGATTTTTAGACGTTCGGCCCATTTATTTGGCGATTTTAAGACCTTTCGTCCCATTTCGTTATAAATGTTAAGACCTAGCGTGCCATTTAGGTGTCGATTTTTTCCTGGCGAGCGAAAGCGAGCCTGTAGTTGTAAGAGGAACCGGCCTTCGGCCGGGAAATTTTTCGGTAGAAAAATGTATCTTTATTTATCTAGGGGATGTTTTTCTAAGTTTGAGGGATGTCTAGCGAGGAAACTAAGCATTTATGAATGAATGCATTTATAGGTGAAAAAGCAGTCAGTGTCCCCTAACCCCTTCAGGATTAGTATGCATGTTGACAGTCTATGCTGGTTATCATTAGACGATTTTATACAGCTTAGGAAGGATTTGTGGGATATAAAAAGGTAAAGAATTTGGACGCATGTTGACAGTGTATTCTGGTTACCATTAGACGATTTCATACAGCTTAGGAAGGAACTGTGGGAGTTACGAAGGTAAACACTATCTCAATTAAACCTCTGACTTCCTTAGGACTTGCTAATCTGAATAATATCGTTTAATAATAGCCAGAATATACTGTAAAATCGCGTTATAATCCTCAAGGAACACATTACAATCTTCCACTGAGCGCTAGGAGCTTCTCTTTCTACCCCTTCTGTACCGGCGACGTCATTTAACTTTATTCTAGCTATATTTAGAGGATTTTGTGCACTATAAGAAGGATGTGTGGTAGTAAAATGGGTAAAGTGAGATAGTTCAAAGATTGTTAAATGCTGGAGGCCCTTAATAAACTGAATGAAATCGTCTAATAGTAGCCATAAAAATACTATAAAGACGTGGCCGGTACAAAAGGGGTTAACTTTGACCAACATAAAATTATAATTTAAATAGGGAAATCATTGTTCATATCCAAAGAACAATTAACTCGTTGACATTTATGACGCGTTTTGACAGTTTATTCTGGCTATTACTAGACGATTTTATGCAGAATGGGAAGGGTATATGGAAATCAGAGGGTTAATTAGGATAGTACTTAACCTTTTGATGGTCACATATCCTTCCTAAGCTGCACAAAAATCGAATAATGTTTGCCAGAATAAACAGTCAAAATATGTCATAATCCTCATGCGGTTAATCGTCCTCAATCAAATAAAATCGATTGACACTAAGCTATTTAGAAGTACAGTCACGCTAATAAGTCATGTCCCATCTGTCATTTACGTTTAGCTTGCTCTGTGCTGTATTAATGTCTGTTAGATGTTGAATAGGGTGGGTAAGTGTAGGAACATGTTTGTAAAATTCACTCAATATGAAGAAATGAAGCTTAGATATTGTCAATACCAATTTGATCAAAACATACTTGGTGCCGAGACATCTCTTATTAGCTCGACGGTACCTCTTGCAATAAATAAATTAATATACAACCAGCTCAATACAGTATGTGGGCACTATAATAAATGCTACATGACAAACACTTCACGGTAAGTAAGCTAAGCTTGGCTATGCAATAGATAAGATAAAACTGTTACTTTTTTTTTTTTTTTTTTTTTTTAAGAGACAATGAACGGAGGAAGGAAAAACACAGATAAAACAAAAGGGTCCATGTGCCTAAAGGCATCCTCCATTCATAAAATGTTTGTAACAACTGGATTTAAAAGTAGATTGTAAGTTTTTGGAAAGCAATTCAAGGGAAGTGAATTCCAAAGAGTAGTAGCTATGGGGATAAATTAATTCTGATAAGCAGAAGTTCTGCATTGTGGAGGAGAAAGTGTAAATTCATGGGCGCTCTCAGCTGCCCTAGTTCTACGGGGAAAGATGTGGAGAGGCGGCACAATTGAAGCAAGTTCCTCGGAACAATTGCTGTGAAAATATCTGTAGAATAATGCAAGGGATGCAACGTTTCTTCGTATGGATAATGTAGGAAGGTCCTGTGTGATTGCAGGGTTATTGATTAATCTAATAGCTTTATTTTGAATTTGTCCAACTGCCTCAATGCAACCACTCCCACTTCCACCCCACAGAGGTGAACAGTAATCCATCTGAGAACGCACATGACTTTTATATATTACGGCCAACTGCTCGTCAGTGAAGAATTCTCGAACTCTGTACAGGAGTCCCAGTTTTTCGAGGCATTCTTAGCAATGCTTCTAACATAATGTGTCCAGCTCAAGTTAGTAGTTAATGTTACACCGAGAATGTCAATACTAGGGGAAGTGGGAATATTTACATCATTAAAAAATATGAGAGTCAGTGTGATTCTGTCGGTTAGAAAATTGTACGTACTTGGTTTTCTGTGCATTAAAGGAAACTAGATTCTTTTGTCCCCCATCCATTAATTCTAGAAAGGTCCTGGTTCAGAGAAATGCGAGGGTTTATTTTTGAATTTATAAGATCGGGTTGGGTGAAAGAATTGGTAAATGTGAAGGAACTGTGGAGTGTTGAGTCATCTGCATAGGAATGTATTGGATTATGAGTGGTAGATATGAGATCATTGATATGAATGAGGACCAGAATTGGGGCCAAAACTGATCCCTGGGGAACACCAGCATTTATTGAGTGAAATTGAGAATAAAGGCCATCTACCATTACACATATTTTTCTGTTATGAAGATAAGAAGAAATTAGTGGAACTAATGATGCAAGGCCGTAGTGTGACATCTTCGACAATAAGGATTGATGCCAGACTCTATCAAATGCCTTTGATATATCCAGTGCTATTGTATGTGTTTCACCATGTTGGTCTGTAGCTTGGTTGATTTGATGCGTAAGAAGGCAAAGCATGTATGCAGTTGATCGACATCGTCTAAAACCATATTGCCTATCACTGATTAATTTATTATTCTCAAGATGCTTAATTATGTGATTATTTAATATAATTTCAAAGACTTTACCAAGAGTGGAAGTTATAGCTATTGGTCTGTAGTTTGATGGATCTGAAGAGGCACCTTTTTTAGGAACTGGATGGATGTTTGCTTCTTTCCAGGGTACTGGAAGGTTAGCTTTACCTCGTGGGTCACTTACAAGATTGCCAGTCGGAGATTTTAATGGTGGAATGGATGAAGCAGTAGTGAAGTTGGATTTAAATGAGTTAAGAGTAGAACAAAATATTTTGTTATCATTTGGATTATTTAGAAGTTTATTTGCCTGCTTGTGGAGAAAGTTTGATTTAGTTAGGTTTAATACAGTTTTGGCATGATTTCTGATGTTTCTAAAGTAATTAAAGGCTTCATGTGTTTTGATCTTGTGTAGGCATTGTAGGCTATTGCTTTTGTTCAGTTACTCTAGCACAATTATGGTCAAACCATTTAGGTGAATTAGATCTTTTACTGTACTTTTGATGAGGAATAAAAGTTTCCATTCCAATTTTTACAAAATCTTGTATGTGGCTCAAGGTGGAGTGTGCATCATTAAAAAGAAAGAGCTCCAGGGAATATCAATAAAGAAACCTTGAAGACCCTCCCAGTCTGCCCTATCGTAATGCCATTTAGTCACCAAAACAGGTTCAGAGTGGGAAGGTGTGGGAAGTGATAGACAGGTGGCCTGTATCAGACAGTGATCAGAAGATCCAATCGGGGACCTCACTGTAACATCATAATTTTCTGAATTGGGTGTTAAAAATAAGTCCAGTAGGTGGGAATTATGATTAGGATTATCTGGTACACGGGTGGGTTGGTTGACTAGTTGAGTGAGATTAAATGAGTCTGCAAATAGCTCACATTCAAGACCAGCATCATCAGTCCTGGCTGAATGAGTGAGCCATTCAACATTATGGACATTAAAATCACCCAACACAGTGATTTCAGAAGAAGCATTTAAGTTGAGGACACTGAGTTGTGAGGACTGAGAATCAAAAAGACTTGCTCTGGAGGAGTATTTGGGGAACGGTAGATGCAACATATGTATTTAAATTTACCAGCAGAAATTAATTTGTATATAGAATAATCAAAATAGGGACAATTGAAACTAGTAACCTCCTCGAGGGCAATTTCAGATTTTGCGAAGCAACATACACCTCCTTTAGGTCTGAAATTTTGGAGCAGTTGATAACCTGGAAAATTAAATCTAGACGTGTCAGATGTGGATGTTACTCGAGTCTCTGTCAAAAAAAGGAGAGTAGGGGATTCTGCTTGAAGAAATTGGTGTACAGAATTGATATTAGAGTGAAGTCCCCTTATATTGCTAAAGAAAGAGCTGCACCGACGAGCAGGAGTGATATGGGAAAGAGGTGATAATGAAGAATTGAAAGAGGAGGAGTAATATGGTAAAAAGGTGATCATGACGTGAGAGAGGAATGAAGAGGTGAAAGAGGTTATTAAGGGGAGAATTTATTCAATAGTTTATTTATTTATGATAATATAATTATATTTTGAGTTTTCTCCCAGGACCCCTATCAATCTTTAAAAATGCCCTCAAGACCTCTTTTGGAGATAATTTTGAGCATTTTTCGGTAGATAAATGTCCCGGCCGAAGGCCAGCTCCTCCCAAAATGCAGGTTCGCTATAGCTCGCCAGGGAAATTTCGACACCAGAATGGCACAATTGCCAAAACTGATGGAGAAAATATCATAAAATGTAAAAACGTATGGGGCTGCACTTGATGGAATAGAAGGTCCCTTTAAGACGGGAGACTGAAAAGTCAATGAAGGGGCGACAAGGGGAAGATTAAGGCGTGAGAGAGAGAGAGAGAGAGAGAGAGAGAGAGAGAGAGAGAGAGAGAGAGAGAGAGTTAGTTAATAAAGTGATGAGAAGATAGAGTTAAATGACTAGAGAAAGACGAGGAAGGTGTAGATGTAGAGGAACGCGGAGTTATCAACATTATAGCTTTTCCTCTCTATCATTTGAGAGAGAGAGAGAGAGAGAGAGAGAGAGAGAGAGAGAGAGAGAGAGTTAATAAAGTGATGAGAAGATAGAGTTAAATGACTAGAGAAAGACGAGGAAGGTGTAGATGTAGAGGAACGCGGAGTTATCAACATTATAGCTTTTCCTCTCTATCATTTGAGAGAGAGAGAGAGACAGAGAGAGAGAGAGAGAGAGAGAGAGCGAGAGCGAGAGAGAGAGAGAGAGCATACAACATAAGAACATAAGAAAATGGGAGTCTGCAGAAAGCCGATTGGCCTAAGCAAGGCAGATCCCTGTCCCACACAACCCCAATTACAAAGCCCAATTATTATAGGCTGAACACTGTAATACCCTGAGGATCATCTTACCAAAACGTTTAGAGATTAACGCAGGATTACGGGGTCTGCAGAGCGCTGATTGGCCCAACCCTGCTGATCCCTCTTAACACCCAACCCTTCTCGTCCATATGCTTATCCAATTTTATCTTAAAGCTCCCTATCGTTTTTAATCCCTCTATAGCACTTGGTAGTCCATTCCACCCATCTACAACTCTGTTACCAAACCAATATTTGCCTATATCTTTTCTGAAACGAAATTTATCTAATTTGAAACCATTGGTACGAGTTCTTTCGCTATCACTGAGCTTTAGTACATTTGTCATGTCCCCTTTGTTAATTCCACTACAACAGAGAGCCCTGAGAGAAACTTTGCACTTACATTATACTGTATGAAAAACAAAGACACAAGTGAACACAGAAAGAGAAAGACAATTCCCCAGGAGACCAACAGTGGACTTTTAATGCCTTGAGGTTGTCTGGGAGCAAGGGTGACTCTTTTTTTTTTTTTTTTTTTTTTTTTTTTTTTTTTTTTTTTTTTTACAACTGAAAGGAGGTCCAGGTCCGTGCACAAGCTCCGTTCCTCTCTGAGATTGTATTTGTGTAAGTAAAAATAGTTTAAGGGAGGTGACCTGCTTTGTTTCTCTCCTTTTCTCTCTTTCTCTGGCTTGTATCCATTCAACCCCATTCAGCCTACTGTATTAAGACGTTTATCCCCATTCAGGTGTCGATTTCTGCCTGGCGAGCGATATCGATGCCAGTTTTGTATAGAGAAATTCGGCTTCGCCGGAGAAATTTTTCTGCCAAAAAATTCACAAATTTAGCCTGCTGTCAAAAACATTAAACAAAATATGCTGGCTCATATAAATCGACACCTGTTTGGGGATAAACGTCTTAGAATAGTAGACTGAATGGGGCCGAACGGATTACAACCCAGAGAGAGAGAAAAAAAAAAAAAAAGTAGGTGACCCCCGTAATTGAATTTAGAGTACATTAATTTATTCAACAGTTGCATAAGAAGTTTAATTAACCACTGCATAGCAAGGAAGTTCTTCTATTTCAATAATACTATTTTGACTTTCATAAAAAAAATTTCAGAGAGGAACGGAACTTGTGCAAGGAGCTTTACATCCAGAAGTACAGTTCCTCATACAAAATCGTGGACTATACATGGTTTTCATTATGTAAGTATGTATATGCATGTTGAATTATGAATGTAAATTTCAATTCATCAATAATAAAACCATTTGTATACTTTACTACAAATTGTTTTTCATTCATAATTGATTCCAAATAGCTGTATTTGCATAAAGACAAACATATGACGACCATGAAGCTTTATGAACTACTGTACGGTGGCGCTAATAAGTCAAGTCTCAGCTGTCATAGCCTTGACCCAAAATATTTATGCACCCTTTTGAATTTATGAACCTTAAAAATCAATCGTCTGAAACCAATGAAATATGGAACGAAGTATTGTATTATCCAGCTTAGATTCAATACCGTTTCAAATGTGTGCATAGCTATTATCACTCTCAACTGTACGATCATCTCCTTTCTTGGGCAAGAACAAGTATTGTAATATCTAATTTAGGTTCGATACATATCTAAATGGGTGGGTAGCTTTTTTCTCTTTCTCTCATTCTTTCTTTGGCTTGTATCCATTCGGCCCCATTCAGCCTACTGTTTTAAGACGTTTACTCCCATCCAGGTGTCAATATTGTCCTGGCGAGCGGTAGCGAGCCAGCATATATAATATATATATATATTTTTTGACAGCAAGCTAAATTTGTAAATTATTCGATAGAAAAATGTCTCCGGCGAAGCCGGATTTCTCCATACAAAACTGGCTCGCTATCGCTCGCCAGGAAGAAATTGATACCTGGATGGGGATAAACGTCTTAAAACAGTTGGCTCCATGGGGCCGAATGGATACAAACCAGGGAAAGAAAAAAAGGAGAGAAAGAAAAAAAAAACAGGTGACCTCCTTTAAAAATCTTGCTCCCTGGTATGGCAAAACAAAAACCCGTACAAAACACAACGGGGAAAGGGAAGCGAGCGGACACAGAAAAGTCCCTGTTTTGGGGAAGGGAATGAGTTATTTAGACAAGAATGGAGAGAAACGGGAAGCAGTCATAAAAGGAAAGAATAAGGATGGGGGATTTTTAGCGTCAGAATAAATGATAATACTATTTTATCTGGAGGAAGATTGCTATGATAAAAAAAAAAAAAAAACACACAGATTGCTTTATTCTGATTTCCGTATGTAAATAATATGTAATACATTTACGTTGAAGAGGTTTGGAAATCGATTAAAGTTTTCCTTGCGTCATATTTTGATCACTCTTATTTATCAGTCAGCTTACACAAATATACATGCCAATATACTCTATTACACACACATACCCATATCTATCTATCTATCTATCTAGCTATGTCTCTCTCTCTCTCTCTCTCTCTCTCTCTCTCTCTCTCTCCGTAAATAAATACAAAAAAAATACATATATACGGTATATATATTATACAAACACACATACACAGAAACGCACGCTCATAAACTCATTAGATTAAAAGAAACGCAGGGTGTGTCTGAGGACAATAATTACGACACCTGTATATTTCAAGTCGCATTATTATTTGCTATGAAATAAGAGAAGGAGTGTGTGTGTGTGCGTGTGTGAAAGAGAGAGAGAGAAGGTGAGTGAGTGAGAGTGTGAATGTGTTTATGTATGTATGCAAACTTAAAAATAAGTCTTTGGAGTATAATTGAATGATAATTAGACTTTCCTTGGTCGTCAAACACATCGCTATAAAATGGTGCACGGGTAATTGGCTGCCTTCGCTGCATTGCACATCTCTTGCATGCAAAGTGTATCACTATTCTATTTAACCCCTCCCTGGGGGCACGGGTCCTTGGAGCGGCTTCGGTCGCGCCGGGAATTTCCACACTTCTCACACCACACACACACATCACACAGTTTTTCCTACACCGAGAAATGACTCTCCGGCTGTCATTTCTCGAAGACTTCTTCTAGCCGGAGACATTGAGAGCAACCCAGGACCCACGTACACATACATATGTCCAACTTGCTCAAAACCCATCACTTCGAGTCGCCACACTAAGGGTTCAGTTCTCTGCAATTCATGCAGGAACTGGACCACTTTCACTGTACAACACTTGCCTCCAAGAAACACTACACGAACACCTCCCATCCTCCTCTCCCAGTCCCCCCCCCCCCCCCCCCCCCCCCCCCCCCCCCCCCCCCCAATCACCCCCCCCCCCCCCCCCCCCCCCCCCCCCCCCCCCCCCCCCCCCCCCCCCCCCCCCCCCCCACCCCCCCCCCCCCCCCCCCCCCCCCCCCCCCACACCCCACCCCATCCTCGTGCAGCAGCACCCAACATACATCGTGCACATAACATTAACATTCTCCAATTGAACATAGATGGCATCAACACAAAGAAACACGAACTCTCACACTTCATCAAACAACACAACATACACATTGCCATCTTACAAGAAACAAAACTCCGCACAACACAAAAAACACCCACATTTCATAATTTCACCACCATCAGACAAGACCGGGCTGTCGGCGGGGGCGGTGGACTCATCACCCTGGTACACAAAGAAATATCATACATAGTAACCAGTGTACAAACCAAATCCCTCCTCCCCCCAAATGATAACACAACAGAAATACAGTCAATTAAAATACGCACTGGCAACAACTCCAACATAACCATCATAAACACATACATCCCTCCCCAAACATCCCCTACAGTACCAAATGAATACAGACCACACTTACAACACATCACAAACACCCCACACACCCCACACATCATCCTGGGTGGTGACTTCAACGCCAAGACGTCGGCCTGGTTTGTCGACAACCCCGACACAGACAGAGGGCTGGTACTACAAAACCAAACCGATAACCTCATCATCCTTAACGACATCCATCAACATACCCATATTCCTCACCAAGCCCTCTATAACCCATCATCTCCAGACATCACCTTTTGCTCCCCAGAACTCGCCCCCACAACATCCTGGAGGGTGGTCAGAACCTTAGGCTCTGACCACCTCCCGATCATTATCACCACCAAAACCAGACTCAACCCAGCTAGCCACAAACACACATACACCAATTATAAAAGAGCTAACTGGGAAGCATTCACAAATGAGACAGAACAACACTTCACAACTCTAAACAGTACACCCATCACTAACATCAACAATGCTGTACACATACTCAATAAAACTATCCAAAACGCTGACAAGAAACACATTCCAAGAGGTAACAGAAAAAGACACAACCCCAACTTCACACCAGAAATTCAAAAACCTCATCAGACAACGCGACATACTGAAACATTCCCCTGCACCCCACACACAAGACATCACACAACAAATTCAAGCACTCAACACCCAAACTAACAACAAAATACAAGAACAACAAAAACTAAATTGGAATAACTTCCTACAAACACTTGATAACAAAACAAACCCCAAAAAACTCTACAAAACACTAAACAGCATCACACTTTCCAACAGCAACACAACACAATCACATGCTGCAATCACAACAACAGACTCTACTCCTTCATGTAAACAACAAGCAAACACTCTCATCAATCACTTCTCACATGTCAGCCACCTAAAACCTCACAAAGACGACCGACGTGTCATCCGACGTAAGAGACAATTCCCCACAGACCCTGACTATACACCCTTCACCAATCACCAGACAAAGCATATCATCAACAATCTCAAGCACTCACCCGCCTGTGGCCTAGACAACATAAGCAACATACACCTCAGACACCTGGGACCACAAGGCATACAAGCACTCACTAACATATCAAACTACAGCTATTCACACAACACAATACCAGACATTTGGAAGCATGGTATCATCATCACATTCCCCAAACCCAACAAAGACCCCACGCTACCCTCCTCGCACCGCCCCATCACACTCCTTTGCTCCCCCTCCAAAGTCATGGAACGCCTAGTATTACAACTAATTACACCTGACCTACCCCTACCTCCAACACAACATGGCTTTAGGCCACTGCACTCCACAAACACTCTTCTCACAGACCTTACACAAAGAGCTTTCGACGGCATCAACTCAGCTAGACCACCAGACAGATCACTATTAGCCACACTCGACATTAGTAAAGCCTTCGATGCCATCCCCCGCCATAACCTAACAAACAAAATCTACAACACAAACATGCACAACAACACAAAAAGGTGGCTGGCCAACTTCCTAGCAGGCAGATGTGCACACGTATCTTTTGCCGGTCAGTCATCTAAAATCAGAAACTTTCCAAACGGACTCCCACAAGGATCCGTCCTATCGCCCGCATTCTTCAATCTGTACGTGCACGATATAACTACACCCAATACGCCCCAAATAAACTTAGCCTCCTATGCAGATGACATAACACTCACATGCACACACCATGACCCAAAAAGAGCAACAGATCTCCTTCAACCCTATCTCAACACACTACATGGCTGGTGCACTACAAACAGACTTAATCTAGCCCCAGCCAAATCCACCGCAACCCTGCTCACAAGTTGGACAGGAGAACAAGAATACATCCCTCAACTCACCATAAACAACACACCCCTAACACATACACACACACACAAAATCCTAGGAGTAACATATGATACTCATATGACATTCAAACAGCACACCACAAACATTAAAAAGAAACTGACACCCAGACTTAACGCCCTCAGAGTCTTGCTCACACAAAATTTGGACACAACAAAGAAACTACCACCACAGTATATAAACAATACATAAGATCAGTGATGGAATACGCAAGCCCAGCCTGGGCTTCTAACCTAGCTGAAACACATCATAAGACTTTACAGACTATTCAAAACAAAGCCCTGAAGATCATTACAGGCTGCACAGCTACTGCACCCACAGATCACCTACATCAAGAAACCAAAATCCTCAAAGTCAAAGACCATCTGGACATGAGAGGCACTCAATTCCTGGCAGCAGCCTCCACGAACCAAGACCACCCCCTAAACTACATGGCAACACACCCACAGACACCAAGAAATGTCAAAACAACACCCAGCACACGGTATCACACACAATTATTGTCCTCTCTCCTTCCCTGCCCACCCCGAACCAACTTCCAGAAGCACATCCATACTCATATCTCTCACCGATCCATCCACTCACTCACAGACAACACGCAGCTGCATGCACGACCTCCCGAAATCCATCCTTCCGAATCCTCCCTTCCTCGCGAGGACAGAGTCCACCTGGCCAGGCTGAGATGCGGACACCATCCAGCTCTCCTGAGCTATCAGAAGAGACTGGATGACTCCGTTGTCGACTCCTGCCCGGGATGTAACACAGCACCCCATACCATTAAACACATCATAGAAGACTGCATTTCACACAACCACTTACGCCAACAACACAATCTACACTCAATGAGAGCTCTGTGGGAAAGCCCGATCGTGGCCATGGCCTTCCTCAGGGACTCGGGGCCGTTCGGCCAGGCAGCTTAGGGAACAACAACAACAACAACAACACAACATACACATTGCCATCTTACAAGAAACAAAACTCCGCACAACACAAAAAACACCCACATTTCATAATTTCACCACCATCAGACAAGACCGGGCTGTCGGCGGGGGCGGTGGACTCATCACCCTGGTACACAAAGAAATATCATACATAGTAACCAGTGTACAAACCAAATCCCTCCTCCCCCCAAATGATAACACGACAGAAATACAATCAATTAAAATACGCACTGGCAACATCTCCAACATAACCATCATAAACACACATACCTCCCCAAACATCCCCTACAGTACCAAATGAATACAGACCACACTTACAAGACATCACAAACACCCCCCACATCATCCTGGGTGGTGACTTAAACGCCAAGGCGTCGGCCTGGTTTGTCGACAACCCCGACACAGACAGAGGGCTGGTACTACAAAACCAAACTGATAACCTCATCATCCTTAACGACATCCATCAACCTACCCATATTCCTCACCAAGCCCTCTATAACCCATCATCTCCTGACATCACCTTTTACTCCCCAGAACTCGCCCCCACAACATCCTGGAGGGTGGTCAGAACCTTAGGCTCTGACCACCTCCCGATCATTATCACCACCAAAACCAGACTCACCCCAGCTAGCCACAAACACACATACACCAATTATAAAGAGCTAACTGGGAAGCATTCACAAATGAGACAGAACAACACTTCACAACTCTAAACAGTACACCCATCACTAACATCAACAATGCTGTACACATACTCAATAAAACTATCCAAAACGCTGACAAGAAACACATTCCAAGAGGTAACAGAAAAAGACACAACCCCAACTTCACACCAGAAATTCAAAACCTCATCAGACAACGCGACATACTGAAACACTCCCCAGCACCCCACACACAAGACATCACACAACAAATTCAAGCACTCAACACCCAAACTAACAACAAAATACAAGAACAACAAAAACTAAATTGGAATAACTTCCTACAAACACTTGATCACAAAACAAACCCCAAAAAACTCTACAAAACACTAAACAGCATCACACTTTCCAACAGCAACACAACACAACACATGCTGCAATCACAACAACAGACTCTACTCCTTCATGTAAACAACAAACAAACACTCTCATCAATCACTTCTCACATGTCAGCCACCTAAAACCTCACAAAGACGACCGACGTGTCATCCGACGTAAGAGACAATTCCCCACAGACCCTGACTATACACCCTTCACCAATCACCAGACAAAGCATATCATCAACAATCTCAAGCACTCACCCGCCTGTGGCCTAGACAACATAAGCAACATACACCTCAGACACCTGGGACCACAAGGCATACAAGCACTCACTAACATATCAAACTACAGTTATTCACACACAACACAATACCAGACATTTGGAAGCATGGTCTCATCACCACATTCCCCAAACCCAACAAAGACCCCACGCTACCCTCCTCGCACCGCCCCATCACACTCCTTTGCTCCCCCTCCAAAGTCATGAAACGCCTAGTATTACAACTAATTACACCCGACCTTCCCCTAGCTCCAACACAACATGGCTTTAGGCCACTGCACTCCACAAACACTCTTCTCACAGACCTTACACAAAGAGCTTTTGACGGCATCAACTCAGCTAGACCAACACACAGATCACTATTAGCCACACTCGACATTAGTAAAGCCTTCGATGCCATCCCCCGCCACAACCTAACAAACAAAATCTACAACACAAACATGCACAACACAAAAAGGTGGCTGGCCAACTTCCTAGCAGGCAGATGTGCACACGTATCTTTTGCCGGTCAGTCATCTAAAATCAGAAACTTTCCAAACGGAGTCCCACAAGGATCCGTCCTATCGCCCGCACTCTTCAATCTGTACGTGCACGATATAACTACACCCAATACGCCCCAAATAAACTTGGCCTCCTATTCAGATGACATAACACTCACATGCACACACCATGACCCAAAAAGAGCAACAGATCTTCTTCAACCCTATCTCAACACACTACATGGCTGGTGCACTACAAACAGACTTAATCTAGCCCCAGCCAAATCCACCGCAACCCTGCTCACAAGTTGGACAGGAGAACAAGAATACATCCCTCAACTCACCATAAACAACACACCCCTAACACATACACACACACACAAAATCCTAGGAGTAACATATGATACTCATATGACATTCAAACAGCACACCACAAACATTAAAAAGAAACTGACACCCAGACTTAACGCCCTCAGGAGTCTTGCTCACACAAAATTTGGACACAACAAAGAAACTACCACCACAGTATATAAACAATACATAAGATCAGTGATGGAATACGCAAGCCCAGCCTGGGCTTCTAACCTAGCTGAAACACATCATAAGACTTTACAGACTATTCAAAACAAAGCCCTGAAGATCATTACAGGCTGCACAGCTACTGCACCCACAGATCACCTACATCAAGAAACCAAAATCCTCAAAGTCAAAGACCATCTGGACATGAGAGGCACTCAATTCCTGGCAGCAGCCTCCACGAACCAAGACCACCCCCTAAACTACATGGCAACACACCCACAGACACCAAGAAATGTCAAAACAACACCCAGCACACGGTATCACACACAATTATTGTCCTCTCTCCTTCCCTGCCCACCCCGAACCAACTTCCAGAAGCACATCCATACTCATATCTCTCACCGATCCATCCACTCACTCACAGACAACACGCAGCTGCATGCACGACCTCCCGAAATCCATCCTTCCGAATCCTCCCTTCCTCGCGAGGACAGAGTCCACCTGGCCAGGCTGAGATGCGGACACCATCCAGCTCTCCTGAGCTATCAGAAGAGACTGGATGACTCCGTTGTCGACTCCTGCCCGGGATGTAACACAGCACCCCATACCATTAAACACATCATAGAAGACTGCATTTCACACAACCACTTACGCCAACAACACAATCTACACTCAATGAGAGCTCTGTGGGAAAGCCCGATCGTGGCCATGGCCTTCCTCAGGGACTCGGGGCTGTTCGGCCAGGCAGCTTAGGGAACAACAACAACAACAACAACAACAACAACAACACAACATACACATTGCCATCTTACAAGAAACAAAACTCCGCACAACACAAAAAACACCCACATTTCATAATTTCACCACCATCAGACAAGACCGGGCTGTCGGCGGGGGCGGTGGACTCATCACCCTGGTACACAAAGAAATATCATACATAGTAACCAGTGTACAAACCAAATCCCTCCTCCCCCCAAATGATAACACGACAGAAATACAATCAATTAAAATACGCACTGGCAACATCTCCAACATAACCATCATAAACACATCCCTCCCCAAACATCCCCTACAGTACCAAATGAATACAGACCACACTTACAAGACATCACAAACACCCCACACATCATCCTGGGTGGTGACTTAAACGCCAAGGCGTCGGCCTGGTTTGTCGACAACCCCGACACAGACAGAGGGCTGGTACTACAAAACCAAACTGATAACCTCATCATCCTTAACGACATCCATCAACCTACCCATATTCCTCACCAAGCCCTCTATAACCCATCATCTCCTGACATCACCTTTTACTCCCCAGAACTCGCCCCCACAACATCCTGGAGGGTGGTCAAAACCTTAGGCTCTGACCACCTCCCGATCATTATCACCACCAAAACCAGACTCACCCCAGCTAGCCACAAACACACATACACCAATTATAAAAGAGCTAACTGGGAAGCATTCACAAATGAGACAGAACAACACTTCACAACTCTAAACAGTACACCCATCACTAACATCAACAATGCTGTACACATACTCAATAAAACTATCCAAAACGCTGACAAGAAACACATTCCAAGAGGTAACAGAAAAAGACACAACCCCAACTTCACACCAGAAATTCAAAACCTCATCAGACAACGCGACATACTGAAACACTCCCCAGCACCCCACACACAAGACATCACACAACAAATTCAAGCACTCAACACCCAAACTAACAACAAAATACAAGAACAACAAAAACTAAATTGGAATAACTTCCTACAAACACTTGATCACAAAACAAACCCCAAAAAACTCTACAAAACACTAAACAGCATCACACTTTCCAACAGCAACACAACACAAACATGCTGCAATCACAACAACAGACTCTACTCCTTCATGTAAACAACAAACAAACACTCTCATCAATCACTTCTCACATGTCAGCCACCTAAAACCTCACAAAGACGACCGACGTGTCATCCGACGTAAGAGACAATTCCCCACAGACCCTGACTATACACCCTTCACCAATCACCAGACAAAGCATATCATCAACAATCTCAAGCACTCACCCGCCTGTGGCCTAGACAACATAAGCAACATACACCTCAGACACCTGGGACCACAAGGCATACAAGCACTCACTAACATATCAAACTACAGCTATTCACACAACACAATACCAGACATTTGGAAGCATGGTCTCATCACCACATTCCCCAAACCCAACAAAGACCCCACGCTACCCTCCTCGCACCGCCCCATCACACTCCTTTGCTCCCCCTCCAAAGTCATGAAACGCCTAGTATTACAACTAATTACACCCGACCTTCCCCTAGCTCCAACACAACATGGCTTTAGGCCACTGCACTCCACAAACACTCTTCTCACAGACCTTACACAAAGAGCTTTTGACGGCATCAACTCAGCTAGACCAACACACAGATCACTATTAGCCACACTCGACATTAGTAAAGCCTTCGATGCCATCCCCCGCCACAACCTAACAAACAAAATCTACAACACAAACATGCACAACAACACAAAAAGGTGGCTGGCCAACTTCCTAGCAGGCAGATGTGCACACGTATCTTTTGCCGGTCAGTCATCTAAAATCAGAAACTTTCCAAACGGAGTCCCACAAGGATCCGTCCTATCGCCCGCACTCTTCAATCTGTACGTGCACGATATAACTACACCCAATACGCCTCAAATAAACTTGGCCTCCTATTCAGATGACATAACACTCACATGCACACACCATGACCCAAAAAGAGCAACAGATCTTCTTCAACCCTATCTTAACACACTACATGGCTGGTGCACTACAAACAGACTTAATCTAGCCCCAGCCATATCCACCGCAACCCTGCTCACAAGCTGGACAGGAGAACACGAATACATCCCTCAACTCACCATAAACAACACACCCCTAACACATACACACACACCGAAAATCCTAAGAGTAACATATGATACTCATATGACATTCAAACAGCACACCACAAACATTAAAAAGAAACTGACACCCAGACTTAATGCCCTCAGGTCACTTGCTCACACAAAATTTGGACACAACAAAGAAACTACCACCACAGTATATAAACAATACATAAGATCAGTGATGGAATACGCAAGCCCAGCCTGGGCTTCTAACCTAGCTGAAACACATCATAAGACCTTACAAACTATTCAAAACAAAGCCCTGAAGATCATTACAGGCTGCACAGCTACTGCACCAACAGATCGCCTACATCTAATACACCCCTGCTAATACAATGTACGTCATCCACGTTGGATCCAACGATGTACAGCGAACCCGGTCGGAAGATTTGCTTTTAAAGTACCAGCAGCTGATCAAGTCGTTTAAGGAGAAGTCATCAAGGATCATCGTCTCAGGAATCGTCCCCCGGCTTGGTGTAGAGAGCCGATTTTATAACATAGCCACCAGCACAAATCGTTGTCTAGCAAACCTCTGCAGGAAGGAAAACGTGGGATTCGTCGACACCTGGGACAATTTCTACTACGATGACTATTTGTTTTCGGACGATGGAGTTCATCTGAACCAGGTGGGAGCAGCACGTTTTGGGCGTCTTCTCAACGATGCGGTGAAGGATTTTCGGAGAAGAAATCGACTCAGCACAGGACAACCAGGAAGGAGGACCGAAGACAGCGAGGGCGGCAACCTGCGAAGGAATTAAATGCTAATCTGTCAAGAACCGCGAATTTGGATAAAGCTCCACCAACACGACCCAAATTCAAAACCACCAGGGATAACGACCGAGGACCGATGTCAGCCATGAATGTAAATGTAGATCCGATCAGAACCAAAAATTTGATTAAAGAACGTTCTGTGAGTTCTAAAACCGCAAATTTAAAGGTTTTCTATGCAAACGCTAGTAGCATACGCAATCAATTTTCAGATTTAGAGGAACTAGTGTTTACTGAAAATTATGATGTGATTGGTATAACAGAATCTTGGCTCAATACAGTAGATAGAGACTTTTTAGCAGAGTATTCACTTCCCGGTTATGTAATGTTTGAGAAAAGCCGAATAAATAAAAATGGACGTGGCGTTTTATTTTATATCAAAGAAAGTCTTAACCCGACCCTCTTGTCAAAACCTCAAATTGTGAACGTCGACACATCTTTTGTGCTAATAAAGAATAATAAAGGTACAAAACTAATACTTGCATTAATATACAGACCTCCAGCTCAATCAGTGCAAACTGACCGAGAAATTTATGAACAAATTGCAGATGTAAGTAACTCACAAGATACCGTATTTTTTGGCGACTTTAATTTACCTGTGACCAAGTGGGGCGATACTCTTACTTCACACTCCGGACATGACTTGTATACGAACTTGCAAGAGAGTTCGCTTTAATAATTTGTTCGAACACCGACCCGTGGTAATAACGTTCTTGACATTGTACTTGCAACAAAAGAAGAATTAATAGAGAATTTGAATGTTGGTGATGAATTCAGTAACAGCGATCATCGTACGATAACTTTCACTTTAAACTTTATTAGTAACGAACCAAATAGTAGCATCGAAAAAGTCCCTAATTTCAAGAAAGCAAACTTTCATAAACTAAGAGCTATGTTTAAAGAAACTGACTGGAGCTTTTTAATTAACAATAACGACATAAATACATCTTGGAAGTTATTCGAAACCACTTCCCTAAAAGCAGTGCAAGACTGCATACCATCGAAAATACGGCATCCAGGCCATAATATTAAGCCCAAATGGTGGAATAAAGTATTTCAAACTGCCTGCTTGCTAAAATATTTGCTAATGATAGATTAAAATCCTCACAAAATGACGAAGAACGGGTGAAATTTGTAGAGCTACGACGCAAAGCCAAAAAGATAATTAAGCAAAGTAAAAAGAACCTAGAGTTACATATTGCGAATCAAAGTAAAACAAACCCGAAAGAATTCTATAGTTATATCAGAAAGAAAAAAGTAGTTACTTCAACTGTTGGACCGTTAGTCGATGAAAATGGAGAATACACCAAAGACGAAGTACAAATGAGTAATGCCCTCAATACCTTCTTTGCATCAGTTTTTACAACAGAAGACCTCAGTGATATCCCTACACCATCGCCGATTCAGATTGATAATTCAGATGTTCTAAGCAATATCACCATTACAGAGAGAGAAGTATTGAATTGTTTAGATAAACTCAAGGTAAATAAAACGCCTGGACCTGATACAATCTCGCCTAGAGTTCTAAAGGAAGCTAAGGATGAGCTCTCCAAACCACTCTCATTACTATTCAATAAATCCTTGCAGTCTGGAACTATGCCTGATCAATGGAAGATAGCCAACGTAACACCGATATTAAAAAAAGGCAGCAAATCCCTACCCAGTAACTATCGTCCAATTAGCTTAACCTCAGTTGTATGTAAAATGCTAGAAACGGTCATAAGAGACAGACTCGTAAATCACTTAGAGGAAAATAACATACTTAAAGATACTCAACACGGCTTTCGTAAAAAACGTTCCTGTTTAACAAACCTCTTAGACTTCTTCCACGATATCCTCAACCTCTACGATGAGAGTAAAGCTGTAGATATTATATACCTTGATTTTCAAAAGGCCTTTGACAAAGTTCCCCACAAACGTTTACTGCTAAAACTAAAAGCGCATGGAATACAAGACGGTGTGTTGAAATGGATAGAAAATTGGCTCAGCGACAGAAAGCAAAGAGTAGTCATAAACGGTAAGGCATCTAAATGGACCAATGTAAGTAGCGGGGTACCCCAGGGATCGGTACTAGGACCAATTCTCTTTCTAATTTACATCAACGATATAGATGAGGGTCTCACCTGTACAATCTCAAAATTTGCTGACGATACAAAAATTGCAAATAGCGTACTCTCAAAAGTTCAAGTTGACGATATGCAACACAATCTAGATAAATTGGCACATTGGGCCCAAATTTGGCAAATGAGTTTCAATGCGGATAAATGTAAAGTACTACATATCTGATACCTAAATGAGAAAGCAAACTATTCGATGAATGGCACTCAGCTTAAGAATGTAAACAGAGAAACCGATCTGGGAGAAACAATATCGAGTAACCTAAAACCGAGTCAACAATGTTCAGAAGTTGTTAAGAAGGCAAACAAAATAATTGGCTTTATAGGCAGATCATTTGAGCATAAATCCAAAGACGTAATCCTAACCCCTTACAATTCCTTAGTCCGCCTTCTTCTGGGATACTGCGTTCAATGCTGGTGCCTTTATTACCAAAAAGACATAAACAAGCTAGAACGAGTTCAACGTAGAGTTACCAAAATGGTACCTAGCCTAAAGAACAAACCATACGAAGAGCGAAGAGCGTCTTAGAGAATTAAATCTATTTCCTTTAACCCAGCGCAGATTAAGAGGTGACTTAATTCAAGTGTTCAAAATCATCAAAGGCATCGACAATATGAACTGTAGTAAGTACTTCACTATCGACCAATCTAATTACACGCGGGGAAACGGTTGCAAAATTATTGGTAAATCTTTTACCTCACACGAATCTAAGAATTTCTTCTTCAATCGAGTTGTCAACTTGTGGAATGGGCTTCCCCGAGACGTTATAGACTGCAGCACCGTTGATTCATTTAAATTCCGCCTAGACAAATATCTCGCATCAAACCCGGTACAAATATGTCCCGGCTGAAGGACGGTTCTTCTTAAAATTGCAGGCTCGCTATCGCTCGCCAGGAAATAATCGACACCTAAATGGCACGAAAGGTCTTTAAATTGACAACAAAATGGGGCGAAAGATGTTAAAATCGCCAAACTAATGGGCCGAACGTCTAATAATATAAAAACTAGTGGAGCTAAACATAAGGGAGAAGGGGGTCCAGAAAAAAGTTCTGCCTCCCCTTAAGATATTAAGTTACGAAACCCAGTTCCAAGTAAGCAGTCAAAAACTCTAGAATATTAACCTCCATAACTCACAAACGACTAGAGTAATTAAGCTAATATGTCTACCATTTGGGAAGGGTCAGCCAGGGAATAAGTGTGGCAATTGACAGCCCATTTGCTCTAGCCTGATTTTAGTTACAGAAGTTAGGGTTCCCGATTGCTGGACTACCTATTTGGAACAGGGTATAGCACTTCTCCTTTACACTTCCGATATGTTTTAACCCTTTGAGTACCAGCGACGTGTTTTATATTTTATTCTAGTTATATTTAGACGATATGATGCAGCTTATGAAGGATCTGTGGTAGGTCAAAGGGTTGGTTGAGACAGTTTGAAGCTTTATTATTGCAAGAGGTCGTTCCTAAGCTGAATAAAATCGTGTAATAGTTGCCAGAATATGATGAAAAGAACGTCCCTGGTACAGGACGGGTTAATGGGCTGTGTCTAGTAATAATTTGATTTGCTTCATATGGTAGACATTCAGAGCTAACGTCGCTCTCCCAAATTATATTCAATTTTTTCAGAAAGGTATTATGTTTGACAGTACAAAAGTCAATTTAAGCCTATCTATTCCTAGAGGGCCTTTCAAAACTGAAAAAAGTAGTTGAATAATAGCAAGAATAATCTGTTAAGTAACAAATGAAAGATAGAGTTATCCATATACATTATTTTAATAGATATGAGGTAATAAAAGATACATAAATCAGCAAAATCAGCAAACGAGGTGGAAGGGGGTCCAGGAAAACCAACCATATCCCCTTAACCCACAGAGAAACCGAACCAAATCAGACCCAGCCAACAGACCCAGTCAAGAAGTAAACCCCCAAAATAATATCACTGAACCTCTCTCAAGCCAAAGGAAACCCCAAAAATATTATTGCTGAACCTCTCCCCGTCGCGCCATGACCCAATCTCTTTCCTTGTGAGACACGGGCTTGAATTGAGTAGAAGAAGAATGACAAAATATCTAATGAATTCGAGCTATCTGAATTACTGCAAAGGGTATAAGTGGGAAACAATATGAAGAATGAGAAGTATATATAATAGACGCATAAGAAACAGCCAGAAGGAGAACATACAGACGGAGAGAGAGAAACGGAGAGATGCTAAAGTAGGAAACAAGAGAGAAACGGGAAGATGCTAAAGTAGAACACAAAAGAGAAACGGGAGATGCTAAAGTAGAAAACAAGAGAGAAACGGGGAGATGCTAAAGTAGAAAACAAGAGAGAAACGAGATGCTAAAGTAGAAAACAAGAGAGAAACGGGGAGATGCTAAAGTAGAAAACAAGAGAGAAATGGGGAGATTCTAAAGTAGAAAACATGAGAGAAACGAGATGCTAAAGTAGAAAACAAGAGAGAAACGGGGAGATGCTAAAGTAGAAAACAAGAGAGAAACGGGGAGATGCTAAAGTAGAAAACAAGAGAAACGAGATGCTAAAGTAGAAAACAAGAGAAACGGGGAGATGCTAAAGTAGAAAACAAGAGAGAAACGGGGAGATGCTAAAGTAGAAAACAAGAGAGAAACGAGATGCTAAAGTAGAAAACGAGAGAAACGGGGAGATGCTAAAGTAGAAAACAAGAGAGAAACGGGGAGATATTAAAGTAGAAAACAAGAGAGAAACGGGGAGATGCTAAAGTAGAAAACAAGAGAGAAACGGGAGATACTAAAGTAGAAAAAAAAGAGAAACAGGGAGATGCTAAAGTAGAAAACAAAAGAGAAACGGGGAGATGCTAAAGAAGAAAACAAAAGAAAAACGGGGAGATGCTAAAGTAGAAAACAAGAGAGAAACCGGGAGATGCTAAAGTAGAAAACAAGAGAGAAACGGGGAGATGCTAAAGTAGAAAACAAGAGCGAAACAGGGAGATGCTAAAGTAGAAAACAAGAGAGAAACGAGATGCTAAAGTAGAAAACAAGAGAGAAACGGGGAGATGCTAAAGTAGAAAACAAGAGAGAAACGGGGAGATGCTAAAGTAGAAAACAAGAGAAACGAGATGCTAAAGTAGAAAACAAAAGAAAAACGGGAGATGCTAAAGTAGAAAACAAGAGAGAAACGGGAGATGCTAAAGTAGAAAACAAGAGAGAAACGAGATACTAAAGTAGAACACCAGAGAGAACCGGGGAGATGCTAAAGTAGAAAACAAGAGAGAAACGAGATGCTAAAGTAGAAAACAAGAGAGAAACGGGGAGATGCTAAAGTAGAAAACAAGAGAAATGGGGAGATGCTAAAGTAGAAAACAAGAGAGAAACGAGATGCTAAAGTAGGAAACAAGAGAGAAACGGGAAGATGCTAAAGTAGGAAACAAGAGAGAAACGGGGAGATGCTAAATTAGAAAACAAGAGAGAAACGGGAGATACTAAAGTAGAAAACAAAAGAAAAACGGGAGATGCTAAAGTAGAAAACAAAAGAGAAACGGGAGATGCTAAAGTAGAAAACAAAAGAAAAACGGGAGATGCTAAAGTAGAAAACAAAAGAAAAACGGGGAGATGCTAAAGTAGAAAACAAAAGAGAAACGGGAGATGCTAAAGTAGAAAACAAAAGAAACGGGAGATGCTAAAGTAGAAAACAAGAGAGAAACAGGGAGATGCTAAAGTAGAAAACAAGAGAGAAACGAGATGCTAAAGTAGAAAACAAAAGAGAAACGGGAGATGCTAAAGTAGAAAACAAAAGAGAAACGGGAGATGCTAAAGTAGAAAACAAAAGAGAAACGGGAGATGCTAAAGTAGAACACAAAAGAGAAACGGGGAGATGCTAAAGAAGAAAACAAAAGAAAACGGGGAGATGCTAAAGTAGAAAACAAAAGAGAAACGGGGAGATGCTAAAGTAAAAAGCGAGAGAGAAACGAGGAGATGCTAAAGTAGAAAACAAGAGAGAAACGGAGAGATGCTAAAGTAGAAAACAAGAGAGAAACGGGGAAAATCTATTAACCCTCTGACGTCCACACACCCTTCCTAATCTGAAACAAATAGTCTAATAATAGCCGTAAAAGTTATGAGCCGAAGAGAAAAAGATAAATCGAGCCAAACACAGAGCCAAAGGAAACCCCCAAGGCTATATCGCTGAAGCCCCCCCCCCCCGGTCGCTTCATGATCCAATATCTTTCCTTCCCAGACAAGGCGCTGGCAGGTGACAAAGTGAAATCGGCGAATGTGAGATGAGCTTCGACGGTGTGACTGCTGACGAAGAGCTGGTTCATTTGAGAGAGAGAGAGAGAGAGAGAGAGAGAGAGAGAGAGAGAGAGAGAGAGAGAGAGAGAGAGAGAGAGAGAGAGAGAGAGAGAGAGAGAGAGAGAGAGAGAGAGAGAGAGAGAGAGAGAGAGAGAGAGAGAGAGAGAGAGAGAGAGAGAGAGAGAGAGAGAGAGAGAGAGAGAGAGAGAGAGAGAGAGAGAGAGAGAGAGAGAGAGAGAGAGAGAGAACTTTAAGATTCTGTCACAAATGAGTCACTATCATGTGCTTATAAGAACGTGTTACATGTAGATAACAAAATTGGTCTGGGTCTGCCCATTTAAATTATTTACAAGATGATTCCAACAGTTTTTCTTTTATCTGTTGCTAACCAAGAATACGTCCCACTTCGACCTAAAACTATTATTAATTTAGGCTATAGCAATCCAAGAATCCCTTTCACCTTCAGCTCCAGCCATCATAATATATCTGATTTGTTTACCATCCAATTGGCAAAGTGATGGGGCTCAATCATCTAAACATTATTGGTATGAAAAGGATAAATAATGTGTCCATAATAATCTACCCAATTAAAGGTAGATTGATGGTATTACACCCAGCTAGTGCATGGACAGAAAGTTAAATCACTATCAATATACCCAATGATCTTATACTACTATAGCTACTACTACTACTAAGAGGGTGTACGAGAGCGAGGTGGAAGGACAGAGAGGGAGAGGTAAGCCGAGAGAGAAGTGGAAGGGTGGAGCGAAGAAGTATATGGATGAAGGCGGTGCTGGTTGGGAGGAGGGACGTCGGCTAACTGGGGACAGAGGTGCATGGGGGCGTTTCGTTCGTGTCCAACCCTTTGGGGATCACGGCGTCAGGCAATAGATAGATAGATAGATTGTTTTACACCGTTGTTATATGTTTTGGGGATTTTGAGGTAGCTGTATTTTCAGGAAGGGGATCTACTTAGTATGGATTAGTAAGGTTTCTTCAGATCACTAATTTCTTTGGCATTATGTATTTTATGTATACATATTTCTATGTATACATTATTTTCTCTTATACCTACCACCAAGCGATTTTATTTATGAAAGACCTCCCGTAGCCAATCGAACGATGACGCCTATATATTTTTTTATCGTAACTACCTCCAGTCGATTTTCTTCAACTATGGAAAGACTTGTCATAGTTACAGGGTTCATTGAGTTATATATTTTAATCCTTTCATGCTTAGAGGTTTTTCCCAAATCATGTACAGTTCTATGGCTGTAACATTAAGTCCTTGAGGATTATGATGCGTTGTGATTAAGTTTTGGAATAACGTAGTAGAGTTACAGAGTTAATTGAAATAGTGTTTACCACTGTGATTCCTAGAGTCTCTTCCTAAGCTTCAGAAAATCGTCTAATGATTACCAAAATAGTGTGTAAAAATGCGTCCTCTAATCCTGAGAGTTGATTGGGAAGTAACGTCGCCAGATATATCGTTGTCTGGTTGGAAGGGTTAAGGCAGATGTGTGTTGTTTGCCTTGTACTAACCCGAATCATCAATCATGTTTACGTTGTTGCTACTGGCCTTGTAAACTAATGGAATAATGTACATCATCTCGTCTGCAGGCACTGTTTTTGTTTCGTTATTCCCTTGCTTTCCTAACTTGATAAATGATGATGACATTATTAATATTAATATTAGTACTAGTATTATATAAACAGTATATATATATATTCTCTTTTAAACAGACGAGGTTAAAGGCAATAGCAGTTTCAGCATTCAGGATTTTATTGTTACAGCTTTCAATAGTTCTAACAATTTTCCTCTGGGGTTCAGAGATGAGGTACAACAGGTTAGCAAAATTCATGGTGGATCCAACGTTTCACAAGTAAACATCTTGCATCTTCAGGGAATGGAGAGGTAATGATTAGAAGGAGTCAGTGGAGTCAGAGTGAAGCTAGGTTGCTTCAAGGTTAGAAGTAGAAGGGTCTAGTGGAGAGCGAAGATTTGAAGGATGAAGAGTTGGAGAGATAAAAGCTGGTGGGCTGACCACCTTGCTATTTTTCATGTTAAGTTGTTGAATTCTGAGCAGCATGCCACGTGTTGTTGGTGAGGAAAGACCGTTGTTGTTGTTGAAGGTGCGCGATGATGGTTAGTCGTAGATGTAGTTTGGTTCATCGAGGTAAGGAGATGGTGTTCTTGTCGGCTTGCTGGCGGTCGTTCCCAGGTCAATGTCTTCTTCTCCTTCCTCCATCCCCTCCACGTCGACGTCTTCTCCTATGGTGGACTCGGAGTATTCAGACTACGTGGAGGCTGCCACCGGATGTTCAATGGTGGCTGGTGATGGAGTGGAGGTTGAGGCTGGTCCTGCAGAGTTGACTGGTGGTGGAGAGTCAGAGACTGCAGAACGTGGAGGTGGTGGGGTGGACTTCGAGAGAGACTTCTGAAGCACCAGACGCCTCCTCGGTTGACATCTCTGTCTCACAGCCTGAGATGGAATAAGGCTAGATGGTGGAGATGGTGTTGAAGTTGCTGGCTCCTGGACTCTAGGTGTTCGAGTCTTCTGAAGGCAGAGTGGTCGAGGCAGAAGTTGAGTGTTGGAAGGCTTCTTGGTTGTTCTTCGGGCAAGGAGATCTGGAGGGATGATGATGGTAGGCAGGTTATTGGCAACCAGAAGAGCAGGCAGAAGCACAGAAAGTTGGCCTCGATCATCCCCAGCAAGAGCAATGGCTGTGTGGACAATGACTGTAATGACGTCAGTCTTGAGGCCAGACTTCAATCCGGTGATGGGGGGTTGCTTCTGCCTTCCTTGTGAGAGTTGGGAGCCCCTTACTGGTCTGCCATGGGGTCCTGTTACTCCTGCTGCCTCCTTGCCCTTCCTTCCCTCCTTGATTGTAAACTGCACTTGCTCTCCTTCACCTAGTGACGTTATTGTGCTATTGGTGTTAAGCACAATGTTCTTTCTGTGGGTGAAGAAATCCGTTTTATCTTGGTTCCTGGTGATAAATCCATATCCTCTCTTTATGTTGAACCATTTAACCACACCAGAAAAGGTGGTGGGATCTTCCTGGGTGGCCATGGTGAGAGAGGGTTGAGGTGTTGCTGCCAGGTGTGGAGAGTCAGAAGTCAGTGGGGCGGAGGGGGTTCCCGGGTTTGTGGGAACCCGGGAACCCCCTCCGCCCCATCATATCACAGATCCCTACTGCTACCTACCAGACCGCCAAGGCCCTGAACAAACTCCTCACCCCTTTTGTTCCTCGGCAATACAACCTCAACTCTGCTTATGACTTCCTAGAAATTCTACGAGATGCCCCCCCAGCTAACGACCACATCATCGCCTCCCTCGACGTAGAGAGTTTGTTTACCAACGTGCCCGTTGACAAGACCATAGATTTTATCCTATGTCGAGTTTACCACTGCCCTAATACGCCCCCCCTGGACATCCCGGAGAAGGCCCTGAAGACGCTCTTGGAACTATGTACCAAGGAGTCCCCTTTCCTCTGCCCCCGCGGGAATATGTACCAGCAAATCGACGGTGTAGCGATGGGAAGCCCCCTGGGGGTCCTGCAGGAATTAAGGGGGGATAGTTCACTTTTTGGTAAATTGTTTCAATATATTTTTTATTATTTTTCTCCCTAGCCCTCCATCAAATTTAAAAAAAAAAAACATCCATTAGATCTCCCTTCTAGATTTATTTGTACATTTTTCGGTAGAAAAATGTATCGACCGAAGGCCGCTGGTCTTCCAAAATTACAGGCTCACTATCGGTCGCTAGGAAAAAAATCGACATCTAAATAACCCGAAAGGTCTTAATATTGACAAGGAAATGGGGCGAAAGGTCTTGAAATCGAAAACTAATGGAGAAAACATAATAAAACCTGAAAACTAATGGGGCTAAACGTGAGAGAGAAGAGGGACCAGAAAAACGACCCATCTCCCCTTAATTAAAGCTCTCTCCATAAGCGCACTGTCCGCATTATATCATCCGCCCCACACAGCCAATGAGTATCGCCTTACCGCGCCTCACTCCACGACTAAATTAGAATGTTCTTAAGGGGAGATGGGCTTATTTATTTGCTCATTTGTGTATATTTTAATATTTTATTTGTTTCCGCCCTAGACCTCCATCAAACTTAATAAATACCCGCCCAAGACCATCCTTCAAGATAAGTTTGTACATTTTTCGATAGAAAAATGTTCCGGCCGTAGGCCGGTTTCTCTTAAATTACAGGCTCAATATCGCTCGCCAGGAAAAAATCGACACCTAAATTACATGAAAAGTCTTAACACCTTACGAGCGGCCTATGCGGTTTATTTATATGTACCGCCCAGCGGGGTGTTTTTAGCCAAAATAGGGCTGTTTACGTGATCATTTTCATGCCTAAATAAGACCCAGAACGTAAAACAAGTACCTATCCCTGAAAGGGCATAAACAGAGCTTTCGAATGACACCATAACGATCCTTTTATGATGGCTAGTTTTCTTGCAATAACCGTGCAACGCGAGTGCAAAAAGCATGTAATTCGGTACTTTCCCCATATAATTCAGTATGTAGCGAGTGAGAGAGGGAGGAGGGAGCTGAGATTCGTGTCAGTAGGTTCGCCGCGGTGGTCTGGAGCAGTCATACGCTCGCTAGTCTCCTGCCACCACTTGTCTCTCTCTCTCAGCAATATTACGTGCTGAAATTGCCACTCGACCTATGTCGAGCGCCGCCACATATTCCAGCTTTATTTAACTCGACTTATGTGGTGAGCCGCTAATTAAGGGTTAATACTGCCAAAGAAATGGGGCGATAGGTCTTACAATCGCCAAACTAGTGGGCTGAACGTCTTATAATCTGAAAACTAATAGGTCAAAACATGAGGCAGAAGGGGGACCAGAAAAATGGCCCTTCTCCCCTTAACCTTGTCTGCTCCAAGGGGGATTTTTTTTTAGTTAATTAGATTCTTGAATTTAAGACGTATGACCGGATTAGTTTGACGATTATAAGTCGCTTCACCCTATTCAGGTGTCGATTTTCTTTCTGGGCGAGCGAAAGCGAGCCTGCACATAGGAAAAATCGGTCTTTGGTCGATTTTTATAGTTTGAAAGGGGGTTACAAGAGGGATTTTTCTTTTACTCGAAGGGAAAAACTAAAAATGCATAGCTCAAAAATGGCGATAGCAATAAAACCCCTCCATAATGATTAAATAAACGTCGGATGAATACTGTTAAAGGGTAGTACTCGTTTTTTCTGGACCCTCTTCTCCCTCATATTAAGCATATTAGTTTTGAGGTTTTAAGACGCTTGTTCCGTTAGTTTGGCGATTTTGAGACCTTTCGCCAATTATTTTTACCAATATTAAGACATTTCGTGCGCCTTTGGATGTCGATTCTTTCCTGGCGAGCGATAGCGAGCCTCTAACCTCAAAAGGAACCGCCCTTCGGCCGGGACATTTTGCCACTGAAAAATGTACAAATTTATCTTGAAAAGGGGTCTAGGGTTTGTTTTTCTAAACTTGATGGAGGTCTAGAGAGGAAAGTAAAATAAAAAATAGTAAAAGGATACATAAATGAGGAAATAAATACGCTCATCCCTCCTTAAATAAACGTTGGATAAATCCTGTATGCCCCTTTCCCACTGGTGAGACAAGTCAAGATTTTCGTCGCCAACACCAATAAATTGACACATTCGTGACATGTCTCAACACCTCTCATGAACAATCATTTGACTCTCAAGGCCTCTCAAGGCCTCGCAAGGGCCTTCGCAAATGTTCGGACAGTTAAAAAATTTGGACGAAGACTCCCGAGGATTGGTTACCCTCGCAAGGCATCGTCGAGCATCGCCGAAGGATCTGCAAGGGTGTCTGCGATCATCTGCGACATCGGCGATACATCGCGGAGGGTTTCGCATAAAAAAACCTTTGCAACGCTGCATGGATGCTCACCGATGCTCTGCTCGCCGAGGCTCTCAGATGTTCCGAGAACATCGACGATGCCAAAGAGCACCTTCGCGAGGTGGGAGAGAAAACAAAAAAACGAGGAGGGAGCGAAAGAGAAAACAGCGAGGTGGTCTCAATGTTTACGTTACGGCTTAGCCTAATTGAGCCCACCTGCTGTTTTCTCTTTCTCTCCCTCCTCGTTTTTTTTTCTTTCTCTCCCTCTCTCTTTGCCTATAATCCGTTCGGCCCCGTTCAGCCTGCTGTTTTAAGACGTGTACCCCCATCCAGGTTTTAATATTTTCCTGGTGAGCGGTAGCGAGCCAACATATTTATATATTTTTGTTTTTGGGTCGTTTTTCTGGTCCCCTTTCTTTCTCATGGTTAACCTCATTAGTTTTCATATTTGGGGGATGGTGGGGGGAAGGTAGAAGGGTAATTGACTTGTGTTACAAATATGAAGCCGATTGGTGAGGTAGTTTCGTCACCACGGATTTTCCTATTTTTCCTTTTCTTCGTACGGATACGCTGCAAGTGGGTGGTGGGAGGGAGGTGGGGGTGTGGTGGGGGGACGACAGAAGGGTAGGGGACTTGTCACACAAATATGGAACCGATTGGTTCAGTCGTTTCGCCGCCACCTATTTTCATTTTTTTTCTTTGTGAGGCGAACGATAGTCAGCGAGTGGGTGGGGGGAGGGGGTTGTGTTTGGTGATGGCTAGAAGCCAGAAGTGTAAGGTACATGTGGTAGAAATATGAAAGCCATAGGTTCAGTCGTTTCGCTGCTACGATTTTTTTTCGGCGAGTCCGTATATATACGGACTTGGCACTGGGCGTGATATGACCCTAGTCCGTATATACACGGACCTGGCACTCTGGGGGTTTTAAGACGTTTACCCACATCCAGGTTTCAATACGCTGAACCATCGCTTGAATCGCCGAAGACGTCCCAGAACACACGGCGAGTTTTCTTTCATCCTCGCATGATTTTGCAAGATATTTTTGAAAATGTGACATGCCTCGCAGAGATCATTGGCGAAACATCGCTCACTTCGCCGATAACGTCGCAGAAGGTCGGCGATTGTGTCGCCGACATCGGCGACATCTTCGCTGAGTATAATTTGTCATCTGTTTGTAACGGTCAAAATCGTGAATGTCGCACGTATTCTTGCGAATTTGACAAAACTAAGTCATCGGCGATGAAAATCGTGACTTGTCTCACCAGTGGGAAAGAGGCATTACTCATCGGCGACATCGTCGCCGAGTGTACACTTGTCAACGGTTTTTACCGTTCAAAATCGTGAACGTCGCACGCATTCTTGCGAATTTGCCAAAACTACGTCCTCGGCGACGAAAATCGTGACTTTTCTCACCAGTGGGAAAGGGGCATAACTTTCCTTGTGTGTACAGTATATATCTGGGGGTGTTATTGGATGGGTGAGTGAGTGTATGTAGTGTGTATGCATGTAGTGTGTATGTATGTGGGTGTATTTGCCTGGACGTATAGTATCACCCTCTGACACACATCAACAAACAAGCCATAGGGATAAACACTCTCTACCAGAAGGTCAGCAGTATAGTTATTCAAATATAATAGTATTAAGAGACGATGGGCGTATTTAATTGCTTACTAATTTATCTTTTTATTATATATTAGTTTCCTCCCTAGACCTCCATCAAGCATAAAAAAAACACCTCTCTCTTCAAGATAAATCTTTACATTTTATTGATGGCAAATTTCCCGGCCGGAGGCTGCTTACTACTATAATACAGGCTGGCTATCGCTCGCCAGGAAAACAATAGACACCTAAATAGTACGATGGGTCTTAATGTGGACAAAGAAATAGTATGAAAGGTGTCAACCTAATGGGCCGAACGTCTTAGAATCTGAAAACTAATGGGGCTAAACATGAGTAAGAAGTGGGGGCCAGAAAAAACCAACCATCCTCCCTAGCTTAACCCACTCAGTACTAGTGACGTACTTTTTCATTTTATTCTGGCAACTATTAGACGATTTCATTCAGCTTAGGAAGGATCTGGGGTAGCGCAAAGTATTAATTGAAATAGTTTGTAACCATGTAATGGTTAAAGGTCCTTCCTAAACTTAAGAGTATCATCTATTAGTTGTCAAAATATAATGACAAGGACGTACTGAATGACTTTATCAGTTGACGCCAAATTCTGTTTTCATTAATATCATTTGGGGGTTATTGTTGTTAAGAAGGACGTTAAAAAAAATAACATTATTATAAATACTTCCAGTACAGCCGGCCTAAAATGTGATGTCTGGGCACCAATTATGTTTTGATCAATAATTGGTATTAATTATGTTTTGATCAATAATTGGTATCAGCAATATTTAAACATGATTTCATCTTTTTGAGTGAAATATACAACCATGTTCCTACACTTACCCACCCAATTCAACATCTGACAGACATTAATACAGCATAAAGCGAGCCAAACGTAATGCCAGTTGAGAAATAACTTATTAGCGCCACCGTACATTGCTTACAGTTTAGGGAATACCTCTGTGATTAAAAAGCTTACAATATATCTCAGCATCTATCCGACTCCTAAAAATCATTCCTAAGTGAAGTGAACTTGTCTGGAGTCAGCTAGAATATAATGATGTGGAGGGGTTAATTTGTCATACCTATCTATACTGTATATAAGAATTAACCCCTTGAGGATTATGACGCTTTTTGACAGTATATGTTGGCTATCATTAGACGAGTTTATACAGCTGAGGAAGGATCTGTGGGAATCAATAGCGTAAAGACTATCTTTATTAACCCTCTGACTTCCATACGCCCTACCTAATCTATCTATCTATTGCCTGACGCCGTGATCCCCGAAGGGGTGGCCACGAACGAACCGCCCCCATGCACCTCTGTCCCCAGTCAGTCGACGCCCCTCCCCCCAACCAGCACCGCCTTCGTTCATGTAGTTCCTCACTCCATCCTTCCACCTCATATTCGGTCTACCTCTCCCCCTCTGTCCCTCCACCTCGCTCTCGTACACCCTCTTAGTCATTCTCTCGCTTTCCATACGTTCCATATGGCCGAACCATCTCAAGTTGTTCCTTTTCACACTTTCCAGCACATCTACCTCCACACCACACCTCCTTCTTACTTCCTCATTAGTCTGTCTATCCCTCCATGTAACTCCGCACGCACTCCTTAAGTAATTCATTTCCACTGCTCTCACTCTTGGTCTGAGTCTCTCAACCAACGTCCATGCTTCGCTTCCGTAAGTCAGTGTCGGGATTACCACACTGTCCTAACCTACCTAATCTTATCGTTTAATAATAGCCAGAACAAACTGTCAAAACGCGTCATAATCCTGAGCGGGTTAATCATTCAAACCACCATAAATGCTATCAGTTATTCACAGCCATACGCCAAGAATAATTATGTTAACACTTCCGCCGGTGACGTTATTCTCATTTGTGATATACAGTATACTGTGGCGCCATTAGTTCTCATTAGTGATATAATACTCTGGCGCCACCCTGACTCTGGCGCCACACACCGGAAATACCCAATCCTTTCTAAAGACAGAACCTAGACCCCAAATGTTTACGATTATTCAGTTAACTTTTATTACAGTATGGGTAACTTCACGATCTCACGATGAATTATAACCTGAGGTAGAGAATAGCCATTGCGATAAATTAGCTTTTGTAGTGGTTGCTCCAAAGTATGAGGGCGCATCTACCCCGATTACTGATTTCTGACAAATTTTATATACAGTATACATGCATACATACACACACACACACACACACATATATATATATATATATATAGAGAGAGAGAGAGAGAGTTAATTATTTATTTATTTGTCTAATTAAATAAACCTGGGCAAAGCAAATGTGTTTGTAATCAAAGAAACACATAAATATATAACCAGAGAATATATGAAGAAACATTAGCTAACCATTGAGTCTATTACCGAGAAGACCTTATAACCCCGCAGACTTGCCTCAGGTTAATTAATTTGGCAGGTACTACACAGTCCTTTTCTTCTCCTGACGCCGGAAATGCTTGACCGGCGCCAGTACGGTTGTTTCATCCCGACATACAGAAAAAAGGGTTAACTAATCTGTGTGAGGGAGAGAGAGAGAGTGTGTGTGTGTGTTGGTGTGTGTGAGAGTGTGTTTGTGTGTGTGTGTGTGTGTGTGTTAAAGAGAGAGAGAGTGTGTTTGTGTGTGTAAGTGTGTGTGGGGGGGATCTCGAGGCATGCGGTGGCCCCCAGAGGTATGAACAAAAGAACATAAGAAAATGGGAGTCTGCAAATCGTCGATCGGCCCATACAAGGCAGATCCCTGTCACACCCAACCCCAATTACAAGACCCAATTATAGGCCCAACTCACTAATACCTTGAGTACTGCCCCCACCAAAATGGTCAGGGATTAACACAAGATTACGGGGGTCTGCTGAAAGCCGATTGGCCCACACCTGGTAGATCCCCCTAACACACAACCCATCTCGTCCATATGCCTATCTAATTTTATCTTAAAGCTCCCTATCGTTCTTGATCCCACTATATCACTTGGTAGCATATTCCACCCATCTACAACTCTGTTACCAAACCAATATTTGCCTATATCTTTTCTGAAACGAAATTGATCTAATTTGAAACCATTTGTACGAGTTTTTTCGCTATCACTGAGCTTTAGTACATTTTTCATGTCCCTTTTATTAAACCCACTAACCCACTTGAATACCTCTATCATATCCCCTCTAACTCTGCGTCTCTCTAACGAATGTAAGCCTAATTTCTTCAACCTTTCTTCATACGGAAAATTTATAATATTATGGATAATTTTTGCACCTCCTACTACTTCCTCTGTCCCCTTTCATTCTTCGAGGCATTAATTGAAGTCATAACAATAATGTATTGTTTGTCTCAACTTCCCTATATTCATATCATGTCGTTCAACTTGCATATATTTTTACATACAGGAATAGACGAAGGAAACAAAACAAAATAAATAATTGAAGACAAAATCCATGACCTGCTTCGTTCATGTCGAGAAATATCATGCTTACTTAACCTTGCCGATGTCCTGCTAGTTTAGTGTGTACTCTAACTTTAACTAACATGACCTAACCTATTTTAACATAACCTATTATTTATATTTTGATTTATGTAAACTAACCTATATGAACCTAACATATCTTAATCTAGCTTAACCTTGTATAAATAACCTAACGTAATCTCATATATCCTATATTATACAAACCTAAGTTCATAAAGAAGTTACATGAAAATTATAAATATATTGATTACGAACATGGTATTATTGACTCAGAATCTTGAGAGTAGGTAATGAACAATCGATCGCGTCATATATCTTTTACAATATACTGTACTAATGCAGTGTTATTGTGTGAGGTATTTTTTAGGAAAATGTTGCCCCACGGAGAGTAATTCGATAAATTTCTTCACCGACATTTTCTCTTGGATTAAAGGCGGTGTCACACAAGCGAGTTTTCCGACAATTTCTACGGGCAATTGTAGCGGACAGCTTCAAAACTTTAGTTCCGTAAGAATTAAACTACCTAACATAATCTACCTCCGATCTAGCTCCCGATTCCACTGCAAAAGAGCCTTAAAATAGTACAAGAAAAACTTGCTCATCGAAAATTGCCGGAAAAAGCGCTCGTGTGACACTGGCTTAACTCAGGCCAACAAGGACTGTACTGGAAGAATGCAGGTGTACACAGGAAATCAAGCAACAACAGATCTAGTGACCCCTCTAGGCTGCTTGTCCTCCAAAACACTGAGGGTCAAGTGTCCAAACAGTGGTTTAGAGTAGGTAACGGAAAATTGGAAAGGGAACTACTGCCCTGGAACTAATGTCCGTGGCAGGATTAGGAATTTAGTAGGGGACAGATGGGTTAGTAACATAACACAGTTATAAGTGATCATTCGTATATCTGGGAAAAAGAGAGTAACGTCTTAGTAATATATAATTATGCGCAATAATCCATGATGAATCTGAGAGAGGAATATAACAAAGTTATTCAGGTGCCAAGTACAACCGTCTTGCTCCAGTTGCCATGTAATACTTAAGTATGCCAGCATTATCTTCACCGGTGGAACGACTATTTTCAGTTACTGGCAAGATATTTCCACCTGAGCGTAACAGACTAAGGTTGAAACTCTAATCTTCTGCAAATTGAATGAGTATGCTTAATTACTATGACCAATGTAAATATAGTCTTGGGGGTACCTGAATCTGTCTCATACAGGTATCTTAGTTGTTAGTTGGCTTGACTAATAAATTAGCTGTACATAATTAAATATTGTGTTGATAACTATTATATTGTACCTGCTTACTACGAAAGGTCCGACTTGAGCTGAAGAAATCGACTAAGAATGCCTGGAATATCATAAATATAATTATTGTATTACAGAACAGTTCAGACTTAGTCTTTGACTACAGTGCATCAATTCCTTCCTTGGTCGAGTAACATGGTTTACAATTTGTGAAAATATAATACGAAACTATACTAAATTGGTTAAAAAATTGACTGTGAGAGACTTTTCCTGAGCGTAATATAATTTGTTTATGTCTAACTGAATAGAAGAATGCACTGTATAATCATATGGAAGGATTTACTCGAGTTTTTAACTTCTTTATATAAGGAGTCATTCCTAGTCTTAATAAAACTGCCTAATGCTATCCAGAATATTTTTATAAGGACGTAATTTTTATCTATCTATCTACCTATCTATTGCCTGACGCCGTGATCCCCGAAGGGGTGAATGATGTGCATCCTTGTCATCTACCAACAAACACACACCCACTGCCTTGTGGTTTAGTCTAGTAAAGCGGGCGTCCCATACAGTACGTAAAGACCCGACAAGAGCCGATCTTTTCAAAATATTTGAATTTTTGATAAATCGTCCATGATCGAGTAACATCGTGTAAATCAATCGGCTCTACTCGAGTTGATCTGGGAACTGGACGGGGTGCCCGCCGACAGGTCCGTGAAGTCGGCCAATAATTAGTGTATGCACTATTTTTCAGCCGACTGTTTTTGATGGTCGGGGAAAGAAAACGTTAAATTTTGGACGTGCTGCTGACGTATGTCGATCGGTTTTCGGACGTGCAGCAATCGTTTTTGACGTACAATAATCGGGAAATAATCGGGCAAAATGTTCGAACAAGACTATAGTAAGCTCGACACGACCATGACATGACAAACGCCCGACTACAAACAGACAACCAATCCGATCCTTTCGATAACGATATCGTTACTTTGTTGTATGTTATTTATCGAAGATATGGATATTTATCATATTTTAAATAAAAAATCTTAAATGCAGCAATGCTATCATTATTTTAATAGAAAAAAAAAAACCTGCCATTACAAGGGTTCGGTTCGGCTTTTAGTTTACCTATTTATTGACTATTCTGCGGATTTCTGCCTGTTTGGCAATTAACCCGCTGAGTGCCAGCCAATTTTGACGGTGTGCTTCTGCCAGTGCCAGAGTTTTTATTTTTTTATTTGTTTTGGCTAAATCTATCAAGTTGGGAGAGAAAGGAAGGATAATGGTAAAAAAAAACACTCCCCTCGCCAGAAATCAGGTCCCCGATGGTCCCGAAAGTAACTGAAAAGACACTATAGACTATAGAGACTTTTATGGTATCGGAATGTATGGGTGGGAGGGTGGTTTTGGGGTTGGTGGGGGGAAGGTAGGAGGGTAATTGACATGTGTTTACACATATGAAGCCGATTGGTGAGGTAGTTTCGCCACCACGGATTTTCCTTTTTTTCCTTTTCTTCGTACGGATACGCTAGAAGTGGGTGGTGGGAGGCGGTTGGGGGTGTGGTGGGGGGAAGGCAGAAGGGTAAGGGACTTGTCACACAAATATGGAACCGATTGGTGCAGTCGTTTCGCCGCCACAGATTTTCAATTTTTTTCCTTCTGACGGGACCGACAGTCAGCGAGTGGGTGGGAGGAGGGATTTGGGATTTTTGTGGTGGGTAGCCTAAAGGGTAAGGTACATGTGGTAAAAATATGAAAGCCATAGGTGCAGTCGTTTCGCTGCTACGATTTGTTTTCGGCGAGGATGTATATATGCGTCCCTGGCACTCAGCGGGTTAATTAACGATTATCGATTATCGCTATTTTGGAACAAAAAGTATGACGTTACGTTACCGTTAATTCGTTAAAGCTCGACAAATTTATCCGATAAACGTTAACCCGAAATCGTTAACGCGTTACATTATCGCGTTACTTTATCGCATTAGTGCCCACCTAGGGGTAGACTGTGTGGGGGTCTACGGCCTCCGACCTTTATATAGGGTTGGGTACTTGGTCGTGCTTCTGTCATAGGAGTCGACCCTGTCGGGTGACACACGTATGTATCGTGCGACACACTTGCGCAGCACATATATATGCTGCTCGTCTGGCAGACGGCTAACATCCTAACAACATCCAACTTAGCGTACTGTGAACATGTTGCGCGGATGTGTGTGTCGTACTGACATCGTAATAGGGTCACGAGTTAACGTGTGGCAGATGTAAATGTGTCGTGAGTGACGTGTGACTGACGTGTGAGTGACGTGCGGCTGTCCTTGTCTGGCGAGCCTCGTGTCAAACGTGTCGATTCGGCAAAAAGTTGTTAAATCGGCTAACATCGGCCGTTGTCGTGTCTTGATGTACTGTATGGGACGCGGCCTTAAGACAAAGGCTAGGGGAGCACACCCTGAGAGAAAAGCAGACGTTGGGGTCACGTCCTGGCGGTTTCCGACAAACTGGAATCCCGGCAGTCCCCTGCAGTATTGAGCAGGAGCTGGTCGTCTTGGGCCACCCCCTTGCCATCAGCAACCCCTGTTCAGTACCAAGATAGTGAAGTTGGAACTGCGCACCTCCCTCGGCACTCTAAACTCTTCTATGCGCAGGTTTTCTCTTCCTGCTTTGCAGGAAGGGAACGTCATCATCGGACTACGATGGACTACCATATGTGTGTGTGTGTAGCCGTGTGTTTGAGAGAGAGAGATAAGTATAACCACGTGTTTGTGTGACTGTCGCATTAATTAAGGGGAGATTTCCACTTGAGGGATATTTTTCTGGACCCCTTTCTCCCTCGAGTTTATCCCCATTGCTTTTGAGATTTTAAGACATTCGCTCCATTAGTTTGGCAATTTTATGAACCTTCGGCCCATTTCTGTCAATTTTAAGACCTTCCGTGACATTTAGGTGTCGATGTTATCCTGGCGAGCGATAGCGAGCCTGTAACTTAATAGGAATCGGCCTTCGGCCGGAACTTTTTCTACCGAAAAATATAAAAATATATTTTGAAAGGGGATTTTGGGGGTGTACAGGTAATTTTATGTATGATGGAGATCTAGGGAACAAACTAAAATCCTCCCCTTAAAGAACAGGTGAACATCTCTCTCTTTGACACACATACACACACACAAATATACACACACACACACAAACACACAAACACACAGTAGTTAATGACAAAACGTGCACAATAAGGGGTGCCAAAAGTCTTCTGAAAATTTCGTCTGTGTTTCCATTTTGGAAACTTAAGAGCATTTCTCCTTTTCATTTATTATTATATGTACTATTGTTATTACAATTATTTGTTGCATTATTATTATTATTATTATTATTATTATTATTGTTTATATTATTATTATTATCATATTTAGTTAGTTACTTATTAATCTATTTATATATTTGTTTTCTCAATTTAGGTATTGCAAAAACTTATTCCAAAGTAGGTATACCCGGTATTCTAATAATGGGGGTTCGTAGTAAGTAAGGTTACTACCATTCACAAAAGGTCAAGTTATAGTATTATTGTTTATATTATTCTTTCTATATGCAATAAATATGTACAGATTATAAATATTGTAAGAAGTATGAATAAACCCGAACATAAAAGACTAAGAAAATCACCCACCAGCACTTAACCCTTTCAGTATACCAAAACACGCTTTTACATTGTATTTTGGCTATTACCAGACGATTGCAATATGCTTAGAAAGAAGGTTTGGGAGTTCGAGGACACTATTTCGCTGTGTATCCCACCTATACAGAGAGTAATCCAGCTAACTCTCACAAACACCTCCTATTCATTTCACTACATTTTACAAGTGCACCACACTTCTTTCCAACACATTTAAAAGAAATATCTAACGTAGAAATATCTAACGTAGAAATATCTAACGTACCTTGATTTAGGCTATCTATCGCTTTTTTAACCGAGGGGGGGGGGGGGACTTGTTGCAGGCCGTTTTACCTTTTGTCTCCTTCATGCACATAGAAATACAAATTGAGATAGTTTAAACCCCCTTGATTCCTAAAAAAAAAAAAAAAACACACTTTCTAAACTGTATAACATCGCCAAGTAATAGCCAGAATATTTATAGAGGAACGCGTCCTCGTTAACATAAAAGGTAATATTTATAGAGGAACGCGTCCTCGTATACTTAATGAGTTAACATAAAAGGTAATATTTATAGAGGAACGCGTCCTCGTATACTTAATGAGTTAACATAAAAGGTAATATTTATAGAGGAACGCGTCCTCGTATACTTAATGAGTTAACATAAAAGGTAATATTTATAGAGGAACGCGTCCTCGTATACTTAATGAGTTAACATAAAAGGTAATATTTATAGAGGAACGCGTCCTCGTATACTTAATGAGTTAACATAAAAGGTAATATTTATAGAGGAACGCGTCCTCGTATACTTAATGAGTTAACATAAAAGGTAATATTTATAGAGGAACGCGTCCTCGTATACTTAATGAGTTAACATAAAAGGTAATATTTATAGAGGAACGTGTCCTCGTATACATAATTAGTTAACATAAAAGGTAATATTTATAGAGGAACGCGTCCTCGTATACTTAATGAGTTAACATAAAAGGTAATATTTATAGAGGAACGCGTCCTCGTATACTTAATGAGTTAACATAAAAGGTAATATTTATAGAGGAACGCGTCCTCGTATACTTAATGAGTTAACATAAAAGGTAATATTTATAGAGGAATGCGTCCTCGTATACTTAATGAGTTAACATAAAAGGTAATATATATAGAGGAACGCTTCCTCGTATACTTAATGAGTTAACATAAAAGGTAATATATATAGAGGAACGCATCCTCGTATACTTAATGAGTTAACATATAAGGTAATATTTATAGAGGAACGCGTCCTCGTGTACTTAATGAGTTAACATAAAAGGTAATATTTATAGAGGAACGCGTCCTCGTGTACTTAATGAGTTAACATAAAAGGTAATATTTATAGAGGAACGCGTCCTCGTATACTTAATGAGTTAACATAAAAGGTAATATTTATAGAGGAACGCGTCCTCGTATACTTAATGAGTTAACGTAAAAGGTAATATTTATAGAGGAACGCGTCCTCGTGTACTTAATGAGTTAACATAAAAGGTAATATTTATAGAGGAACGCATCCTCGTATACTTAATGAGTTAACATAAAAGGTAATATTTATAGAGGAACGCGTCCTCGTATACTTAATGAGTTAACATAAAAGGTAATATTTATAGAGGAACGCGTCCTCGTATACTTAATGAGTTAACATAAAAGGTAATATTTATAGAGGAACGCGTCCTCGTATACTTAATGAGTTAACATAAAAGGTAATATTTATAGAGGAACGCGTCCTCTTATACTTAATGAGTTAACATAAAAGGTAATATTTATAGAGGAACGCGTCCTCGTATACTTAATGAGTTAACATAAAAGGTAATATTCAGTTAACTTTTTCTGGGCACTGGTATCCATAAGGGGAGATATATATGTATTTGTTAATCTATTCATTTATCCATTTATTATTTTATAGTGTTCTCCCTAGACCTCCATCAAGCTTAAAAAAATACTCCCAGACCCCGCTTCGAGAAAAATTTGCTGGTAGAAATGTGTTCTGGCCGAAGGCCGGTTCCTACGAACTTGCAAGCTCGCTATTGCTTGCCAGGAAAAAAATCCATCTAAATGGCACGAAAGCTCTTAAAATTGACAAAGAAATGGGACAAAAGGTCTTACAATTGACAAAATAATTTGACCAACGCCTTAAAATCTCATAATATTTTAAGACTTTCACCCCATTAGCTTGGTGATTTTAAGACCTTTCGCTCTATTTCGTTGTCAAATGTAAGATCTTTAATGCCATTTAGGTGTCGATTGTTTTTCCTAGCGAGCGATAGCGAACCATCAATCTACGATGAATCGGCCTTTGGCCAGGCCATTTTTCTACCAAAAATGTATACATATATTTACATATATACATATATATACATATATACATATATCTTGGGGGTATTTTCTTAAGTTTGATGGAGGTCTAGGGAGAAGACTGAAAACCTCCCCTTAAGATGATGATAAATAAGTCTGCAAAGAGAAAACAAAACAAGACGTTTGTCCAAATCTCTATATACTAAAGGGTCTCCAGCTGGCAACCCCCTTTAACACCACCTCCCATCCCCCAGTAGTGACGTCACAGGCCTGCCCCGTTCCTTCAACCCTAGGCTATTAATCAGTATCAAAATCAAAGGGTTTAGAACGTCATTTGTTTGTTGAAGCTGAAGAATAAGAGAGAGAGAGAGAGAGAGAGAGAGGAGTGAGTATATACAGTACGTGTATATATATATGAATGAGTCCGGTATATAACAAGGAAAACTCTCTAGTGCCTAACTCCGCAATTTGTCCCTCTTGGCACAGAGGGACCATAATGTGTGTTTTGTTTACCTTACAAAAACTTCCTCACACACCCGCCAAGTCACAGATGTACGGTCGTTGTCCTATGTTGTGGCACGCCTTCAATACTTCAACTATATATTTATATTTTACATAAGGTAAAATTGTTATATATATATGTATATATATATATATATATATATATATATATATATATATATATATAATACACACATAAATTTGCTTAGCCTCTTCAGCCGTCATGATAGAACTGTTCTGGTTAACATTAGACGATTGTATTCAGCCTACTAAAGACCTAGCTAGTTCAAGTATTCAAAGGGTTAAAACAATAGTCTGGTTCACATTCGACGATCGATTTTATCAGCTTAAGAGTGACCTGTAGCGATCAAAGATGTATAGCAATCTCAAGTAACCCTTTGATTTCTAAAGGTCCTTACTAAACTGAATTAAAATCGTGTTATGATAACCTGAATAAAATTAAAAAGCCGTAATCATTATGAACGGTTAACTGTTTCAGTATATGCATGACGTATTGATTTAATATAATTTGGATATCATTGGACGGATATATACAGTTAGGAAGGATCTGTAGGAATCAAATATAAATTAAGATAGTGTTTATCTCTTTGTTTCCCAGAGGCACTTCCTAATCCCAGTAAAATCATCTATTGTTAGCTAGAACAATGGGAGCCAAAAACGTGTACTTATCCTTCGCTAAACATAACCAAAGTTGCTCAAATTATGTTGGCAAGACATCATTCCTGCAACTGACTGTACATACACGCTCCAACACTCATATGTAAACAAACATTGGGGTTAGGCCAGCTGATTAAGCAACACATCTTCAGGTTATATTAGTTGGTGAACAGAGGACGGGATTGGCACGGATTAAGATAAATAGAGAGACCAATATTTATATCAAACACGGCTAATGATTATCTCTCAAAATCTGCCAATAAAATGGCTCTTATATAATAATTCTAAATAATAGGCAACGAAAATTATTAATATGACAATTACTATTATCAATGTATTTAATATAACTATGATAACTATATATATGATAATTAGTAAACAAATTAATAATAATAATAATATTTATACTAATACTAATAATAACATGAATAATAGTAATACAAAAAATAAAATATTAAAGGTAGCAAATAAAGTGCCCAATACCTTTCTGGGAAATAACTTTCTTATGTTGTGGCACCTCAAGAGTTGGCACCCTCAACTATAATATGATGTCACGTTCTCTCTCTCTCTCTCTCTCTCTCAAATAAATAAATAAATATATATATATATATATATATATATATATATATATATATATATATATAGAGAGAGAGAGAGAGAGAGAGAGAGAGAGAGAGATACAGATACAGTATATGACCCACATATTCACAATCAATATCGTAGTGTTCGATTATTAATAATTTCCTTTGTTGCGTAATTAAAAAGTACAGTATATATATATGCATTAGTTTGTTCATTATGGTGATTCTAGAAATCCTGACCACCAACTCCTCCTAGCTTAAAATCAAGCTGATATATCTGTATTTGGGAAGAGTGACGTCTAACAGAATTGTGTGTGGAAATATACAGCCCGTTTGCTACACCCTTCCTTGAGTCACAAGTTTTGGATGTGCCATAATGAACATAATATAGATATGCCTATAGTCGGTTTATTTCCGGCTGACGGTAAATTGCCATGTTCTCCTCTGTATTATTTAGCTATTACCAAGATTGCGTAGCGAAATATGTTGAAAATTGTGAAAATTGTGTATATATTTAATGCAGCGACATAGTAGTTTGTGATATTAAGACCTTTCGCTCCATTTCTGTCAATAGTAAGACCTTTCGTGCCATATATATATATATATGTCGATTTTTTCTTAGCGAGCAATAGAGAGCCTAAAATTAAGGAGAAACCGGATATATTGCTACCGAAAATTAACACATTTATCTCGAAGGGGGTCTTGGGGTAATTGTTTCAAGCTTAACGGAGGTCTACGGAGCAAATCCCACCTTAAACTCCCACAGATCCTTCCTAATCTTAACAAAATCGTCTAATGATAGCCAAATGAACCTGAATAACTGCGTCCTCGAACACCAAAAGGGTTAATAACAAAGTTGTAGAAAGCCTGCAACGATCAATCCCCCATGTGACCGGACCACTCGGTAAAGTATGACTAATGCCATGGTTGAGTCTGGGGGGAGTGGGCAGACCGTGACTAAACACTATGACAAATGGGCCCGGGTAGGCTGGGAGTACCGCTATTATTAATATCTAGTCCGATGGTGGTATTATTTGGAACATCACCTGTTTCGCCCACCATAATTTGGCGATTTGAAGACGTTTCAACCCACTAGTCTGGCGATTTTAACCCCATTCAGGTGTTGATTATAATACTGGGGGAGAGATGCAAAACCTGCAATTTAGGGGAAACTGGCCTACTTCCTGGACATTTATCTACCAAAATATCAACATTTTAACCTTGAAGGGGAGCCTAGCTTGAAGACGGTAGTGTGTGTGTGTGGGGGGGGGGGGGGGACTAACAATATCTAAAATTGAAAACATAAATCAAAAAATTAATAAATAAATAAAACCGTCACAGCACACACACACACACACACACACACACACACACACACACATACACATACACATACACGTATGATGGGCAAGGGTTAATGAGGTACTACTTCTAAAGCTTGCCCCACCAGACGGCACCCCATGCTAACAAGTAAGGTTGTTATGCCTGCAGTATATATATGAGAGAGAGAGAGAGAGAATGCTAGCACTCTCTGCTGACTGCTTGATAATTTCAGTTCGAGATAATGCTGTTGTAGTGACCTTAATGTAACCAGCCAAAAGTGTGTTATGCTGTATTATAATACTGAAGATGCTATTTGGGTTATCGAATGATATCCAAAATTATATGTGATGTCAGCGATTAAGGCGGATGGGGGTGTATCGGGACCCCCTTCTCCCTCATATTTAGACCCATTAGTTTTGAATTGTTTAGCCATTTACCCCACTACTTTGCCAATTTTAAGACCTTTCGTGCCATTTAGGAGTCGATTTTTACCTGGCGAGGGATAACGAGCCTGCAATTAGGAAGAGGGCATTTTCTACCGAACAATGCACACCTTTATCTCGAAGGGGTATTTTTTTTGTATTTATTTTTGTTATTTTTTATTTTTTTCAAATGGATGGAGGTCTAGGGAAGGAATAACAAATAAATATTAGTAATATATAAATATAAAGATACTTAAAATCTCCCCTTTTGCAAGCAATAATACGTCAATTCGTCGAGTATCGTGAATGACGAAAACAAATTGTCATGGTCCAATTTGAGGTAGTCTCACAAGTTAATAGGATCCTTTCTGGTACCATAATTATGAAGGAACTGACCGAGTCTTATCGATATTCATTCACTCGAGTACACACACACACACACACACTCACACACAAAACTACAAGCACATACAAACACACATACACACACACACAAGCATATACGAACACACACACACACACACAAACCTTAAAGCACATACAAACACACACACACAAACAGTACACATAAGCGGAAACAATACCTTCTACTTCACACATACAGCAAAGCTCACGGTAATACAGAAGTGGAGTGGGGGGATGGCGTACGTATTTGCTCATTTATGTATAGTTATACTTTTTGTTATAGTTTCCTCCGTAGACCTCCATCAATCTTATAAAAACACCGGCCAAAGACCTTCCTTCAAGATAAATATGTACATTTTTCGATAGAAACATTTCCCGGCCGAAGGCCGATTTCTCTTAAATTACAGGCTCGCTATCGCTCACCAGGAAAAAAAGACACCTAAATGACACAAAAAGTCTAAATATTGACAAAGAAATGGGACGAAAGGTTTGAAAATCGCCAAACTAACGGGCCGAACGTCTTAAAATGAGAAAACTAATGTAGCTAAACATGAGAAAGAAGGGGGATCAACTAACGGCCCATCTCCCCTTCCGGTCAATTTCTCGGAACTAAGGGAAGACCCAACACAAGCGGCCCTGTTGCCAAGTGTAGGTGGGGAAGTCCTGGGGCGGTATTTATAAAGCACTTTTAGGCTTAAAAGTAGCTTTTAAAGATGGCGGCCACTTATAAAAGATAAAAGTTGGGTAAACAAACTTTTAGCGGCTAAAAGTAGCTTTTAAACCCGGCGAAAACTAAGTAGAGAACAAGTAGCTTATTTGCACCCTATTTGTTCGCAAATTACCGGTAATTTGCGAACAAATAGGGTGCAAATAGGCTACTTGTTCTCGGATGTTGCAATCGAATATTATATCTTAGTCCTTCTACACTCCTTTAATTTGGTCTATTTGTTAGTGTTCTTCCAACAAGTACAGTATAGGCGTTTGTCAACGAGGACGCTGAAACTGTCGAGGTTGTGGGCGGAGGAGGAGGATTTACCCATCTAAAAATAGAGAGACCGACCGCGGTAAAAAATGTAGTCCGACATATATACAGTATGAATCGAAATGTTTAAAGTAGGTTGATATATATGGTGGTAGGTTACTTTCTAATATAGCTTATTCGTTGGAGAACACACAGTGGATCACCTTTGAGTAGTATGAGGTGCGGGGTGGTATATGGATAGACTCAAGAGTTACCTAACATACTACATTTGATAATTATAGTTAACCTACAATCGTGAGTTACTCATACAGTTACATTTTGACTGTTGCCAAATAATGTAGGGTAATACACACTTTCATCTCGGGGTTAGGAGCTTTGTTCCTCTAAGTTTCATTCGTGGTTTATATGGTATCTTTTGATTAACTCAGAGTCGCTATAGGCCTATTAATCCAATTAGTCTTTTTAACATGAAAATTCCTTGGCAGGGGGTGGCGGATTTGTTATTCAACCATCTTCATCGTCCTCTAAAAGTAACATTTAAGCGCTAAAAGTCCCCAGGAGGGCTTTTAGTTTTCGCCGGGTTTAAAAGCTACTTTTAGCCGCTAAAAGTTTGATTACCCAACTTTTATCTTTTATAAGTGGCCGCCATCTTTAAAAGCTACTTTTAAGCCTAAAAGTGCTTTATAAATACCGCCCCAGGACTTCCCCACCTACACTTGGCAACAGGGCCGCTTGTGTTGGGTCTTCCCTTAGTTCCGAGAAATTGACCGGAAGGAGAGATGGGCCGTTAGTTGATCCCCCTTCTTTCTCATGTTTAGCTGCATTAGTTTTCTCATTTTAAGACGTTCGGCCCGTTAGTTTGGCGATTTTCAAACCTTTCGTCCCATTTCTTTGTCAATATTTAGACTTTTTGTGTCATTTAGGTGTCTTTTTTTCCTGGTGAGCGATAGCGAGCCTGTAATTTAAGAGAAATCGGCCTTCGGCCGGGAAATGTTTCTCTCGAAAAATGTACATATTTATCTTGAAGGAGGGTCTTTGGCCGGTGTTTTTATAAGCTTGATGGAGGTCTACGGAGGAAACTATAACAAAAAGTATAACTATACATAAATGAGCAAATACGTACGCCATCCCCCCACTCCACTTCTGTATTACCGTGAGCTTTGCTGTATGTGTGAAGTAGAAGGTATTGTTTCCGCTTATGTGTACTGTTTGTGTGTGTGTGTTTGTATGTGCTTTAAGGTTTGTGTGTGTGTGTGTGTGTTCGTATATGCTTGTGTGTGTGTGTGTGTTTGTATGTGCTTGTAGGTTTGTGTGTGTGTGTGTGTGTGTACTCGAGTGAATGAATATCGATAAGACTCGGTCAGTTCCTTCATATGGTACCAGAAAGGATCCTATTAACTTGTGAGACTACCTCAAATTGGACCATGACAATTTGTTTTCGTCATTCACGATACTCGACGAATTGACGTATTATTGCTTGCAAAATGGGAGATTTTAAGTATCTTTATATGTATATATTACTAATATTTATTTGTTATTCCTTCCCTAGACCTCCATCCATTTGAAAAAAATAAAAAATAACAAAAATAAATACAAAAAAAATCCCCCTTCGAGATAAAGGTGTGCATTGTTCGGTAGAAAATGCCCTCTTCCTAATTGCAGGCTCGTTATCCCTCGCCAGGTAAAAATCGACTCCTAAATGGCACGAAAGGTCTTAAAATTGGCAAAGTAGTGGGGTAAATGGCTAAACAATTCAAAACTAATGGGTCTAAATATGAGGGAGAAGGGGGTCCCGATACACCCCCATCCGCCTTAATCGCTGACATCACATATAATTTTGGATATCATTCGATAACCCAAATAGCATCTTCAGTATTATAATACAGCATAACACACTTTTGGCTGGTTACATTAAGGTCACTACAACAGCATTATCTCGAACTGAAATTATCAAGCAGTCAGCAGAGAGTGCTAGCATTCTCTCTCTCTCTCTCTCATATATATACTGCAGGCATAACAACCTTACTTGTTAGCATGGGTGCCGCACGTCTGGTGGGGCAAGCTTTGGAAGTAGTACCTCATTAACCCTTGCCCATCATACGTGTATGTGTGTGTGTGTGTGTGTGTGTGTGTGTGTGTGTGTGTGTCGGTTTTATTTAATTATTAATTTTTTTATTTATGTTTTCAATTTTAGATATTGTTAGTCCCCCCCCCCCCCCCACACACACACTACCGTCTTCAAGCTAGGCTCCCCTTCAAGGTCAAAATGTTGATATTTTGGTAGATAAATGTCCAGGAAGTAGGCCAGTTTCCCCTAAATTGCAGGTTTTGCATCTCTCCCCCAGTATTATAATCAACACCTGAATGGGGTTAAAATCGCCAGACTAGTGGATTGAAACGTCTTCAAATCGCCAAATTATGGTGGGCGAAACAGGTGATGTTCCAAATAATACCACCATCGGACTAGATATTAATAATAGCGGTACTCCCAGCCTACCCGGGCCCATTTGTCATAGTGTTTAGTCACGGTCTGCCCACTCCCCCCAGACTCAACCATGGCATTAGTCATACTTTACCGAGTGGTCCGGTCACATGGGGGATTGATCGTTGCAGGCTTTCTACAACTTTGTTATTAACCCTTTTGGTGTTCGAGGACGCAGTTATTCAGGTTCATTTGGCTATCATTAGACGATTTTGTTAAGATTAGGAAGGATCTGTGGGAGTTTAAGGTGGGATTTGCTCCGTAGACCTCCGTTAAGCTTGACACAAATACCCCAAGGCCCCCCTTCGAGATAAATGTGTTAATTTTCGGTAGCAATATATCCGGTTTCTCCTTAATTTTAGGCTCTCTATTGCTCGCTAAGAAAAAAATCGACATATATATATATATGGCACGAAAGGTCTTATTATTGACAGAAATGGAGCGAAAGGTCTTAATATCACAAACTACTATGTCGCTGCATTAAATAAATACACAATTTTCACAATTTTCAACATATTTCGCTACGCAATCTTGGTAATAGCTAAATAATACAGAGGAGAACATGGCAATTTACCGTCAGCCGGAAATAAACCGACTATAGGCATATCTATATTATGTTCATTATGGCACATCCAAAACTTGTGACTCAAGGAAGGGTGTAGCAAACGGGCTGTATATTTCCACACACAATTCTGTTAGACGTCACTCTTCCCAAATACAGATATATCAGCTTGATTTTAAGCTAGGAGGAGTTGGTGGTCAGGATTTCTAGAATCACCATAATGAACAAACTAATGCATATATATATACTGTACTTTTTAATTACGCAACAAAGGAAATTATTAATAATCGAACACTACGATATTGATTGTGAATATGTGGGTCATATACTGTATCTCTCTCTCTCTCTCTCTCTATATATATATATATATATATATATATATATATATATATATATATTTATTTATTTATTTATTTGAGAGAGAGAGAGAGAGAGAGAGAGAACGTGACATCATATTATAGTTGAGGGTGCCAACTCTTGAGGTGCCACAACATAAGAAAGTTACTTCCCAGAAAGGTATTGGGCACTTTATTTGCTACCTTTATTATTTTATTTTTGTATTACTATTATTCATGTTATTATTAGTATTAGTATAAATAGTATTATTATTTTTAATTTGTTTACTAATTATCATATTATATATAGTTATCATAGTTATATTAAATACATTGATAATAGTAATTGTCATATTAATAATTTTTGTTGCCTATTATTTAGAATTATTATATTTAACTAAGAGCCATTTTATTGGCAGATTTTGAGAGATAATCATTAGCCGTGTTTGATATAAATATTGGTCTCTCTATTTATCTTAATCCGTGCCAATCCCGTCCTCTGTTCACCAACTAATATAACCTGAAGATGTGTTGCTTAATCAGCTGGCCTAACCCCAATATTTGTTTACATATGAGTGTTGGAGCGTGTATGTACAGTCAGTTGCAGGAATGATGTCTTGCCAACATAATTTGAGCAACTTTGGTTATGTTTAGCGAAGGATATGTACACGTTTTTGGCTCCCATTGTTCTAGCTAACAATAGATGATTTTACTTGGATTAGGAAGTGCCTCTGGGAAACAAAGAAGTAAACACTATCTTAATTTATATTTGATTCCTACAGATCCTTCCTAACTGTATATATCCGTCCAATGATATCCAAATTATATTAAATCAATACGTCATGCATATACTGAAACAGTTAACCGTTCATAATGATTACGGCTTTTTAATTTTATTCAGGTTATCATAAGACGATTTTTATTCAGTTTAGTAAGGACCTTTAGAAATCAAAGGGTTACTTGAGATTGCTATACATCTTTGATCGCTACAGGTCACTCTTAAGCTGATAAAATCGATCGTCGAATGTGAACCAGACTATTGTTTTAACCCTTTGAATACTTGAACTAGCTAGGTCTTTAGTAGGCTGAATACAATCGTTTAATGTTAACCAGAACAGTTCTATCATGACGGCTGAAGAGGCTAAGCAAATTTGTGTATATATATATATATATATATATATATATATACTGTATATATATATATAACAATTTTACCTTATGTAAAATATAAATATATAGTTGAAGTATTGAAGGCGTGCCACACAATATAGGACAACGACCGTACATCTGTGACTTGGCGGGTGTGTGAGGAAGTTTTTGTAAGGTAAACAAAACACACATTATGGTCCCTCTGTGCCAAGAGGGACAAATTGCAGAGTTAGGCACTAGAGAGTTTTCCTGGTTATATACCTGACTCATTCATATATAATATACACGTACTGTATATACTCACTCCTCTCTCTCTCTCTCTCTCTCTCTCTCTTATTCTTCAGCTTCAACGAACAAATGACGTTTCTAAACCCTTTGATTTTGATACTGATTAATAGCCTAGGGTTGAAGGAACAGGGCAGGCCTGTGACGTCACTACTGGGGGATGGGAGGTGGTGTTAAAGGGGGTTGCCAGCTGGAGACCCTTTAGTATATAGAGATTTGGACAAACGTCTTGTTTTGTTTTCTCTTTGCAGACTTATTTATCATCATCTTAAGGGGAGGTTTTCAGTCTTCTCCCTAGACCTCCATCAAACTTAAGAAAATACCCTCCAAATATATGTATACGTTTTTGGTAGAAAAATGGCCTGGCCAAAGGCCGATTCCTCCTAGATTGGTGGCTCGCTATCGCTCGCTAGTACAAATAATCGACACCTAAATGGCATTAAAGATCTTACATTTGACAAAGAAATAGAGCGAAAGGTCTTAAAATCACCAAGCTAATGGGGTGAAAGTCTTAAAATATTATGAGATTTTAAGGCGTTGGTCAAATTATTTTGTCAATTGTAAGACCTTTTGTCCCATTTCTTTGTCAATTTTAAGAGCTTTCGTGCCATTTAGATGGATTTTTTTCCTGGCAAGCAATAGCGAGCTCGCAAGTTCGTAGGAACCGGCCTTCGGCCAGAACACATTTCTACCAGCAAATTTTTCTCGAAGCGGGGTCTGGGAGTATTTTTTTAAGCTTGATGGAGGTCTAGGGAGAACATTATAAAATAATAAATGGATAAATGAATAGATTAACAAATACATATATATCTCCCCTTATGGATACCAGTGCCCAGAAAAAGTTAACTGAATATTACCTTTTATGTTAACTCATTAAGTATACGAGGACGCGTTCCTCTATAAATATTACCCTTTATGTTAACTCATTAAGTATACGAGGACGCTTTCCTCTATAAATATTACCTTTTATGTTAACTCATTAAGTATACGAGGACGCGTTCCTCTATAAATATTACCTTTTATGTTAACTCATTTAGTATACGAGGACGCGTTCCTCTATAAATATTACCTTTTATGTTAACTCATTAAGTATACGAGGACGCGTTCCTCTATAAATATTACCTTTTATGTTAACTCATTAAGTATACGAGGACGCGTTCCTCTATAAATATTCTGGCTATTACTTGGCGATGTTATACAGTTTAGAAAGTGTGTTTTTTTTTTTTAGGAATCAAGGGGGTTTAAACTATCTCAATTTGTATTTCTATGTGCATGAAGGAGACAAAAGGTAAAACGGCCTGCAACAAGTTCCCCCCCCCCCCCCCCCGGTTAAAAAAGCGATAGATAGCCTAAATCAAGGTACGTTAGATATTTCTACGTTAGATATTTCTTTTAGATGTGTTGGAAAGAAGTGTGGTGCACTTGTAAAATGTAGTGAAATGAATAGGAGGACGTGTTTGTGAGAGTTAGCTGGATTACTCTCTGTATAGGTAGGATACAAAGCGAAATTGTGTCCTCGAACTCCCAAACCTTCTTCCTAAGCATATTGCAATCGTCTGGTAATAGCCAAAATACAATGTAAGAACATAAGAACATAAGAAAATGGGAGTCTGCAGAAAGCCGATTGGCCTAAGCAAGGCAGATCCCTGTCCCACACAACCCCAATTACAAAGCCCAATTATAGGCTCAACACTCTAATACCCTGAGGATCATCTTACCAAACCGGTTAGAGATTAACGCAGGATTACGGGGGTCTGCAGAGCGCTGATTGGCCCAACCCGGCTGATCCCCTTCACACCCAACCCTTCTCGTCCATATGCTTATCCAATTTTTTCTTAAAGCTCCCTATCGTTCTTGATCCCACTATATCACTTGGTAGCCTATTCCACCCATCTACAACTCTGTTACCAAACCAATATTTGCCTATATCTTTTCTGAAACGAAATTTATCTAATTTGAAACCATTGGTACGAGTTCTTTCGCTATCACTGAGCTTTAGTACATTTGTCATGTCCCCTTTGTTAATCCCACTAACCCACTTGAACACCTCTATCATATCCCCTCTAACTCTGCGTCTCTCTAACGAATGTAAACCTAATTTCTTCAACCTTTCTTCATACGGAAAATTTCTAATATTATGGATCATTTTTGTCATTCTACGCTGAATTCTCTCCAATGAATCTATGTCCATTCTGTAATAAGGACACCAAAATTGGACAGCATAATCCATATGGGGTCTCACTAATGACAAGTAAAGTTTTAAGATAACATCAGCAGTTCTGTTACTCACACTCCTAGAGATGAACCCGAGAATCCTGTTTGCCTTATTACGAACGCTTATACACTGTTTTCTAGGCTTCAAATCATTGCTAACAAACACACCTAGATCTTTCTCGCAGTCTGAATTTTCTAATTCTAAATTAGCTAGTTTATATTTAACATTTGTTTGCATCTTCCCTATCTTTAATACCTTGCATTTGTCAATGTTAAACTTCATCTGCCAATTTACTGACCATTCATGTAAGGTATCTAGATCCCTTTGGAGGCACTCTATATCGCTATCTGAATCAATTGATCTCCCCATTTTAGTATCGTCTGCGAATTTACTTATCCTACTAGTTATACCTAAATCTAGGTCATTTATGTATATAAGAAACAACAGGGGACCTAATACCGATCCCTGGGGGACACCACTTTTGACTGCTCCCCACTCTGACTTGGTACCATTTATGCTGACTCTCTGTTTCCTACCAATTAGCCATGACCTAATCCATCCCAACAACGACCCTCCTATTCCATGTGCCTCAACCTTTCTCATCAATCTCTCATGAGGGACTCTGTCGAAAGCTTTACTGAAATCTAAATATATAATATCATATGACTTGTCACTATCTACTGCTTCATATACCTCTGAGAAAAAGCTAAGCAAATTAGTAAGGCACGAACGTCCCTGAGTGAATCCATGCTGAGAAGAATTTATTAAGTTAAATTTTACTAAGTGGCTTCTAATTTTCCTAGCAATAATAGACTCTAGCAACTTTCCTATGATTGATGTGAGACTAATGGGACGGTAATTGGATGCTATCGATTTATCACCTTTTTTGAAGATCGGAACTACATTTGCAAGCTTCCAAGCTTCTGGAACTAAACCTGTTTCTAATGACTTGTTAAATATAAATGCTAATGGACTACTTAACTCATCTCTGCATTCTTTTAATACTCTAGCATATACCTCGTCAGGACCAGGCGATTTTTGAGGTTTCAGTCTGTCAATTTCCTTAAGCACATCATTTCTACTTATACTAACTGTACTTAACATATTTTCTATACTATCACTATATACCATATTGACTTCTGGAATCTGTGCCAAATTTTCATTAGTGAAAACGGAAAGAAACTGACTATTTAATGTACTGCACATTTCTAAATCATTTTCTGTTATTTCTCCTATTGAAGTTTTTAGGGGGCCTATTACATCTCTAACTTTAGATTTATATAGTTGGTAAAAAGCTTTAGGGTTATTTTTTGAGTCGCTGGCTATCCTTATTTCATAATTTCTTTTTGCTTTCCTGATTTCCTTTTTGACCTGTCTTGATAGAGTCTGATAGTATATATGTAAATGATTTTCACCTTTCTTTATTTTTCGATATATTCCTTTCTTTTTTCCTATAAGATCTATTAGCTTATTAGTCATCCATTTTGGTTGGTTCTGCGTCGATCTAAATCTTCTTTTAGGGATATATTTATTTTGAGCATTGTGGAGTGAAGCAATAAACTGGTTATATGTAGGTGGCAAGTTTAACTCTGGCATATCCTGACTTAATCGCTTAACAATAGGGTCCACCCTTAAGTCTCTTCTTAGCCCACCATAATCGGCTTTTCTGAAATCTGGGATAAGTGTCGTATTCTCTTTAGCATTCCCTGTCCATTGTATATTAAAATAAATAGATTTATGATCGCTATTTCCTAGGTGGTCACCAATCTCTACATTATTTATCATATGTTCATTGTTACTGAAAACTAAATCAAGAATATTAATACCTCTAGTCGGCGTATCTATGAATTGAAATAAAAAACTATCTTGTACTACCTCTATAAACTCTACTGAATCGGAGTCGCCTATTTGGTGCTGCCAATCAATGTTCGGAAAATTAAAATCCCCCATAATGCACACATTGCTAAACCTTGATGCTATTTTAATTTCCTCCCATAACGATTTTCCGCCATTTCTACTCATATTAGGCGGTCTATATATAACTCCAATAACTATGGTCTCACTACCTTCGTTAACCTCTACCCAAACACTTTCATTATCATTATTTAGTCTAATACCTGATTTAATACAGCTTTTTAATGTACTCCTGACAAACACTGCTATAACCCCGCCCCTCCTACTTGTTCGGTCATATTTAAACAAACTAGGCCTATATCCTGGAATATCAAATTCTGCTAAAAAATGCCTAGATTCTGTATTAATCCACGTTTCAGTTAGCGCTATTATGTCTATATTTTCTGTGCTAACGAGTGCTCTAAGTTCGTTCATTTTGTTACATAAACTCCTACAATTTGTATAATATACCCTCAACCTATTACTTTTATTTGCAACTAATTTTCTATTGTGTTTAGCTAACTTATTATTTCCTGTTGAACTACTAGCTCTAGACGGAAATTCTAATCTATCAGTATTCTCATCTTTACTATCAGTTACATGTGTAGTGTTATCGATACTACTATTACACATCACTATATCCGCACTATCTTGACTGATTATTTCTATTTTTCTCACTGGTTTGTCACATGAAGTACCTGCTCCATATGGAGACAGTATTTTACTTACACACCCAGGTTTTTTTAACGAAACCCCGCAACAATCTTGTCGAGTGAGCTGGCCAAGGTCGAAACTCCTAGTCGAGAGAGATGTACTCCATCCTGGGCATACAGTTCATCCTTACCATAAAAGAGGGACCAGTTATCCAGGAATGGAATAGTATTTGCCTTACAATACTTCTCCAGCCCGGCTATTTACACCAATAGCCCTGGAGGACCATTCCTTCCTTACCCCTCTTCTAGGCAGGATACTGTTTACCACAGGAACTCCACCTTTTTCCTTGATCCTCTCCAACATTTCCTGATACTTGGAGAGCAACTCCTCAGTCCTGCATCTCCATATGTCGTTGCTGCCTGCGTTGAGGAAGATGATGGGGTCCTCCCCACTCACTTCCATGACAGCATCTATCTTCTCAGCCACCCTCCCGACTCCGGCACCAGGCACGCAGACAACTTTACCAACCTGAGTGTTTGTTGCCCTGCCAAGGTATCTAACCAATGAATCACCGACAATGAAAACAGACTTAGCTTTTTCCTTTTGTCGGCGTGTAGCAGCAGTTGTTGCAGCAACAGCAGCAGACTTTCCCCCCTCCCCTCTCACTGCCTCGATGATCGCCACTTCATCGCCATCACTCTCATCAGCCAAGGTGCTGAAGTTGTTGTGGGTCTTGACTGGCTGCCTTTTCAGCTTGCAGGCCGTTGCACTAATGACACCACTTTCCAAGGGGCTTCACGATCCCTGGGAACACTTCCGGTAGCCTCACACTTCTTCTCCGCCATAGCTAGTCTCAAGGCCAAATTTTCATCTTTGAGACACTGAATCTCCTGCTCCACACTCTCCAGTCTCTCTTGCAAAGCAAGACAAAGCTGGAGAGTATGGGAGGAGACAGCAGACTCATCAACAACAGCCATCACTATGAAAGTTCACTAGGACCTCACTAAGGGTAAACAGGTTCACTAGCGGTCACTGGGGACGTCCGCACAGGTCAGGGGTCAGAGAGCAACTGTAATGTAAAATGTAAATGTAAAAGCGTGTTTTGGTATACTGAAAGGGTTAAGTGCTGGTGGGTGATTTTCTTAGTCTTTTATGTTCGGGTTTATTCATACTTCTTACAATATTTATAATCTGTACATATTTATTGCATATAGAAAGAATAATATAAACAATAATACTATAACTTGATCTTTTGTGAATGGTAGTAACCTTACTTACTACGAACCCCCATTATTAGAATACCGGGTATACCTACTTTGGAATAAGTTTTTGCAATACCTAAATTGAGAAAACAAATATATAAATAGATTAATAAGTAACTAACTAAATATGATAATAATAATAATATAAACAATAATAATAATAATAATAATAATAATAATAATAATGCAACAAATAATTGTAATAACAATAGTACATATAATAATAATAAATGAAAAGGAGAAATGCTCTTAAGTTTCCAAAATGGAAACACAGACGAAATTTTCAGAAGACTTTTGGCACCCCTTATTGTGCACGTTATGTCATTAACTACTGTGTGTTTGTGTGTGTGTGTATATTTGTGTGTGTGTATATTTGTGTGTGTGTATGTGTGTCAAAGAGAGAGATGTTCACCTGTTCTTTAAGGGGAGGATTTTAGTTTGTTCCCTAGATCTCCATCAAACATAAAATTACCTGTACACCCCCAAAATCCCCTTTCAAAATATATTTTTATATTTTTCGGTAGAAAAAGTTCCGGCCGAAGGCCGATTCCTCTTAAGTTACAGGCTCGCTATCGCTCGCCAGGATAACATCGACACCTAAATGTCACGGAAGGTCTTAAAATTGACAGAAATGGGGCGAAGGTTCATAAAATTGCCAAACTAATGGAGCGAATGTCTTAAAATCTCAAAAGCAATGGGGATAAACTCGAGGGAGAAAGGGGTCCAGAAAAATATCCCTCAAGTGGAAGTCTCCCCTTAATTAATGCGACAGTCACACAAACACGTGGTTATACTTATCTCTCTCTCTCAAACACACGGCTACACACACACACATATGGTAGTCCATCGTAGTCCGATGATGACGTTCCCTTCCTGCAAAGCAGGAAGAGAAAACCTGCGCATAGAAGAGTTTAGAGTGCCGAGGGAGGTGCGCAGTTCCAACTTCACTATCTTGGTACTGAACAGGGGTTGCTGATGGCAAGGGGGTGGCCCAAGACTACCAGCTCCTGCTCAATACTGCAGGGGACTGCCGGGATTCCAGTTTGTCGGAAACCGCCAGGACGTGAGCCCAACGTCTGCTTTTCTCTCAGGGTGTGCTCCCCTAGCCTTTGTCTTAAGGCCGCGTCCCATACAGTACGTCAAGACACGACAACGGCCGATGTTAGCCGATTTAACAACTTTTTGCCGAATCGACACGTTTGACACGAGGCTCGCCAGACAAGGACAGCCGCACGTCACTCACACGTCAGTCACACGTCACTCACGACACATTTACATCTGCCACACGTTAACTCGTGACCCTATTACGATGTCAGTACGACACACACGTCCGCGCAACACATTCACAGTACGCTAAGTTGGATGTTGTTAGGATGTTAGCCGTCTGCCAGACGAGCAGCATATGTGCTGCGCAAGTGTGCAAGTGTGTCGCACGATACAGATACATACGTGTGTCACCCGACAGGGTCGACTCCTATGACAGAAGCGCGGCCAATTACCCAACCCTATATAAAGGTCGGGGGCCGTAGACCTCCACACAGTCTACCCCTAGGTGGGCACTAATGCGATAAAGTAACGCGATAATGTAACGCGTTAACGATTTCGGGTTAACGTTTATCGGATAAATTTTTCCAGCTTTAACGAATTAACGGTAACGTAACGTCACACTTTTTGTTCCAAAATAGCGGATAATCGTTAATTAACCCGCTGAGTGCCAGGGACGCATATATACATCCTCGCCGAAAAAATATCGTAGCAGCGAAACGACTGCACCTATGGCTTTTATATTTTTACCACATGTACCTTACCCTTTAGGCTACCCACCACAAAAATCTCAAATCCCTCCTCCCACCCACTCGCTGACTGTCGGTCCCGTCAGAAGGACAAAAATTGAAAATCTGTGGCGGCGAAACTACTGCACCAATCGGTTCCATATTTGTGTGACAAGTCCCTTACCCTTCTGCCTTCCCTCCACCACACCCCCAACCACCTCCCACCACCCACTTCTAGCGTATCCGTACGAAGAAAAGGAAATAAAGGAAAATCCGTGGTGGCGAAACTACCTCACCAATCGGCTTCATATGTGTAAACACAAGTCAATTACCCTTCTACCTTCCCCCCACCAACCCCAAAACCACCCTCCCACCCATACATTCCGATACCATAAAAGTCTCTATAGTCTATAGTGTCTTTTCAGTTACTTTCGGGACCATCGGGGACCTGATTTCTGGCGAGGGGAGTGTTTTTTTTTACCATTATCCTTCCTTTCTCTCCCAACTTGATAGATTTAGCCAAAAAAAATAAAAAAATAAAAACTCTGGCACTGGCAGAAGCACACCATCAAAATTGGCTGGCACTCAGCGGGTTAATTGCCAAACAGGCAGAAATCCGCAGAATAGTCAATAAATAGGTAAACTAAAAGCCGAACCGAACCCTTGTAATGGCAGGTGTTTTTTTTTCTAATAAAATAATGATAGCATTGCTGCATTTAAGATTTTTTATTTAAAATATGATAAATATCCATATCTTCGATAAATAACGATACAACAAAGTAACGATATCGTTATCGAAAGGATCGGATTGGTTGTCTGTTTTTAGTCGGGCGTTTGTCATGTCATGGTCGTGTCGAGCTTACTATAGTCTTGTTCAAACATTTTGCCCGATTATTTCCCGATTATTGTACGTCAAAAACGATTGCTGCACGTCCGAAAACCGATCGACATACGTCAGCAGCACGTCCAAAATTTAACGTTTTTTTTCCCCGACCATCAAAAACAGTCGGCTGAAAAATAGTGCATACACTAATTATTGGCCGACTTCACGGACCTGTCGGCGGGCACCCCGTCCAGTTCCAGATCAACTCGAGTAGAGCCGATTGATTTACACGATGTTACTCGATCATGGACGATTTATCAAAAATTCAAATATTTTGAAAAGATCGGCTCTTGTCGGGTCTTTACGTACTGTATGGGACGCCCGCTTTACTAGACTAAACCACAAGGCAGTGGGTGTGTGTTTGTTGGTAGATGACAAGGATGCACATCATTCACCCCTTCGGGGATCACGGCGTCAGGCAATAGATAGGTAGATAGATAGATAAAAATTACGTCCTTATACAAATATTCTGGATAGCATTAGGCAGTTTTATTAAGACTAGGAATGACTCCTTATATAAAGAAGTTAAAAACTCGAGTAAATCCTTCCATATGATTATACAGTGCACTCTTCTATTCAGTTAGACATAAACAAATTATATTACGCTCAGGAAAAGTCTCTCACAGTCAATTTTTTAACCAATTTAGTATAGTTTCGTATTATATTTTCACAAATTGTAAACCATGTTACTCGACCAAGGAAGGAATTGATGCACTGTAGTCAAAGACTAAGTCTGAACTGTTCTGTAATACAATAATTATATTTATGATATTCCAGGCATTCTTAGTCGATTTCTTCAGCTCAAGTCGGACCTTTCGTAGTAAGCAGGTACAATATAATAGTTATCAACACAATATTTAATTATGTACAGCTAATTTATTAGTCAAGCCAACTAACAACTAAGATACCTGTATGAGACAGATTCAGGTACCCCCAAGACTATATTTACATTGGTCATAGTAATTAAGCATACTCATTCAATTTGCAGAAGATAAGAGTTTCAACCTTAGTCTGTTACGCTCAGGTGGAAATATCTTGCCAGTAACTGAAAATAGTCGTTCCACCGGTGAAGATAATGCTGGCATACTTAAGTATTACATGGCAACTGGAGCAAGACGGTTGTACTTGGCACCTGAATAACTTTGTTATATTCCTCTCTCAGATTCATCATGGATTATTGCGCATAATTATATATTACTAAGACGTTACTCTCTTTTTCCCAGATATACGAATGATCACTTATAGCTGTGTTATGTTACTAACCCATCTGTCCCCTACTAAATTCCTAATCCTGCCACGGACATTATTTCCAGGGCAGTAGTTCCCTTTCCAATTTTCCGTTACCTACTCTAAACCACTGTTTGGACACTTGACCCTCAGTGTTTTGGAGGACAAGCAGCCTAGAGGGGTCACTAGAACTGTTGTTGCTTGATTTCCTTTGTACACCTGCATTCTTCCAGTACAGTCCTTGTTGGCCTGAGTTAAGCCAGTGTCACACGAGCGCTTTTTCCGGCAATTTTCGATGAGCAAGTTTTTCTTGTACTATTTTAAGGCTCTTTTGCAGTGGAATCGGGAGCTAGATCGGAGGTAGATTATGTTAGGTAGTTTAATTCCTACGGAACTAAAGTTTTGAAGCTGTCCGCTACAATTACCCATAGAAATTGTCGGAAAACTCGCTTGTGTGACACCGCCTTTAATCCAAGAGAAAATGTCGGTGAAGAAATTTATCGAATTACTCTCCGTGGGGCAACAATTTCCTAAAAAATACCTCAAACAATAACAGTGCATTAGTACAGTATATTGTAGAAGATATATGACGCGATCGATTGTTCATTACCTACTCTCAAGATTCTGAGTCAATAATACCATGTTCGTAATCAATATATTTATAATTTTCATGTAACTTCTTTATGAACTTAGGTTTGTATAATATAGGATATATGAGATTACGTTAGGTTATTTATACAAGGTTAAGCTAGATTAAGATATGTTAGGTTCATATAGGTTAGTTTACATAAATCAAAATATAAATAATAGGTTATGTTAAAATAGGTTAGGTCATGTTAGTTAAAGTTAGAGTACACACTAAACTAGCAGGACATCGGCAAGGTTAAGTAAGCATGATATTTCTCGACATGAACGAAGCAGGTCATGGATTTTGTCTTCAATTATTTATTTTGTTTTGTTTCCTTCGTCTATTCCTGTATGTAAAAATATATGCAAGTTGAACGACATGATATGAATATAGGGAAGTTGAGACAAACAATACATTATTGTTATGACTTCAATTAATGCCTCGAAGAATGAAAGGGGACAGAGGAAGTAGTAGGAGGTGCAAAAATTATCCATAATATTATAAATTTTCCGTATGAAGAAAGGTTGAAGAAATTAGGCTTACATTCGTTAGAGAGACGCAGAGTTAGAGGGGATATGATAGAGGTATTCAAGTGGGTTAGTGGGTTTAATAAAAGGGACATGAAAAATGTACTAAAGCTCAGTGATAGCGAAAAAACTCGTACAAATGGTTTCAAATTAGATAAATTTCGTTTCAGAAAAGATATAGGCAAATATTGGTTTGGTAACAGAGTTGTAGATGGGTGGAATATGCTACCAAGTGATATAGTGGGATCAAGAACGATAGGGAGCTTTAAGATAAAATTAGATAGGCATATGGACGAGATGGATTGGGTGTGAGGGGGATCTACCAGTGTGGGCCAATCGGCTTTCAGCAGACCCCGTAATCTTGTGTTAATCCCTGACCATTTTGGTGGGGGCAGTACTCAAGGTATTAGTGAGTTGGGCCTATAATTGGGTCTTGTAATTGGGGTTGGGTGTGACAGGGATCTGCCTTGTATGGGCCGATCGGCATTTTGCAGACTCCCATTTTCTTATGTTCTTATGTTCATACCTCTGGGGGCCACCGCATGCCCCGAGATCCCCCCCACACACACTTACACACACAAACACACTCTCTCTCTCTTTAACACACACACACACACACACACAAACACACTCTCACACACCCCAACACACACACACACTCTCTCTCTCTCCCTCACACAGACTAGTTAACCCTTTTTTCTGTATGTCGGGATGAAACAACCGTACTGGCGCCGGTCAAGCATTTCCGGCGTCAGGAGAAGAAAAGGACTGTGTAGTACCTGCCAAATTAATTAACCTGAGGCAAGTCTGCGGGGTTATAAGGTCTTCTCGGTAATAGACTCAATGGTTAGCTAATGTTTCTTCATATATTCTCTGGTTATATATTTATGTGTTTCTTTGATTACAAACACATTTGCTTTGCCCAGGTTTATTTAATTAGACAAATAAATAAATAATTAAGTCTCTCTCTCTCTCTCTCTATATATATATATATATATATATATATATATATATATATATATATATATATGTGTGTGTGTGTGTGTGTGTATGTATGTATGTATACTGTATATACAATTTGTCAGAAATCAGTAATCTGGGTAGATGCGCCCTCATACTTTGGAGCAACCACTACAAAAGCTAATTTATCGCAATGGCTATTCTCTACCTCCGGTTATAATTCATCGTGAGATCGTGAAGTTACCCATACTGTAATAAAAGTTAACTGAATAATCGTAAACATTTGGGGTCTAGGTTCTGTCTTTAGAAAGCATTGGGTATTTCCGGTGTGTGGCGCCAGAGTCAGGCTGGCGCCAGAGTATTATATCACTAATGAGAACTAATGGCGCCACAGTATACTGTATATCACAAATGAGAATAACGTCACCGGCGGAAGTGTTAACATAATTATTCTTGGCGTATGGCTGTGAATAACTGATAGCATTTATGGTGTTTTGAATGATTAACCCGCTGAGGATTATGACGCGTTTTGACAGTTTGTTCTGGCTATTATTAAACGATAAGATTAGGTAGGTTAGGACAGTGTGGTAATCCCGACACTGACTTACGGAAGCGAAGCATGGACGTTGGTTGAGAGACTCAGACCAAGAGTGAGAGCAGTGGAAATGAATTACTTAAGGAGTGCGTGCGGAGTTACATGGAGGGATAGACAGACTAATGAGGAAGTAAGAAGGAGGTATGGTGTGGAGGTAGATGTGCTGGAAAGTGTGAAAAGGAACAACTTGAGATGGTTCGGCCATATGGAACGTATGGAAAGCGAGAGAATGACTAAGAGGGTGTACGAGAGCGAGGTGGAGGGACAGAGGGGGAGAGGTAGACCGAATATGAGGTGGAAGGATGGAGTGAGGAACTACATGAACGAAGGCGGTGCTGGTTGGGGGGAGGGGCGTCGACTGACTGGGGACAGAGGTGCATGGGGGCGGTTCGTTCGTGGCCACCCCTTCGGGGATCACGGCGTCAGGCAATAGATAGATAGATAGATAGATTAGGTAGGGCGTATGGAAGTCAGAGGGTTAATATAGATAGTCTTTACGCTATTGATTCCCACAGATCCTTCCTCAGCTGTATAAACTCGTCTAATGATAGCTAACATATACTGTCAAAAAGCGTCATAATCCTCAAGGGGTTAATTCTTATATACAGTATAGATAGGTATGACAAATTAACCCCTCCACATCATTATATTCTAGCTGACTCCAGACAAGTTCACTTCACTTAGGAATGATTTTTAGGAGTCTGATAGATGCTGAGATATATTGTAAGCTTTTTAATCACAGAGGTATTCCCTAAACTGTAAGCAATGTACGGTGCCGCTAATAAGTTATTTCTCAACTGGCATTACGTTTGGCTCGCTTTATGCTGTATTAATGTCTGTCAGATGTTGAATTGGGTGGGTAAGTGTAGGAACATGGTTGTATATTTCACTCAAAAAGAAGAAATCATGTGTAAATATTGCTGATACCAATTATTGATCAAAACATAATAGATACCAATTATTGATCAAAACATAATTGGTGCCGAGACATCACATTTTAGGCCGGCTGTACTGGAAGTATTTATAATAATGTTATTTTTTTTAACGTCCTTCTTAACAACAATAACCCCCAAATGATATTAATGAAAACAGAATTTGGCGTCAACTGATAAAGACATTCAGTACGTCCTTGTCATTATATTTTGACAACTAATAGATGATACTCTTAAGTTTAGGAAGGACCTTTAACCATTACATGGCTACAAACTATTTCAATTAATACTTTGCGCTACCCCAGATCCTTCCTAAGCTGAATGAAATCGTCTAATAGTTGCCAGAATAAAATGAAAAAGTACGTCACTAGTACTGAGTGGGTTAAGCTAGGGAGGATGGTTGGTTTTTTCTGGCCCCCACTTCTTACTCATGTTTAGCCCCATTTGTGTTCAGATTCTAAGACGTTCGGCCCATTAGTTTGACACCTTTCACCCTATTTCTTTGTCCACATTAAGACCCATCGTACTATTTAGGTGTCTATTGTTTTCCTGGCGAGCGATAGCCAGCCTGTATTATAGTAGTAAGCAGCCTCCAGCCGGGAAATTTGCCCATCGATAAAATGTAAAGATTTATCTTGAAGAGAGAGGTGTTTTCTTTATGCTTGATGGAGGTCTAGGGAGGAAACTAATATATAATAAAAAGATAAATTAGTAAGCAATTAAATACGCCCATCGTCTCTTAATACTATTATATTTGAATAACTATACTGCTGAGCTTCTGGTAGAGAGTGTTTATCCCTGTGGCTTGTTTGTTGCTGTGTGTCAGAGGGTGATACTATACGTCCAGGCAAATACACCCACATACATACACACTACATGCATACACACTACATACACTCACTCACCCATCCAATAACACCCCCAGATATATACTGTACACACAAGGAAAGTTATGCCCCTTTCCCACTGGTGAGAAAAGTCACGATTTTCGTCGCCGAGGACGTAGTTTTGGTAAATTCGCAAGAATGCGAGCGACGTTCACGATTTTGAACGTTAAATACCGTTGACAAGTGTACACTCGGCGACGATATCGCCGATGGGTAATGCCCCTTTCCCACTGGTGAGACAAGTCACGATTTTCATCGCCGATGACTTAGTTTTGTCAAATTCGCTAGAATAGGTGCGACATTCACGATTTTGACCGTAACAAACAGATGACAAATTATACTCAGCGAAGATGTCGCCGATGTCGGCGACACAATCGCCGACCTTCTGCGACGGCGAAGTGAGCGATGTTTCGCAGATGATCTCTGCGAGGCATGTCACATTTTCAAAAATATCTTGCGAAATCATGCGAGGATGAAAGAAAACTCGCCGTGTGTTCTGCGACGTCTTCGGCGATTCAAGCGATGGTTCAGCATATTGAAACCTGGATGGAGGTAAACGTCTTAAAACCCCCAGAGTGCCAGGTCCGTATATATACGGACTAGGGTCATGTCACGCCCAGTGCCAGGTCCGTATATATACAGACTCGCCGAAAAAAAATCGTAGCAGCGAAACGGCTGCACCTATGGCTTTCATATTTCTACCACATGTACCTTACCCTTCTGGCTTCTAGCCATCACCAACACAACCCCCTCCCCCCACCCACTCGCTGACTATCGTTCGCCTCACAAAGAAAAAAAATGAAAATAGGTGGCGGCGAAACGACTGAACCAATCGGTTCCATATTTGTGTGACAAGTCCCCTACCCTTCTGTCGTCCCCCGACCACACCCCCACCTCCCTCCCACCACCCACTTGCAGCGTATCCGTACGAAGAAAAGGAAAAATAGGAAAATCCGTGGTGGCGAAACTACCTCACCAATCGGCTTCATATTTGTAACACAAGTCAATTACCCTTCTACCTTCCCCCCACCATCCCCCAAATATGAAAACTAATGAGGTTAACCATGAGGAAGAAAGGGGACCAGAAAAACGACCCAAAAACAAAAATATATAAATATGTTGGCTCGCTACCGCTCACCAGGAAAATATTAAAACCTGGATGGGGGTACACGTCTTAAAACAGCAGGCTGAACGGGGCCGAACGGATTATAGGCAAAGAGAGAGGGAGAGAAAGAAAAAAAAACGAGGAGGGAGAGAAAGAGAAAACAGCAAGATGGGCTCAATTAGGCTAAGCCGTAACGTAAACATTGAGACCACCTCGCTGTTTTCTCTTTCTCTCCCTCCTCGTTTTTTTTTTTCTCTCCCACCTCGCGAAGGTGCTCTTTGGCATCGTCGATGTTCTCGGAACATCTGAGAGCATCAGCGAGCAGAGCATCGGTGAGCATCCATGCAGCCTTGCAAAGTTTTTTTTATGCGAAACCCTCCGCGATGTATCGCCAATGTCGCAGATGATCGCAGATACCCTTGCAGATCCTTCGGCGATGCTCGATGCCTTGCGAGGGTAACCAATCCTCGGGAGTCCTCGTCCAAATTTTTGAACTGTCCGAACATTTGCGAAGGCCCTTGCGAGGCCTTGAGAGGCCTTGAGAGTCAAACGATTGTTCATGAGAGGTGTTGAGACATGTCATGAATGTGCCAATTTATTGGTGTCGGCGACGAAAATCGTGACTTGTCTCACCAGTGGGAAAGGGGCATAAGACGTAATCGGCGATATTATGCGAAGGAAGTCATCGGCAAATTGAGCGATGGTTCGGCGAATACCTCGGCGAGATTATTTAGTTTCATCCCTAGACCTCCATCAAGCATATAAGCACCCCCCAACACCCTCCTTCAAGATTAATTTGTAAATTTTTCGATAGAAAATATCCTGGCCGGTTCCTCAAAAAGTACAGGCTCGCTATCGCTAGCCAGGAAAAACTCGACGCCTAAATGACACGAAAGTCTTAATATTGACAACGAAATGGGGTGAAATGTCTTAAAATCGCCAAACTAATGGGCCGAACGTCATAAAATATGAAAACTAATGGGGTTAACCATGAGGAAGAAAGGGGACCAGAAAAACTACCCATCTCCCCTTAATTCGGAGATTGGCAATGTCCGGCTTCGCCGGAGACATTTTTCTATCAAATAATGTACAAATTTAGCTTGCTCTCAAAACAAAAAATATATATGTTGGCTCGCTACCGCTAACCAGGAAAATATTGAAACCTGGATGGGGGTAAACGTCTTAAAACAGTAGGCTGAATGGGGCCGAACGGATAAAAGGCAAAGAGAAAGGGAGAGAAAGATAAAAAAAAAAAAAAAAAAACGAGGAGAGAGGGAGAGAAAGAACAAAAAAGACGGGGTGGGCTCAGTTAAGCCGAAACGCAAACATTGAGCCCATCTCGCTGTTTTTGTTTTATCTTTCTCTCCCTCTCTTCTCGTCTTTTTGTTTGTTTTCTATTTCTCCCCCTCTCACTTTGCCTTGTATCCGTTCGGCCCCGTTCAGCCTACTGTTTTAAGACGTTCATTCCCATCCAAGTATCGATATCTTCCTGGCAAGCGATAGGGAACCAGCATTATATGGAGAAATCCGGCTTTACCGGAGAAATTTTTCTATCGAAAAATGTACAAATTTAACTTGCTCTCAAAACAAAAATATATACATGTTGGCTCGCTACCGCTCACCAGGAAAATATTGAAACCTGGATGGGGGTAAACGTCTTAAAACAGTAGGCTGAACGGGGCGAACGGATACAAGGCAAAGAGAGAGGGAGAGAAATAGAAAAAAAAAAAAAAACGAGGAGAGAGGGAGAGAAAGAGAAAACTAAAAATGGCGAGGTGGGCTCAATTGTTAAGCCTTAACGCAAACATTGAGCCCACCTCGCTGTCTTTTGTTTTCTCTTTCTCTCCCTCTCTCCTCCTTTTTTTTTTCTATTTCTCTCCCTCTCTCTTTGCCTTGTATCCGTTCGGCCCCGTTCAACCTACTGTTTTAAGATGTTTACCCCCATCCAGGTTTCAATATTTTCCTGGTAAGCGGTAGCGAGCCAACGTATATAAAAAAAATTGTTGAGAGCAAGCTAAATTTGTACATTTTTCGATAGAAAAATGTCTCCGGCAAAGCCAGATTTCTCCGTATAATGCTGGTTCGCTATCGCTTGCCAGGAAAATATCGATACTTGGATGGGGATAAACGTCTTAAAACAGTTGGCTGAATGGATACAAACAAGAGAAAGAGAGAAAAGGAGAGAAAGAGAGAAAAAAAACAGGTGAACCCCCCAAGAGAGGTGCATAGAAAAAAGGGTTGACAGGGTTCACTAGTGTATAGGCCTAATAATTTTTTATTACCCATGTTACGACCTGGGCTACGAATAAAACAAGGGCACTTAATGATTGGACTAGTAATAGGGCACTATGCAACAACGGTACGCTAGATCCAAACCCTCGAACTTATATGCCGGCGAACAAAAACACCTATACCCACCAGAGTTAATCTGCGATAACGGGGTATCCTTAACTGGGCATAAATGTACTCTACTTCAGGCTAACCCACACTGGTATAGCCTGATAACAAACAAGATGCAAGTTACGTTAAAATGCATAAAAAGGAATCTATGGAAAGATCAATTAAATTACTGCAAGATTTAATACAATAAAAAGATGCTTCAATACAGTTACTCTAAATAACAATAAACTCTTCACTCCTATCTGAAAGAAAGTGAAGTATAGTCCTACAGCATAGACCTGGAAACTTCTGAAGAAAGTCTGATGCTCATAAGATGCTCGTATCTTAAACTATATAAAGGCAGGAGGCAGGACTGAATATGTAATGTGTGATTACATATGTGAATATGTAATGTGCATGTGTAAACTGAATACACTAAAAGATAAGACATATAATGTTAACTGACACGAGAATACTATAAATGCGCAACGGTAGCAATGCTCGACACTAAAAGAAGTACTTCCTCATCAACGAAACAGTCTGCTATGGTTGTGCAACTCAACAACAACCTAGACTAATAAATGCTGTGAATAATAATGCGTACATATCAAAGAGCTTATATTAAATACTAATAAGTGTCTACTCGATTAATAATGTCTGGCTGGAATACTCTAGGTAAGGAACTGTGGTTGAGCAAAACAGGCTCGTAGCCTAGCGATGTCCTTAAGACTGCATCCTTTAAGTTACGTTAATTGACTAGGGTGCTCTCTTGATAGATCCAAATCACAAGTATCTGGTTCTATCCTGGTGACCCTCTAAAGACAAGCAAGGAGGCAGCAAAGTGTGGAACTGGAACAGGCCAAAACCCTCAGTCAACACAATGCTGCACTCGCAAAGGACGCAAGCGAAATGACAACACAGGCTACCACAGGACCGGTCGAAATCGTGTAGGTATAAGCAAACCATACACACATCGGAGACAACGACTACAGTTACCTTATCCCAGTCTAGCATTAAATAAAAGAGCAGAAACACTAAATCAATAATGGAGACAGACTAAGTTCCCAACCTCTACTAACTAAGAACCCTCAAAACCTATTCTAAGTACATGTAAATATCTCTGAGGACGGCGCATGCAATACAATGGGCCGGCTATGGAAACCGTATGCAGAACCCAAGGGGACAAGTAATTGAATAAAGGTGAGAAGCAATGGAAAAGAAGAAGGTCAGAGAGAGAGACAGTGGTAAAGGGGGTGATCGGGAGAGAGTATGCAAAGGGATGTTAGAAGCATGCGCGCCAAGCCTGTCCTGAGGAGAACAGCTTCTGGGAACCCTCATGGAGGAGGTTAGTTACACAAGAGCCCGCAAGGGCGCGATGGTCGGCCAATCACGGGCCGAGACGTCACAAGGCAGCAGGCCCCTTGGACACGCCAGGATCCGCCAGCCAACAAGGGCACGGGAAAGCCCGCGCACGAGCGGGAAAACTCCTCCGAGCGAGGGAGGCAGCACATACATACACATGCACATACTACTACCACGCTGCCTCTATCGCTCTTTCTCCTTAACTTTACACAATGCATCTTATATTCTATTAATGATATAAAATACTTCCCGTTGTCACAGACAAAAACAAAGACCACCACTGGACAGTTTGTGACAATGCGAGCACAAGGAAAGAAAGAACAACATTCTCGGATAACTGTAGCCCATTTCGATGTCCCTGGCGAGCGCTAGTGGCTAACGAGAGGCGATTCTGCCCATGCTGGTAGACGTCACACCCCGCCCAAGATATAGGACGCTCAACATTAGGCGAGCACCATATCTGACAAGGCAGAATGCCGGCAAGACCCGTCACACATAGCCACTCCACCAGAAATGAAATGCAAAGCTCAATTCTTACATAAAACAACATATTGACATAAAGAAAATCTTATAACCCCTCCCAAACACAATAGTATAATTTTAGCCTGCTATGCTCCCTGAGCGAGCTTCACAGAGCCCAGCCTACTAAGTGAAATACAGGTTCAACTTAGGACTCTAGCTATAACATTGGCAACTTACAATTAACTATCAAAAAGAAAGAGTTTTTATGTGATTTTTTAATTTAATTTTTATGTTGTTTTTGACGGCTGCTCTACAGGGGAAGCCTGATTTTTTCTCCACTCAAACCCACACACCTGTGGTGATCTATGCCGGATCCTCCACTCTCGACAAACAGTCTGCAATCACATTCTCACAACCGGCAATATGGCGAATGTCTAGATTGTATTCTTGCAACATGAGTGACCAACGTGTCAGCCTCATATTCCGGTTGTGGAATTGGTTCAGAAATTTAAGAGGGTGGTGGTCGGTGTAAATCACCACGACTGGCCCGTAGGCAGGAACATATACTTCAAAGTGCCTGAGCGCCAACACTATTGCCAGCAGTTCTTTCTCCACCACAGAGTAGTTTTTCTGAGCTGAATTAAACTTCTTGGAAAAGAAACTGACTGGATGCTCCAAACCTTCCTCGTCTGTTTGCATTAAGACGGCACCAGCCCCTACACCGCTGGCATCTGTTGCCAGCTGGAATGGTCTTTCAAAGTAAGGGGCCCTGAGGATGGGGTGAGTGCATAGTAGGTGCTTGACCAGCGAAAAACCCCTTTCACACTCAGGTGCCCACTTGAACTTTTTGTCTTTTGCTAGTAAATCTGTCAGAGGAGCTAACACAGTAGAATAACCCTGAATGAAACGGCGATAGTAACCGATCATGCCTAAAAATCTCATGATCTGCCGCTTGGTGGACGGCCTGGGGAACTGATTAATAGCCTGTATCGTGTTTTTTTTTTTTGGGGGGGGGGGGCACACCTGACCTAACCCGACCACAAACCCAAGATACTGTAGAGTTGCCCGGACAAAGTCGCACTTGCCCAGATTGACCACCAAGCTGGCCTCACTGAGCTTCCGAAACAAGGCTTCTATGTGCTCACAGTGACTCGCAAAGTTGTCATCGTAGATTAAAACGTCATCTAGGTAGACAGTGCAGTTAGGGATGTCAGCTACTAACTCGTTCATAAGACTCTGGAAGATTGCTGGGGCAATTTTAAGGCCATACGGCATCACATTGCAACGGTAGGTGTTCCCATCACCCACAAACCCGCATACCCCCTTCGCTCGCTCAGACAAGGGCACCTGCCAGTAGCCTTTCACGAGGTCTACCTTAGTTAGAAACTGTGCCTTACCAATCCTGTCTACACAATGTCAACACGGGGAAGGGGATAAGCATTGGTGGGAGTTAACCCGTTCAATCTCCGAAAGTCAATGCAGAAGCGAACCTTCCCGTCAGGCTTGGGCTGCAGAGTGACAGGAGATGTCCACCTCACTGCCCCCTTCTCAATCAACCCCCGTTCTAACATATACTCTAACTCCGCTCTGAGGGCTGGGAGTTTAATGGGTGGAATTCTGTAGGGTACTGATTTAAAGGGGAGGTGATCTCCCACGTCCACGTCATGCACCACTCGAGTTGTGAGGCCTGGATGCTCTGCAAACACAGTGGGGTATGAAGCAAACAGGCGCTGCACGGCTACACGCTGTTGCTCAGGCAGGTGCGCTAGAGCATCGTCAGCCACCTGTCTGGAGTTCCCCGCCCACTGGTCAGCAGAGACATGACACTCCCAGTTATCTTCCACCTGGGCTTCACTGTCCCTCACTTCTTCTCCACCATGACCGCTGCAGGTCAACACAGGGACAGCGAGAGGCTCAGGGGGGCGCCTCACAAACTCTTTCACCAGATTCACATGGCACAGCTGATTCTTTTTATGCCTATCTGGAGTAGCCACAAGATAGTCTAGGTCAGAGGTCTTCTTTACCACCTTATAAGGACCAGCGTACTTAGCAGACAACGGATGACCTGGCAGAGGTAACAAAATCAACACCTCCTGCCCCACCTTAAACTCCCGGAGTTTTGTCTTCTCATCGTACCTGTCCTTCATCAGTGCTTGCGACCCTACCAAATTCCTACCTGCCAACTCTAGGCTTCTCAGCATTCTCTCTCTGCTCTCGAGGACATACTTTAACATGGAACATGGTTTTGCTGTGCCCTCCCAGATTTCTCTAACCATGTTGGGGGGGCCTCTGACCTGATGTCCGAAGACTAACTCATTGGGACTGAACCCGAGGCTTTCACCAGGTACCTCCCGAGCAGCGAATAAAACATAGGGCAACCCAAGATCCCAATCCTTGCCATTTTCAACACAGTAACAACGCAGCATGCTTTTCAGAGTCGAGTGCCACCTCTCCAACACCCCTTGACTCTCTGGGTGATAGGCTGAAGAGACAACTGTACTGATACCGTGCTGCTGCATGGTCTGTTTGAAAAGGTTAGTAGTAAAATTGGACCCTTGGTCTGACTGCAATTCCTGCGGGTACCCGTACCTAGAACAGTACAATAGCAAGTTACGAACAACAGTCTTAGCAGTACCATTTCGCATGGGGCATGCATCCGGATAACGAGTGGCAACATCCATGATTGTGAGGAGGTACTTGTTGCCTGCACTAGTAGGGGGTAGAGGGCCAACCATGTCGATTATAACCTTACTGAATGGTGGCCCGATTACAGGAATAGGGTGTAACGGAGCCTTGGGAATACATTGGTTTGGTTTACCTACTGTCTGGCAGGTACTGCACATTGCCACCCATGACTCCATATGTGCCTTCATACCTGGCCACCAAAACAATTTCGCCAAGGCTGCTACCGTCTTACGTACACCCAAATGCCCTGCCAACGGTACATCATGCGCCAACCTCAGTAGGCTATCACGGCACACACTAGGCACTACCAACTGGTCCACCACTCTCGACCCACCCTCCCAACTCCGTCTGGGATCCAGAAATCGCCTGTACAAAATACCCTCCACACGAAAGAAGTCCCCCGGCTTTGCATCCCCGTCCTCCTCAAGTTCCACTGCACCGTTGCTACACTTCTGAAGCTCAGGATCACCTAGCTGCAGCCGACAGATATCCGAAGGAGCCAATTTATCGAGGTGCTCCCGGAGCAACTTATGGCCTTCCCCGGTACTGGACTGTTCGATCCTATCTTGCTTGCGTGAGTAACGGTGCTGTCTCGGAGTTTTCTCACGCCCTACCTCCTTACCAAGTGTGACAGGTTCTGGGGCCACTCCGGACCTTAACATTGGTGCTAATACTGAGTCGCCAAGAAGAGCCGCTGGATCAAAACTCTCAAAACTTTTCCCAACTGTAGCTTTCTCCTTCCGACCGTTCCTTCGCTGGTCTAGAGACTGAAGAATAGGCTGTGACACCTTAGATGAACGAGATCGCGTGACAACACACGCCATCTGCTGTAGTTGACACCTCTCGACTAACTCCTGCCCCTCCCTACTCACGTCGGCCGCCCTCTCGGCAACGACTAAGGGTGGAACCTCAGAAGTAGGTACCGCAAAGTCGTTGCTGAGAAGAAGGTCGACGCCCTCTACTGGCAGTTTCTCCACGATTCCCACATCTATCTCTCGTGTCACACCATCAACCTCCAGCTCCACTCGAACCAACGGGTATGACCGTGTAGCATTAATATCCTGCACCACAACTACCCATGCCGCGTTTATAGGTTGGCCTGTAAAGTTTTTCATCAGAGTCTGGGATGCACCTGTATCACGCAACAACTCCAACCCATGCTTGCAACCAGCCCAACTCTCGCAACCACGCCCTCTATGGTCGCAAAAATCATCGCGGACAGGTTTCGAGCCTTCCGGACACTCCTTCACTGGCTGTGCCCCCGCATCTGACATATCACCCCGGGTAAATGCAGAAGACCTCAGAGATACCCCAATGTTGCTAGCCAAAGACACGACTGCTGTAGATTGGTTACTAGGGCAGGAACGTGCAAAATGCCCCTTTTTATGACACTTAAAACACTCTACTTCACCCTTGGACTTCCTCTGAGGTGGAGAAGGGCCCTGACCTTTCTTAAACGGGACGGTTTTTGGTTTGTGATCCAAATTGGTATCATTGCTCTTGCTTTTGTTATTAAATGTTGTTATTAAACTGACTCGGGGGGGGGGGGGGGGGGGTGGAGTGTTGCGCCCCTTGTTAACTGCATCGGTCCGTTGTGCAGACCCGCACCCACGAATCAGTGATAATCTCAGGTCAGCCATCTCAGCTGCCTCTTGTAGAGTTTTAGGACGTTTCTCTTTGAGGTTCAAAGTCAGGTCGCCGCCTGTGCATTTAAAAAATTGCTCTAGAAGGACTAACTGCTCAATCTCTTTGAACGTCGTCACCTTCTCTGACCTCAGCCAATTTCTCAATGCATCAGACAGTTCCCGGGCATGTTCTAGAAAAGTGCAACTCACGACCCTTCGTAACACCCCGAAACTTCAACCTATATGTCTCTGGTTGTAACTCGTACGCCAGCAGAACAGCTTCCTTCAATACCTCATAATTGATGCAAGACTCCAAGGGCAACACATCATATGCCTTGAGTCCTTTGCCAACCAACCTAGAGGAAACAAGGGCTGCCCACTTAACCTCGGGCCATTGGTGCTCCCGGCACTTCTTCTCAAAACGCAGGAAAAACTCGGTGACACCCGACTCGTCAAATGCAGGGACTAACTTAAGGAGGTGCGATAAAGACTGATCAAGACCTCGATTCCCAGAACCGAGACGCTGCCCTGTCGACTCCACCCGAGACTTCTCAAGCTCTATGTCTGCACAGTACATGGCCTTTCTCTCCTCAGCCTGAATCCTAGCCATCTCAATCTTAGCCATCTCAAGCTGGTATTCCTGCTGCTTAGCCATCTTAAGCTGGAAGATCATATCTGGAGTTAAACCTTGAGGAGGAGGAGATGCAACAATTGCACACCCACCCAGTGATCCACCCAGGGGCAAACCACGCTGCCAGTGACTATCGGCCTGCGGGAACGTACCCGGCTCCGGAGCCCGAGGGGGCGCCATGGTAGGAGTCGAGCGGAATGGGGGCGCCATGGTAGGAGTCGAGCGGAATGGGGGCTGGACCGAAGGTGCCCCAGCTCCCGCTCCACCCGAAGCCCCACGCACCCCACCGAGCACACAGGCCACCAGGTCACTTCTCGTCATGCTGCTAGTGCCAACATGCCCCATGACCATGGCCAAACACTGGAGACCATACCGATCAATCCCCGACACCCGGTCAACAGTAATAGGCATCTCCAGAAACTTCCTTGCATCCTCCTCACTAGTTACTACTCTAATGCCTTCTAACAAACCCTGCTTCTGCACCTCAGAGTCTGCTTCCCATACTGTGTCCTCACTGTGCACTGATCTGTCGTTCGACATAGTGTCCACCGGAAATCCTCAACGTTTATAAAAAGAAAAAAAGTACCTAAACTCTCATGTAGCACTATTCACTCAAAAAATGCTTGAAGACAACTCAAGTGCTATACTACGTTGCCAAAAAAACAAATCCAACGTGTCCAAAATATTCCTCAAAAAACAAATGTCCAAAAATCCTGCAATTATTTCTTAGTTCATTTGGTATGACGACTAAGATAAGATCTAGGCAAGGGCGCCATTTGTTACGACCGGGGCTACGAATAAAACAAGGGCACTTAATGATTGGACTAGTAATAGGGCACTATGCAACAACGGTACGCTAGATCCAAACCCTCGAACTTATATGCCGGCGAACAAAAACACCTATACCCTCCAGAGTTAATCTGCGATAACGGGGTATCCTTAACTGGGTATAAATGTTCTCTACTTCAGGCTAACCCACACTGGTATAGCCTGATAACAAACAAGATGCAAGTTACGTTAAAATGCATAAAAAGGAATCTATGGAAAGATCAATTAAATTACTGCAAGATTTAATACAATAAAAAGATGCTTCAATACAGTTACTCTAAATAACAATAAACTCTTCACTCCTATCTGAAAGAAAGTGAAGTATAGTCCTACAGCATAGACCTGGACACTTTTGAAGATAGTCTGATGCTCATAAGATGCTCATATCTTAAACTATATAAAGGCAGGAGGCAGGACACCACACGTATAAACTGAATACACTAAAAGATAGGACATATAATGTTAACTGACACGAGCATACTATAAATGCGTAACGGTAGCAATGTTCGACACTAAAAGAAGTACTTCCTCATCAACGAAACAGTCTGCTATGGTTGTGCAACTCAACAACAACCTAGACTAATAAATGCTGTGAATAATAATGCGTACATATCAAAGAGCTTATATTAAATACTAATAAGTGTCTACTTTATAAAGTGTCTAATAATGTCTAGCTGGAATACTCTAGGTAAGGAACTGTGGTTGAGCAAAACAGGCTCGTAGCCTAGCGATGTCCTTAAGAATGCATCCTTTAAGTTACGTTAATTGACTAGGGTGCTCTCTTGATAGATCCAAATCACAAGTATCTGGTTCTATCCTGGCGACCCTCTAAAGACAAGCAAAGTGGCAGCAAAGTGTGGAACTGGAACAGGCCAAAACCCTCAGTCAACACATTGCTGCACTCGCAAAGGATGCAAGCGAAAAGACAACACAGGCTACCACAGGACCGGTCGAAGTCGGGTAGGTATAAGCAAACCATACACACATCGGAGACAACGACTACAGTTACCTTATCCCAGTCTAGCATTAAATAAAAGAGCAGAAACACTAAATCAATAATGGAGACACACTAAGTTCCCAACCTCTACTAACTAAGAACCCTCAAAACCTATTCTAAGTACATGTAAATATCTCTGAGGACGGCGCATGCAATACAATGGGCCAGCTATGGAAACCGTATGCAGAACCCAAGGGGACAAGTAATTGAATAAAGGTGAGAAGCAATGGAAAAGAAGAAGGTCAGAGAGAGAGACAGTGGTAAAGGGGGTGATCGGGAGAGAGTATGCAAAGGGATGTTAGAAGCATGCGCGCCAAGCCTGTCCTGAGGAGAAGAGCTCCTGGGAACCCTCATGGAGGAGGTTAGTTACACAGGAGCCCGCAAGGGCACGATGGTCGGCCAATCACGGGCCGAGACGTCACAAGGCAGCTGGCCCCTAGGACGCGCCAGGATCCGCCAGCCAATCAAGGGCGCGGGAAAGCCCGCGCGCGAGCGGGAAAACTCCTCCGAGCGAGGGAGGCAGCACATACATACACACGCACATACTACTACCACGCTGCCTCTATCGCTCTATTCTCCTTAACTTTACACAATGCATCTTATATTCTATTAATGATATAAAATACTTCCCGTTGTCACAGACGAAAACAAAGACCACCATTGGACAGTCTGTGACAATGCGAGCACAAGGAAAGAAAGAACAACATTCTCGGATAACTGTAGCCCATTTCGATGTCCCTGGCGAGCGCTAGTGGCTAACGAGAGGCGATTCTGCCCATGCTGGTAGACGTCACACCCACCTCGCGGAAGGTGCTCTTTGGCATCGTCGATGTGATGTTCTCAGAACATCTGAGAGCATCAGCGAGCAGAGCATCGGAGAGCATCGGTGAGCATTCATGCAGCGTTGCAAAGTTGCAGATGATCGCAGATCCCTCGGCGATGCAAAACGATGCTTGCGAGGGCAAAGAACCCTCGTGAGTCCTCGTCCAAAATTTGTAACTGTCCGAACATTTGCGACGACCCGCGAGGGCCCTTGCGATGCCTTGAGAGGCCTTGAGAGTCAAACGATTTTTCATGAGAGGTGTTGAGACATGTCACGAATGTGTCAATTTATTGGTGTTGGCGACGAAAATCGTGACTTGTCTCACCAGTGGGAAAGGGGCATAACAGTATTTATCCAACGTTTATTTAAGGAGGGATGAGCGTATTTATTTCCTCATTTATGTATCCTTTTACTATTTTTTATTTTACTTTCCTCTCTAGACCTCCATCAAGTTTAGAAAAACAAACCCTACACCCCCTTTCAAGATAAATTTGTACATTTTCCAGTAGCAAAATGTCCCGGCCGAAGGGCGGTTCCCTTTGAGGTTAGAGGCTCGCTATCGCTCGTCAGGAAAGAATCGACATCCAAAGGGTCACGAAATGTCTTAATATTGGTAAAAATAATTGGCGAAAGGTATCCGACGTTTATTTAATCATTATGGAGGGGTTTTATTGCTATCGCCATTTTTGAGCTATGCATTTTTAGTTTTTCCCTTCGAGTAAAAGAAAAATCCCTCTTGTAACCCCCTTTCAAACTATAAAAATCGACCAAAGACCGATTTTTCCTATGTGCAGGCTCGCTTTCGCTCGCCCAGAAAGAAAATCGACACCTGAATAGGGTGAAGCGACTTATAATCGTCAAACTAATCCGGTCATACGTCTTAAATTCAAGAATCTAATTAGCTAAAAAAAAAATCCCCCTTGGAGCAGACAAGGTTAAGGGGAGATGGGCCATTTTTCTGGTCCCCTTTCTGCCTCATGTTTTGACCTATTAGTTTTCAGATTATAAGACTGAACGTTCAGCCCACTAGTTTGGCGATTGTAAGACCTATCGCCCCATTTCTTTGGCAGTATTAAGACTTTTCATGTAATTTAGGTGTCGATTTTTTCCTGGCGAGCGATATTGAGCATGTAATTTAAGAGAAACCGGCCTACGGCCGGAACATTTTTCGATAGAAAAATGTACAAACTTATCTTCAAGGATGGTCTTGGGCGGATATTTATTAAGTTTGATGGAGGTCTAGGGCGGAAACAAATAAAATTATAAAAATATACACAAATGAGCAAATAAATAAGCCCATCTCCCCTTAAGAACATTCTAATTTAGTTGTGGAGTGAGGCGCGGTAAGGCGATACTCATTGGCTGTGTGGGGCGGATGATATTATGCGGACAGTGCGCTTATGGAGAGAGCTTTAACCCTTTGGCTGCGGGCTGTTTTGGGCTATTTAGGGCCTATTCAGGCACTCCTGAATGATAAATCAAGCATCTGCATTAAATGAAGTGTATTCTGCCAAAAACTAGGCGAAAATAGCTTCAAAATTACACCAGAACGGACCGTATACGTGGCTGGTTCACCCGCAGTGATCCCAGTGAAACGCGGGAACCCCACTATTATGTAACACTCGCTCGCTTGGCTACACTGATGAGAGAGACAGAGAGAAACTCGCCCGCCACACAGCCTTGCTCAGTGAGCCGCTCGGTGCTCTGAGGGTCGGAGGTGGGCCCCTCACGCTCCCACCCACTGACACTCGATTCTTACGTTTTTTACAGGCTTTTAAAGCCTGGAAATTGCTGTAACTTGCCAAAACATTCCAGAACGTCACCCGCAGCGAAAGGGTTAATTAACCCGTACAGCCCCGGCCGGTTTTATTATTTTTGCGCACCAGAACCCGGGCAATTTTTCATTTTTTTTTTTTATAAATATATCAGAACGTGTTAGAAAATAATGATAGACCTGAAGAAATGTGAAAAAAGTACTTACCTAGGCCATTTGGGGGTCCTGGGAGGTAGTGGGGGTCCCCAGCCTCAGTGGAGCCTTAGCGCCATTTCAAATCTCCCGCGCCAGCAGCCAGTTGCCAGCCGCCAGGCAGCATGACTTATTTTGCACCTCTCGGACATAAAGTGCGCTTCAGAGTTCATAGAATGTCTTTGTATATCACATAATGTCAATATAACTGAAGTTGTAGTGTGATAAGTGCCTTCATTCAAGTATTACAAGTGCGCACGAGTGTTAGCGTCCCCGTTGCCATGGTGATGGCGGCCATCTTGGGCGGCCATCTTTGCTCAGGACAATAACAAAACGCACGTACGAACACACGGCCAGACAGCGGACCGAGTGACCCACATTCCACAGCACCCCTCCCTCTTTCTTTCTCTGTCTGGCTGTCACTTTCACTCAAGGTCACTCGTCTCTCCTTTTCATTGAATTATTTGTAATTGTTCATTGTTTTACCTATGATTATGAGGTGTATATACATTGTTTTACGCACTTATTGTCTCGTATTCTTATAATTATTTGCACACAGTTTTATAAGTTTAGAATGTACTTAGTGTTTTATATTGTTCGGTACTTTGCACTTGTAAATTATATATATATACACACTGTTTTATATTAACTTTTTGCGTCTTTTATATACACTGTTAGTATTACATTATAGCGTCTTTTATCGCAGTCTTTGAACACTTTGAACACTTAGAAGTGCTCGAGGGTGTGATAATCCCTGAAGCAGGTGGGAAAACACAGTCCCACATCACATTCTGCACACATCGTCCGGGTGTCTGTCCGTTTTGGTGTGCGTCTGCCTGTGTTGCAACACAGGCACTTGGTTGGGCGGGACAAAATCACAAAAGTGGCGTTGTGTCAGTCTGGCGGGGCCTTCTGGTGCTTGAAAACGAGCTGCGGGACGTTGCTGGCGGCATGGACCATCCCTGAAGAAGAACAGAAGCTCCCATGCAAGTTCGATGCAGTACGACTCCATCGTCTCAACTTCACCTGTTATTTCATGATATTGGATGTGGCAGTTGTAGAGGGTGAGGTCGAGTAGGTGGAAAAATCGTTTTTTATACCACCTCATCGTCTTCCTGGCACACTCGACCGACGATATGACAGAGTCTGACTTGTCAACCAGCCGCATGTTGATGTTGTAGTCAATGATTGCAACTGGTTTTTTGACCGCCTCACCTGTGGCTCTATCACGGTGTTTGGTGTCCTCTAAGCGGGGCAGGTGGATACTGGTGAGGATATTGACGTCACGATTGTCCATCCACGAGAGCATCAAGATATTATTTGCCTGGAGGTGGATGATGGAGCCCTTCTCCCGCCTTTCGGGTAGCTCTGGCATGTAGACACGATTCCTCCTGACGGTGCCACAGACGCCAGTGTTTCTGCTGTACAGGAATTTGGCAAGGGAAGGGCTGGTGTACCTGTTGTCGAGGTACAAGATGTGGCCCCTGTCCAAATATCCCTCCAACATGGTGATGACAACGGCCCCAGATATTCCATATGTCCTCTCCTCCACCAGTTCAGTGACCTTGCCCATGTAGAGGATGATGTCCTGGATGTAGCCGGTTTTGCAGTCGCACATCACGAACAGTTTCAGGCCATAACGGTGACGCTTGCTGGGAATGTACTGTCGGATGCTAATATTCCCCCTCCACAGCACCAGACTCTCATCAATGATGAGTTTTTGGTGAGGTTTGAAGGAGGCTGCAAACTTAGTTTTCAGGTATTCAAATATAGGTCTTATCCTCTCCATCGGGTCTTTGGTATTCCTGGGGCGTTCCTGGTTCCTGGTGTGGCTTGCCAGGCTATCAATAAAGTGCAGGTTTCCCATGATTGCCGTGACTCTATTCCTGCTCATGACTTTCCCAAAGAAGGGGGTTGCGATGAGGGGATCAGATGACCAGTACTTCCTGAGAGACGTCTTCTTGGTGACCCCCATCAGGATGACCAGTGCCAGGAATGAGTAGAACTCACCGGAAGACAAATCCACCCATGAGAGACGTACCGAGTTCCTCTTCTGCTCCTTCCCTGCCATAAAATAATAGTTGTACCAGTTCGTCTGGTCAACAATCAAGCCGACAAGGTTGGCAGTGAAGAACTGCAGAAAAACACCCAGTCTTGTGGTGTCAGGTCCACGATTGGGCATGGTAGGGCCGGCCTCAGCTGCCCCCACAAAGTGGTATTGTCCTGGTAGATAGTTCTCCCCATCCACCCAATCCCACCTATCAGCGCCTTCGTCGTCGCTAGATGGGGCATTGGGGTCATCAGGGTAATCGTCAGGGACACCGGGGCGGGTCGGGCGGGTGCGGGTGGAGCGTGGGCGGCGTGGGCGAGAGGTGGACCTGGGTCTGGAGCTAGACCTCGAACTTGATCGAGAGCTAGATCTAGAGCTCGAGTCGTTGCTGGGGCGTCTTATTTGCTTCACCTTCTGCATTCGGCCGCGGGTGGCACGCCCGCGAGATATGACACGCCCACGTCGTTTGCTTGCAGGGCGTTGGGGCAGGTCGGGGCGTTGTGGAGAGGCTGGTGATAATGCAGTGGCGCGGGAGGGGCCTGGTTCAGGTGAGGGAGACATTCGTGGGGGGGTGTACGGGATGGAGCCTGAAGGTGATAGTGGGGGGGAAGAATGGCGAGGCGGAGAGTCTGGTAGTAGTGGTGGTGGTGGTGGTGACTCATCCCTCCCCGCGTGCTCTGGGTCGGGAGGGAAGAGGGAGCGTTTTGGGTCACGTGACTGCCCTTGTCTCGCACCACGTTGTGCCCTTTCTCCATCACCAGGTTGTTCCATTTGTCCATCACCACGTTGTTGTTCGTCACTATGTTTATGACGACCATAGAACCTCCCCGGGGTATTTTTCTTGAGGGGGGAGATTATGCGATGTGGGGGAGAAGGCAGGCGGGGTTGTGGGGTACCTCCTCTTCACTCCCAGACTCGCCCCTTCTTCTCTTCAATCCCCTTCGTTCTTCCCCAGGTACACGCACGTAATTTTGAGGGTCAGCAGGTTCATCTGCAACAACAACCTCTTCCCCACTTTCTGAGGATTCAGTGGGGTCTTGGGGAAGTGGGCGGCGGAGAGGTGCACTTGCCCCTTGCTGTCTTTGTGACGGCCTGCGCGGCCTGACAGGAATCTGAGCAAGCTCTTCCTCTAGCTCTCTTATTTCGGCTTGCGAGGGGGCATACTCGTCCATTGCCGAGTCAGTGTCACTATCAGGGCTGTCAGTGTCGTACAGTATATCCATGACCTCCTCTGTACTGCAGGGGCGGGTAAGGCGGGCACTATAACGTCGAGACATGGTGTTTCACTCGAGAGGGTGCGCGGTAAACTGACCATGAGGTGTGGGAAGGCGGGTGCCCTCTCCCGTCCCCGCGCGCGGACGCGTATGGACAAAACGTTTTGAGATTCGTCCGCCGGCTCCCAAAGTAGTTCCCATATAAATCTAGAGCCATTCTGAGAGTTACGACTGGAGCTATAAGGGTGACGCGTTAGGCGCGTCTCTGGGGCTGTGCGTTACATACATAGCCGACGCGTCAGACGCGTCGCTGGGGCTCCACGGGTTAAGGGGAGATGGGTCGTTTTTCTGGTCACTCTTCTCTCTCACGTTTAGCCCCATTAGTTTTCAGGTTTTATAATGTTTGCTCCATTACTTTTTCGATTTTAAGACCTTTCGCCCCATTTCCTTGTCAATATTAAGACCTTTCGGGTTATTTAGGTTAGGTGTCGATTTTTTTCCTAGCGACCGATAGTGAGCCTGTAATTTTGGAATCGGCCTTCGGCCGATACATTTTTCTACCGAAAAATGTACAAATAAATCTAGAAGGGGGATCTAATGGATGTTTTTTTTTTTAAAGTTTGATGGAGGGCTAGGGAGAAAAATAATAAAAAATATATTGAAACAATTTACCAAAAAGTGAACTATCCCCCCTTTTTTCCTGCTAACATTCATCCAGGTATCGATTTATTTCCTGGCGTGCAGTAGCGAGCCAGCATATTTATTAAAGTTTTTGACAGCAGGCTAAATTTGTACCTTTTTTTATCGAAAAAAATTTCCGGCGAAGTCGGATTTCTTTATATAATGCTGGCTCGCTATCGCTCGCCAGGAAGAAATCGACACCTGGATGGGGATAAACGTCTTAAAACAGTAGGCTGAATGGGGCCGAATGGATACAAGTCAGAGAAAGAGAGAAAAGGAGATAAAACAAGCAGGTCACCCCCCTTAACTTTATTCCGGCTAGTTGTTGTTGTTGTTGTTGTTCCCTAAGCTGCCTGGCCGAACAGCCCCGAGTCCCTGAGGAAGGCCATGGCCACGATCGGGCTTTCCCACAGAGCTCTCATTGAGTGTAGATTGTGATGTTGGCGTAAGTGGTTGTGTGAAATGCAGTCTTCTATGATGTGTTTAATGGTATGGGGTGCTGTGTTACATCCCGGGCAGGCGTCGACAACGGAGTCATCCAGTCTCGTCTGATAGCTCAGGAGAGCTGGATGGTGTCCGCATCTCAGCCTGGCCAGGTGGACTCTGTCCTCGCGAGGGAGGGAGGATTCGGAAGGATGGATTTCGGGAGGTCGTGCATGCAGCTGCGTGTTGTCTGTGAGTGAGTGGATGGATCGGCGAGAGATATGAGTATGGATGTGCTTTTGGAAGTTGGTTCGGGGTGGGCAGGGAGGGAGAGAGGACAATAATTGTGTGTGATACCGTGTGCTGGGTGTTGTTTTGATATTTCTTGGTGTCTGTGGGTGTGTTGCCATGTAGTTTAGTGGGTGGTCTTGGTTCGTGGAGGCTGCTGCCAGGAATTGAGTGCCTCTCATGTCCAGATGGTCTTTGACTTTGAGGATTTTGGTTTCTTGATGTAGGTGATCTATGGGTGCAGTAGCTTTGCAGCCTGTAATGATCTTCAGGGCTTTGTTTTGAATAGTCTGTAAGGTCTTATGATGTGTTTCAGCTAGGTTAGAAGCCCAGGCTGGGCTTGCGTATTCCATCACTGATCTTATGTATTGTTTATATACTGTGGTGGTAGTTTCTTTGTTGTGTCCAAATTTTGTGTGAGCAAGTGACCTGAGGGCGTTAAGTCTGGGTGTCAGTTTCTTTTTAATGTTTGTGGTGTGCTGTTTGAATGTCATATGAGTATCATATGTTACTCCTAGGATTTTGGGTGTGTGTGTATGTGTTAGGGGTGTGTTGTTTATGGTGAGTTGAGGGATGTATTCGTGTTCTCCTGTCCAACTTTTGAGCAGGGTTGCGGTGGATTTGGCTGGGGCTAGATTAAGTCTGTTTGTAGTGCACCAGCCATGTAGTGTGTTGAGATAGGGTTGAAGGAGATCTGTTACTCTCTTTGGGTCATGGTGTGTGCATGTGAGTGTTATGTCATCTGCATAGGAGGCTAAGTTTATTTGGGGCGTATTGGGTGTAGTTATATCGTGCATGTACAGATTGAAGAGTGCGGGCGATAGGACGGATCCTTGTGGTACTCCGTTTGGAAAGTTTCTGATTTTAGATGACTGACCGGCAAAAGCTACGTGTGCACATCTGCCTGCTAGGAAGTTGGCCAGCCACCTTTTTGTGTTGTTGTGCATGTTTGTGTTGTAGATTTTGTTTGTTAGGTTGTGGCGGGGGATGCATCAAAGGCTTTACTAATGTCGAGTGTGGCTAATAGTGATCTGTGTGGTGGTCTAGCTGAGTTGATGCCGTCAAAAGCTCTTTGTGTAAGGTCTGTGAGAAGAGTGTTTGTGGAGTGCAGTGGCCTAAAGCCATGTTGTGTTGGAGCTAGGGGTAGGTCGGGTGTAATTAGTTGTAATACTAGGCGTTCCATGACTTTGGAGGGGGAGCAAAGGAGTGTGATGGGGCGGTGCGAGGAGGGTAGCGTGGGGTCTTTGTTGGGTTTGGGGAATGTGGTGATGATACCATGCTTCCAAATGTCTGGTATTGTGTTGTGTAAATAGCTGTAGTTTGATATGTTAGTGAGTGCTTGTATGCCTTGTGGTCCCAGGTGTCTGAGGTGTATGTTGCTTATGCTGTCTAGGCCACAATCAGGTGAGTGCTTGAGATTGTTGATGATATGCTTGGTCTGGTGATTGGTGAAGGGTGTATAGTCAGGATCTGTGGGGAATTGTCTCTTACGTCGGATGACACGTCGGCCATCTTTGTGAGGTTTTAGGTGGCTGACATGTTAGAAGTGATTGATGAGAGTGTTTGCTTGTTGTTTACATGAAGGAGTAGAGTCTGTTGTTGTGATTGCAGCATGTGATTGTGTTGTGTTGCTGTTGGAAAGTGTGATGCTGTTTAGCGTTTTGTAGAGTTTTTTGGGGTTTGTTTTGTGATCAAGTGTTTGTAGGAAGTTATTCCAATTTAGTTTTTGTTGTTCTTGTATTTTGTTGTTAGTTTGGGTGTTGAGTGCTTGGATTTGTTGTGTGATGTCTTGTGTGTGGGGTGCTGGGGAGTGTTTCAGTATGTCGCGTTGTCTGATGAGGTTTTTAATTTCTGGTGTGAAGTTGGGGTTGTGTCTTTTTCTGTTACCTCTTGGAATGTGTTTCTTGTCAGTGTTTTGGATAGTTTTATTGAGTATGTGTACAGCATTGTTGATGTTAGTGATGGGTGTACTGTTTAGAGTTGTGAAGTGTTGTTGTGTCTCATTTGTGAATGCTTCCCAGTTAGCTCTTTTATAATTGGTGTATGTGTGTTTGTGGCTAGCTGGGGTGAGTCTGGTTTTGGTGGTGATAATGATCGGGAGGTGGTCAGAGCCTAAGGTTCTGACCACCCTCCAGGATGTTGTGGGGGCGAGTTCTGGGGAGCAAAAGGTGATGTCTGGAGATGATGGGTTATAGACGGCTTGGTGAGGAATATGGGTATGTTGATGGATGTCGTTAAGGATGATGAGGTTATCTGTTTGGTTTTGTAGTACCAGCCCTCTGTCTGTGTCGGGGTTGTCGACAAACCAGGCCGACGTCTTGGCGTTGAAGTCACCACCCAGGATGATGTGTGGGGTGTTTGTGATGTGTTGTAAGTGTGGTCTGTATTCATTTGGTACTGTAGGGGATGTTTGGGGAGGGATGCATGTGTTTATGATGGTTATGTTGGAGTTGTTGCCAGTGCGTATTTTAATTGATTGTATTTCTGTTGTGTTATCATTTGGGAGGAGGAGGGATTTGGTTTGTACACTGGTTACTATGTATGATATTTCTTTGTGTACCAGGGTGATGAGTCCACCGCCCCCGCCGACAGCCCGGTCTTGTCTGATGGTGGTGAAATTATGAAATGTGGGTGTTTTTTTGTGTTGTGCGGAGTTTTGTTTCTTGTAAGATGGCAATGTGTATGTTGTGTTGTTTGATGAAGTGTGAGAGTTCGTGTTTCTTTGTGTTAATGCCATCTATGTTCAATTGGAGAATGTTAATGTTATGTGCACGATGTATGTTGGGTGCTGCTGCACGAGGAGGGGGGGGGGGTGAGGGGGGGGGGGGGGGTGAGGGAGGGGCTGGGGGTTGGGATGGGTGAGGTGGGGGGGGATTGGGGAGCAGGAGATGGGTGTTGGAATGGATTAGGATGGGGTGTGGTGTGTTGAGTTGATGTGGATGGCATGGGAAGGTTAGGTGGGTTAGGGAGGAGAGATGGACGGGTTTTAGGGGGGGGAGTGGATGATATTGGAAGGCTAGGTGGGTTGGAGAGGAGAGGTGGACGGGTTTTAGGCGAGGGATTTGACTGGGAGAGGGAGGGACATGAGGAACAAGTCCAGGTGTTCGTGTAGTGTTTCTTGGAGGCAAGTGTTGTACAGGTGAAGTGGGTCCAGTTCCTGCATGAATTGCAGAGAACTGAACCCTTAGTGTGGCGACTCGAAGTGATGGGTTTTGAGCAAGTTGGACATATATGTATGTTTATGTGGGTCCTGGGTTGCTCTCAATGTCTCCGGCTAGAAGAAGTCTTTGAGAAATGACAGCCGGAGAGTCATTTCTCGGTGTAGGAAAAACTGTGTGATGTGTGTGTGTGGTGTGAGAGGTGTGGAAATTCCCGGCGCGACCGAAGCCGCTCCAAGGACCCGTGCCCCCAGGGAGGGGGCAGGGGATGGTTGTGACGGTTTGGCTCCCGAAACTGCTCCCCGCGGCCGGCCTCCGGTTGTCCTCCACTGGTCGTTGATCTTGTCTCCGGCCGTGGAGGGTCGGCATCCATCCGCGGTTGGCAGCTCCGGGAGGTGGTCCCACGGCGTAGACGCCGCCACATCAGGACCTTCCGGCTAGTACTAGACGATTGTAATAAACTTCGAACAGATCTGCGTGAGTCAAAGGGATAATGGAGATGTAGTGTAGTGTACCTATTTGAATGCTAGAGGTCCTTTTTAAGCTGTATACAAACGTCAAGTATTAGCATGACAAATTTAAAAATGAAAGCGACATGGTAGTGAAAGGGTTAAGCAGAATAAAAGGAGTTAAGGGGAACGGGTTACATTTTTGGTCGATTTTGTCATATATTTTTTATGTTTTTAGTTTCCTCCCTAGACCTCCATCAAACTTAAAAACAAAAAACATCCATTAGATCCCCCTTCAACATTAATTTGTATACACATGTTTCGATAGAAAAATGTCAAGGCCGCTATTGCTCGCCAGGAACAAAATCGACACCCAAATGGCACGAAAGGTCTTAATATTGACAACAAAATGGAGCGAAAGGTCTTAAAATCGACTAACTAATGAGGCAAACTTCTTAAAATCACAAAAATAATGGGGCTAAACATAAGGGAGAAGGGGGTCTAAAAAAGCGACCCACTTCCCCTTATCCACGAACACATGATTGTCCCGGAATCCTCTGAAATATTCTTCTGGGTATTTTCCGTCTCGTGTGTCGCTGGCTGCACATAACTTTTGTCTCTCTTTTTTTTCACATGAAATAAGAGCCTTATGGACTGGGATTAAATTATGATTATTTTGTTTTCTTTTTTGAAGAGTTATGAGAAATATTTTATATAGCTGTAGAACATTCGAAATATGCCCACCTCCACATTTTTCTTTATGAGAGAAAACTAAAACACCTTGTTCTTGGTAAAAAATAAACAACCTAGAAAAATAACAAATCAGTTTTCTTCGATGGATGATAAGGCTTTTCACAATTTAAATTTAGATTTAATACTGGAATCGTTAAATAGCCTCCTTATTCTTAAGGGGGGTCATCGTTTTTTTTTTTTTATATTTCTCTCCTTTTCTCTCTTTCTCTGGCTTGTATCCATTCGGCCGCATTCAGCCAACTGTTTTAAGACGTTTATCCCCATCCAGGTGTCGATTTCTTCCTGGCGAGCGATAGCGAGCCAGCATTGTATGGAGAAATCCGGCTTCGACGGAGACATTTTTCTATCGAAAAATGTACACATTTAGCTTGCTGTCAAAAGAAATAATATATATATATATGCTGGCTCGCTACCGCTCGCCAGGAAAATATTGACACCTGGATGGAGATAAACGTCTTAAAACAGTAGGCTGAATGGGGCCGAATGGATACAAGCCAAACAGAGAGGGAGAGCATGAGAAAAAAAAGCGAGGTGGGCTCCCTTAAGAAGGTTTATACTCATCAATTGTATGCTTTGATACAAGGGGTTAAGATGAATGAATAATAGTAACAAATAACTTGACGAACAACCCAAATACGTTGTTAATAATACACTGCTCTAGCCACATCCATCAAGCAAATTTTCTCTCGCTTTAAGGGGGTAGTATATGTTTTTCGGTCTATTTATTTATTTGTATATTTTTTAGTTTCCTCGCTAGACCTCCATCAAGCTTAATAAAACACCCCGTAGACCCCCTTTCAAGATAAATGTGTAAATTTTTTCGGTAGAAAAATTTCCCGGCTGAAGGCCGGTTTCTTCTTAAATTACAGGCTCGCTATCGCTCTCCAGGAAAAATCGACACTTAAATGGCACGAAAGGTCTTAATATTGATAAAAAAAGGAGGCGAAAGGTCTCAAAATCACCAAACTAACGGAACGAACGTCTTAAAATTCCAAAACTAATAATGCTAACCATGAGGGAGGAGGTCCATAAAATACGACTATTGCTCCCTTAAAGCCGATCCCTCCATTCGTCCTAACAATAAGGCAATTGGATACGTTTTTATTGTCCACTTTGAGCGGGGATTTCTGTATTACGGGATATATTGAAGGTATGCATTTGAGATTCTACAGTAAGCGAGATCGACGTCATGACTTTTAATCATAAATATTTAAGTTATTAGCAACTAAATAACCCCACTGCTTAACCCTTTGAGGATTATGACGCATTTTGAGTTTATTTTGGTTATAATAGACGATTTTGTGTAGATTAGGAAGGTTATATAGAAGTCGGATGGTTAATTGCAATAGTTTTTACCCTTTTAATTCCCAAAGATCCTTACTAAGCTGTATTAAATCGTCTAATAATAGCAAGAATAAACAATTAAAATTCGTCATGATCCTGAAGGGGTTAATAATCATATTCTCTCTCTCTCTCTCTCAAAGCAAAACATGGATATAAATAGAATACACGTACTGAAATTACTGAAAATAATATGGCTGCGTATGCAAAATTTAATTAATAATTTACAATGCAATTCAAGGACAAAGCATGAATCTATCCCCGAAGTACACAAATATGGAAGGATAAAACCTATTTTAGGAACATAGCCACGACCCCCCCACCCACCCACCCACACAACCACACACACACCCGTAGAGGTAAAGTAATTAGGTTCGGCCTGACGACAGAAATTGGATTGTGTGGTCTCTTTGGCACTTCACGGTACGGGCTTAGCGAGAGTGTGGGGTGGTGGAGGGCGTGATGGTGATGGTGAGGGTGAGGGGTGGTGGGTTTAGGGAGAGTGTTGGGTGATAGTGAGGGTGAGGGGTAGTGGTGGGCGTGATAGGGAGGGTATGGGGTGGTGGTGGGCGTGATAGGGTGGGTATGGGGTAGTGGTGGGCGTGATAAGGAGGGTGAGGGGTGGTGGTGGGCGTGATGGTGAGGGTGAGGGTTGGTGGGTTTAGGGAGGGTGTGGGGTGATAGTGAGGGTGAGGGGTGGTTGTGGGCGTGATAGGGAGGGTATGGGGTGGTGTTGGGCGTGATAGGGTGGGTATGGGGTGGTGGTGGGCGTGATAAGGAGGGTGAGGGGTGGTGGTGGGCGTGATGGTGAGGGTGAGGGTTGGTGGGTTTAGGGAGGGTGTGGGGTGATAGTGAGGGTGAGGGGTAGTGGTGGGCGTGATAGGGAGGGTATGGGGTGGTGTTGGGCCTGATAGGGAGGGTGAGGGGTGGTGGTGGGCGTGATAGGGAGGGTATGGGGTGGTGGTGGGCGTGATAGCGAGGGTTTGGGGTGGTGGTTGGCGTGATGGTGAGGGTGAGGGGTGGTGGGTTTAGGGAGGATTTGGGGTGATAGTGAGGGTGAGGGCCTGAGGGGTAGTGGTGGGCGTGATAGGGAGGGTATGGGGTGGTGGTGGGCGTGATAGTGAGGGTATGGGGTGGTGGTGGGCGTGATAGTGAGGGTGAGGGGTGGTGGTGGGCGTGATAGTGAGGGTGAGGGGTGGTGGTGGGCGTGATAAGGAGGGTATGGGGTGGTGGTGGGCATGATAGGGAGGGTGAGGGGTGGTGGTGGGCGTGATGGTGAGGGTAAGGGGTGGTGAGTTTAGGGAGGGTGTGGGGTGATTGTGAGGGTGTGGGGTGGTGGTTGGCGTGATAGTGAGGGTGAGGGGTGGTGGGTTTAGGGAGGGTGTGGGGTGGTGGGTTTAGGGAGGGTGTGGGGCGGTGGGTTTAGGGAGGGTGTTGGGTGAGGGTGAGAGGTGGTGGTGGGCGTGATAGTGAGGGTAAGGGGTGGTGGTGGGCGTGGTAGTGATGGCGAGTGGTGGTTGTGGACGTGAGGGTGAGGGGTGCTTGTGGGCGTCATAGTGAGGGTGAGGGGTGGTGGTGGGCGTAGTAGTGAGGGTGAGTGGTGGTTGTGGGCGTGATAGTGAGGGTGAGGGGTGCTTGTGGGTGTGATAGTGAGGGTGAGGGGTGGTGGTGGGCGTGGTAGTGAGGGTGAGTGGTGGTTGTGGGCGTGATGGTGAGGGGTGCTTGTGGGCATGATAGTGAGGGTGTAGGGTGGTGGTGGGCGTGGTAGTGAGGGTAAGGGGTGCTGGTGGGCGTGATAGTGAGGGTGTGGGGTGGTTGTGGGTTTGATAGTGAGGGTGAGGGATGGTGGTGGGCGTGATAGTGAGGGTGAGGGATGGTGGTGGGCGTGGTAGTGAGGGTGAGGGGTGGTGGTGGGCGTGATGGTGAGGGTGAGGGTTGGTGGGTTTAGGGAGGGTGTGGGGTGATAGTGAGGGTGAGGGGTAGTGCTGGGCGTGATAGGGAGGGTATGGGGTGGTGTTGGGCCTGATAGGGAGGGTGAGGGGTGGTGGTGGGCGTGATAGGAAGGGTATGGGGTGGTGGTGGGCGTGATAGCGAGGGTTTGGGGTGGTGGTTGGCATGGTGAGGGTGAGGGGTGGTTGGTTTAGGAAGGATGTGGGGTGATAGTGAGGGTGAGGGCCTGAGGGGTGGTGGAGGGCGTGATAGGGAGGGTATGGGTGGTGGTGATAGTGAGGGTATGGGGTGGTGGTGGGCGTGATAGTGAGGGTGAGGGGTGGTGGTGGGCGTGATAGTGAGGGTGAGGGGAGGTGGTGGGCGTGATAGGGAGGGTATGGGGTGGTGGTGGGCGTGATAGGGAGGGTGAGGGGTGGTGGTGGGCGTGATGGTGAGGGTGTGGGGTGGTGGGTTTAGGGAGGGTGTGGGGTGGTGGTGGGCGTGATAGTGAGGGTGAGGGGTGGTGGTGGGCGTGGTAGGGAGGGTGAGTGGTGGTTGTGGGCGTGATGGTGAGGGGTGGTGGTGGGCGTGATAGTGAGAGTGAGGGGTGCTGGTGGGCGTGATAGTGAGGGTGGGGGGGGGTGGTGAGTGTGATAGTGAGGGATTGGGGTGGTGGTGGGCGTGATAGTGAAGGTGAGGGGTGGTGGTGGGCGTGATAGTGATGGTGAGGGGTAGTGGTGGGCGTGATAGGGAGAGTGAGGGGTGGTGGTGGGTGTGATAGGGAGGGTGAGGGGTGGTAGTGGGCATGATAGTGATGGTGAGGGGTAGTGGTGGGCATGATAGAGGGGGTGTGGGGTGGTGGTGGGCATGATAGTGAGGGTGAGGGTGGTAGTGGGGGTGATAGTGAGGGTGTGGGGTGGTGGTGGGCGTGATAGTGAGGGTGAGGGGTGGTGGTGGGTGTGATAGTGAGGGTAATGGGTGGTAGTGGGTGTGATAGTGAGGGTGAGGGGTGGTGGTGGGCGTGATAGTGAGGGTGAGGGGTGGTGGAGGGCGTGATAGTGAGGGTGTGGGGTGGTGGTGGGCATGATGGTGAGGGTAATGGGTGGTAATGGGCGTGGTGTGGGGTGGTGGTAGGCATGAGGGTGAGGATGAGGGGTGGTGGTGGGCGTGATAGTGAGGGTGTGGGGTGGTGGTGGGCGTGATGGTGAGGGTAATGGGTGGTAGTGGGCGTGATGGTGTGGGGTGAGGGGTGGTGGTGGGCATGATGGTGAGGGTAATGGGTGGTAGTGGGCGTGATAGTGAGGGTGAGGGGTGGTAGTGGGTGTAATAGTGAGGGTGAGGGTTGGTAGTGGGCGTGAGGGTGAGGGGTGGTGGTGGGCGTGATAGTGAGGGTGAAGGGTGGTGGTGGGCGTAATAGCGAGGGTTTGGGGTGGTGGTTGGCGTGATGGTGAGGGGTGGTGGGTTTATGGAGGATGTGGGGTGATAGTGAGGGTGAGGGCCTGAGGGGTTGTGCTGGGCGTGTTAGGGAGGGTATGGGGTGGTGGTGGGCGTGATAGTGAGGGTATGGGGTGGTGGTGGGCGTGATAGTGAGGGTGAGGGGTGGTGGTGGGTATGATAGTGAGGGTGAGGGGTGGTGGTGGGCGTGAGAGGGAGGGTATAGGGTGGTGGTGGGCATGATAGGGAGGCTGAGGGGTGGTGGTGGGCATGATGGTGAGGGTAAGGGGTGGTGGATTTAGGGAGGGTGTGAGGTGATTGTGTGGGTGTGGGGTGGTGGGTTTAGGGAGGGTGTGGTGAGGTGGTGGGCGTAATAGTGAGGGTGAGGGGTGGTGGGTTTAGGGAGGGTGTGGGATGGTGGGTTTAGGGAGGGTGTGGGGCATGGGTTTAGGGAGGGTGTTGGGTGAGGGTGAGAGGTGGTGGTGGGCGTGATAGTGAGGGTGAGGGGTGCTTGTGGGCGTCATAGTGAGGGTGAGGGGTGGTGGTGGGCGTGGTAGTGAGGGTGAGGGGTGGTTGTGGGCGTGATAGTGAGGGTGAAGGGTGCTTGTTGGTGTGATAGTGAGGGTGAGGGGTGGTGGTGGGCGTGGTAGTGAGGGTGAGTGGTGGTTGTGGGCGTAATGGTGAGGGGTGCTTGTGGGCATGATAGTGAGGGTGTAGGGTGGTGGTGGGCGTGGTAGTGAGGGTAAGGGGTGCTGGTGGGCGTGATAGTGAGGGTGTGGGGTGGTTGTGGGTTTGATAGTGAGGGTGAGGGATGGTGGTGGGCGTGATAGTGAGGGTGAGGGATGGTGGTGGGCGTGGTAGTGAGGGTGAGGGGTGGTGGTGGGCGTGATGGTGAGGGAGAGCGTTGGTGGGTTTAGGGAGGGTGTGGGGTGATAGTGAGGGTGTGGGGTAGTAGTGGGCGTGATAGGGAGGGTATGGGGTGGTGTTGGGCCTGATAGGGAGGGTGAGGGGTGGTGGTGGGCGTGATAGGGAGGGTATGGGGTGGTGGTGGGCGTGATAGCGAGGGTTTGGGGTGGTGGTTGGTGTGATGGTGAGGGTGATGGGTGGTGGGTTCAGGGAGGATGTGGGGTGATAGTGAGGGTAAGGGCCTGAGGGGTAGTGGTGGGCGTGATAGGGAGGGTATGGGGTGGTGGTGGGCGTGATAGTGAGGGTATGGGGTGGTGGTGGGCGTGATAGTGAGGGTGAGGGGTGGTGGTGGGCGTGATAGTGAGGATGAGGGGTGGTGGTGGCGGTGATAGGGAGGGTATGGGGTGGTGGTGGGCGTAAGAGGGATGAAAAGGGGTGGTGGTGGGCGGGATGGTGAGGGCAAGGGGTGGTGGGTTTAGGGAGGGTGTGGGGTGATTGTGAGGGTGGGGGTGGTGGGTTTAGGGAGGGTGTGGGGTGGTGGGTTTAGGGAGGGTGTGGGGCGGTGGGTTTAGGGTGGGTGAGAGTGAGAGGTGGTGGTGGGCGTGATAGTGAGGGAAAGGGGTGGTGGTGGGCATGGTAGTGATGGCGAGTGGTGGTTGTGGACGTGATAGTGAGGGTGAGGGGTGCTTGTGGGCGTCATAGTGAGGGTGAGGGGTGGTGGTGGGCGTGGTAGTGAGGGTGAGTGGTGGTTGTGGGCGTGATAGTGAGGGTGAGGGGTGCTTGTGGGTGTGATAGTGAGGGTGAGGGGTGGTGGTGGGCGTGGTAGTGAGGGTGAGGGGTGGTAGTGGGCGTAATAGTGAGGGTGAGGGGTGGTAGTGGGCGTGAGGGTGAGGGGTGGTGGTAGGCGTGATAGTGAGGGTGAGGGGTGGTGGTGGGCATGATGGTGAGGGTAATGGGTGGTAGTGGGCGTGATAGTGAGGGTGAGGGGTGGTAGTGGGCGTAATAGTGAGGGTGAGGGGTGGTAGTGGGCGTGAGGGTGAGGGGTGGTGGTGGGCGTGATAATGAGGGTGAGGGGTGGTGGTGGGCGTAATAGTGAGGGTGTGGGGTGGTGGTGGACATGATAGTGAGGGTGTGAGGTGGTGGTGGGCGTGATAGTGAGGGTGAGGGGTGGTGGTGGGCGTGATAGTGAGGGTGTGGGGTGGTGGTGGGCGTGATAGTGAGGGTGAGGGGTGGTGGCGGGCATGATAGTGAGGGTGTGGGGTGCTGGTGGGGTAATATTGAGGGTGTGGGGTGGTGGGTTTAGGGAGGGTGTGGGGTGATAGTCAGGGTGAGGGGTAGTAGTGGGCGTGATAGGGAGGGTATGGGGTGGTGTTGGGCCTGATAGGGAGGGTGAGGGGTGGTGGTGGGCGTGATAGGGAGGGTATGGGGTGGTGGTGGGCGTGATAGCGAGGGTTTGGGGTGGTGGTTGGCGTGATTGTGAGGGTGAGGGGTGGTGGGTTTAAGGATGATGTGGGGTGATAGTGAGGGTGAGGGCCTGAGGGGTGGTGCTGGGCGTGATAGGGAGGGTATGGGGTGGTGGTGGGCATGATAGTGAGGGTATGGGGTGGTGGTGGGCGTGATAGTGAGGGTGAGGGGTGGTGGTGGGCGTGATAGTGAGGGTGAGGGGAGGTGGTGGGCGTGATAGGGAGGGTATGGGGTGGTGGTGGGCGTGATAGGGAAGGTGAGGGGTGGTGGTGGGCGTGATGGTGAGGGTGTGGGGTGGTGGGTTTAGGGAGGGTGTGGGGAATGTGGTGGGCGTGATAGTGAGGGTGAGGGGTGGTGGGTATAGGGAGGATGTGGGGTGGTGGGTTTAGGGAGGGTGTGGGGCGGTGGGTTTAGGGAGGGTGTTGGATGAGGGTGAGGGGTGGTGGTGGGTGTGATAGTGAGGGTGAGGGGTGGCGGTGGGCATGATAGCGAGGGTGAGGGTGAGAGGTGGAGGTGGGCGTGATAGTGAGGGTGTGGGGGTGGGCGTGATAGTGTGGGGTGGTGGTGAGCATGATAGTGAGTGTGAGGGGTTGTGGTGGGCGTGATAGTGAGGGTGAGGGGTGGTAGTGGGCGTGATAGTGAGGGTAAGGGATGGTGGTGGGCGTGGTAGTGGTGGTTGTGGGCGTGATAGTGAGGGTGAGGGGTGCTTGTGGCGTCATAATGAGGGTGAGGGGTGGTGGTGGGCGTGGTAGTGAGGGTGAGTGGTGGTTGTGGGCGTGATAGTGAGGGTGAGGGGTGCTTGTGGGTGTGATAGTGAGGGTGAGTGGTGGTGGTGGGTGTGGTAGTGAGGGTGAGTGGTGGTTGTGGGCGTGATGGTGAGGGGTGCTTGTGGGCCTCATAGTGAGGGTGTAGGGTGGTGGTGGGCGTGGTAGTGAGGGTAAGGGGTGCTGGTGGGTGTGATAGTGAGGGTGTTGGGTGGTTGTGAGCTTGATAGTGAGGGTGAGGGATGGTGGTGGGCATGATAGTGAGGGTGAGGGATGGTGGTGGGCGTGATAGTGAGGGTGAGGGATGGTGGTGGGCGTGGTAGTGAGGGTGAGGGGTGGTGGTGGGTTTAATAGTGAGGGTGAGGGGTAGTTGTGGGTGTGATAGTGAGGGTGAGGGGTGGTGGTGGGCGTGATAGTGAGGGTGAGGGGTGGTGGTGGGCGTGATAGTGAGGGTGAGGGGTGGTGGTAGGCGTGGTAGTGAGGGTGAGGGGTGGTAGTGGGCGTGATAATAAGGGTGAGGGGTGTTTGTGGGCGTGAGGGTGAGGGGTGGTGGTGGGCGTCGTAGGGAGGGTGAGTGGTGGTTGTGGGCGTGATGGTGAGGGGTGGTGGTGGGCGTGATAGTGAGGGTGAGGGGTGGTGGTGAGTGTGATAGTGAGGGATTGGGGTGGTGGTGGGCGTGATAGTGATGGTGAGGGGTAGTGGTGGGCGTGATAGGGAGAGTGAGGGGTGGTGGTGGGCGTGATAGGGAGGGTGAGGGGTGGTAGTGGGCATGATAGTGATGGTGAGGGGTAGTGGTGGGCGTGATAGAGAGGGTGTGGGGTGGTGGTGGGCATGATAATGAGGGTGAGGGTGGTAGTGGGCGTGATAGTGAGGGTGTGGGGTGGTGGTGAGTGTGATAGTGAGGGTGAGGGGTGGTGGTGGGTGTGATAGTGAGGGGAATGGGTGGTAGTGGGTGTGATAGTGAGGGTGAGGGGTGGTGGTGGGCGTGATAGTGAGGGTGAGGGGTGGTGGTGGGCATGATAGTGAGGGTGTGGGGTGGTGGTGGGCGTGATGGTGAGGGTAATGGGTGGTAGTGGGCGTGATGGTGTGGGGTGGTGGTGGGCGTGAGGGTGAGGGTGATGGGTGGTGGTGGGCGTGATGGTGAGGGTAATGGGTGGAAGTGGGCGTGATAGTGAGGGTGAGGGGTGGTAGTGGGCGTAATAGTGAGGGTGAGGGGTGGTAGTGGGCGTGAGGGTGAGGGGTGGTGGTGGGCGTGATAGTGAGGGTGAGGGGTGGTGGTGGGCGTAATAGTGAGGGTGTGGGGTGGTGGTGGGCATGATAGTGAGGGTGTGGGGTGGTGGTGGGCGTGATAGTGAGGATGAGGGGTGGTGGTGGGCGTGATTGTGAGGGTGTGGGGTGGTGGTGGGCGTGATAGTGAGGGTGAGGGGTGGTGGTGGGCATGATAGTGAGGGTGTGGGATGCTGGTGGGGTAATATGGAGGGTGTGGGGTGGTGGGTTTAGGAAGGGTGTGGCGTGTTAGTGAGGGTGTGGGGTGGTGGTGGGCGTGATAGGGAGGGTATGGGGTGGTGGTGGGCGTGATAGGGAGGGTATGGGGTGGTGGTGGGGGTGATAGGAAGGGTGAGGGGTGGTGGTGGGCGTGATAGTGAGGGTGAGGGTTGGTGGGTTTAGGGAGGGTGTGGGGTGATAGTGAGGGTGAGGGGTAGTGCGGTGGGCGTGATAGGGAGGGTATGGGGTGGTGGTGGGCGTGACAGGGAGGGTATGGGGTGGTGGTGGGCATGATAGGGAGGGTGAGGGTGAGGGTTGGTAGGTTTAGGGAGAGTGTGGGGTGATAGTGAGGGTGAGGGGTAGTGGAGGGAGGGTATGGGGTGGTGTTGGGCCTGACAGGGAGGGTGAGGGGTGGTGGTGGGCTTGATAGGGAGGGTATGGGGTGGTGGTGGGCGTGATAGCGAGGGTTTGGGGTGGTGGTTGGCGCGATGGTGAGGGTGAGGGGTGGTGGGTTTAGGGAGGATGTGGGGTGATAGTGAGGGTGAGGGCCTGAGGGGTAGTGGTGGGCGTGGTAGGGAGGGTATGGGGTGGTGGTGGGCGTGATGGTGAGGGTATGGGGTGGTGGGCGTGATAGTGAGGGTGAGGGGTGGTGGTGGGCGTGAGAGGGAGGGTATGGGGTGGTGGTGGGCATGATATGGAGGGTGAGGGGTGGTGGTGGGCATGATGGTGAGGGTAAGGGGTGGTGGGTTTAGGGAGGGTGTGGGGTGATTGTGAGGGTGTGGGGTGGTGGGTTTAGGGAGGGTGTGGTGTGGTGGTGGGCGTGATAGTGAGGGTGAGGGGTGGTGGGTTTAGGGAGGGTGTGGGGTGGTGGGTTTAGGGAGGGTGTGGGGCATGGGTTTAGGGAGGGTGTTGGGTGAGGGTGAGAGGTGGTGGTGGGCGTGATAGTGAGGGTGAGGGGTGCTTGTGGGCGTCATAGTGAGGGTGAGGGGTGACATTGTCATCATCATATACAGTTTATTACCAGGGGCAAATAACAGCAGTCAAATTAGGCGTGAATGGAACTGCGAGTGTGCTAATATGGAAACAAAGCAGGCGGTACGCCCGCTAACACAACCCTTACCAAAATAGGGAAGGATGTCATGTTGTGCGCTCGCACTTACGTTCCCATCCATTTCGACGCTATATTTTCTGCTATTTGCCCCCTGTCATTACTGCATGAATACTAGGTTAGGTTAGGTTAGGTTGTTTGGTTAGGCTAATGTATTTTTATATCCAAAGGCATAGTGTAAACGAGGTGGGCGGTACTGCCGGTACACCCGGTAACTACATTCTTGCCCCAAAATAATGTATACAAAAAAGAAACCGGTCAATTTAGATAATTAATAAATAAATATCGGTAGCCTAAATATAAACATTGAAAAAAACTAGTTTCAATAGCACAGTAAATTTTTATGGGCCATGAATTGCAATTTTTACCAAATTGGGCCAGATCAAATATAGCCTAGCTTTTATTTTTTGTTCGCTGAATAGAAAACAAATCTAGCCTAGGCCTATATAATATATAGGCTAGGCCTACAGAAGTTCAAGTTAGTATTTGAACTCAGCACACCAGAATATGTCAGGCTATAATGTGTATTGAACTTTGAAGGTAAATACTTCTCAATAGTGGGTTATTGTACGATTCCTATAGCCTAGTTGTTAAGTTTTGGTCAGAAATGGAAGACTTGACCTTGTAATTGAAAAGTTCACATGCTTGATATACGGTACACTAATTCGCACTACATTCGGCTAATCTAATTTATCTCCATCCCTGTTTCTTATCATATCAGTTTATATGTAATTAGGCTATATTTTTGGATAATAGCCTATAGGCTAGGTCTAAATACTACAACAAAATATGGCTTGTTGGTGTACATGCGCGATTAGAGCTAGGATCCTGTATTTATTAATATCATGTTGACAATTCATTCTTGTGTTTGTGCAAGTCAATATAATATGCTTTGAAGACAATATTTGTGGTCTAAATCATGTTTTGGGCAACAATAATGCAAGTCAACCCTTGGAAACGTTTGTTTGACAAGGTTTGTTTACTACTTCAGGGAGTTCAGGCATACCAACTGGTACGCGCCCTAGCTTCGCCTGTGGAACAGAGCTACCAACACTTCCGAAAAAATTTCCTTCCAAGGAATTCTTTAAGAATACCGAAGGGAAAGAAAATTCCTTGGAAGGGAAAGGAAAGTTAAAGGAAGGTATGGGTTTTTAAGAATACGACTCTAAAGGTATTGGAGAGGAGGAAGGAGTTGGATGCTGGGGAGTAAATAAGTGAAGATGAGGTGCCAGGGGGAAAAGAAAGTGAAAGACAAATGGGATATAATGGAAGGGAGAGATAATGATATTTAAAGAAGGTGGAAGATAGGCGAGGGAAATGAAGGGTAGGGACAAGATTAATAGGCATATGCTAAGGGTGAAGGAGGAGAGGAGGTAGATGCAGGTCGATAAAGGTCGAAGGTAGTGGGATGAAAGAAAAGGGAAAGCGGAAAACCTATGTAGGCTGAGAATAAAGGAATAAGGCGTACGGGAGGGAATAGGGTATGCATGGGAAGGGAAGCAGGTCAAAACGGCCACACTCCGAAATGGCCACAACCAAAACGGCCACAAACCGAAATGGCCACACTCCGAAATGGCCACAATCCTAAATGGCCACAAACCGAAATGGCCACACTCCGAAATGGCCACAAACCAAAATGGCCACACGGGAGAGGCTGTCACCCGCCCGTAGTGACTGGATGAGGCCAGCCACCACCACTCGCACTGGTTCTATCCCAAGATATACAGTATATCTTGGTTCAATTCACAACTCAGATTGACATTTTTTTGTCATCTATTGAACAATATTAATACAGTTTTTTGCAAAGGAAAATTAGTAAAAATATCGCTAAAATATATATAGCGGTATATAGATGTAATATGAAATATATATAGCGGTATATAGATGTAATATGAAATATATATAGCGGTATATAGATGTAATATGAAATATATATAGCGGTATATAGATGTAATATGAAATATATATAGCGGTATATAGATGTAATATGAAATATATATAGCGGTATATAGATGTAATATGAAATATATATAGCGGTATATAGATGTAGTATGAAATAAGCATAACAATAAGATTGACGGATGATACCCGTCACGCGTAAATTCCATTAATACATTAATTAATTAACTTATTGTTCACCGTCCTGGTGGTGTAATGGTTAAGGTGGCAAAAATCTGTGTGTGATAACCCGGGTTCAAATCCCGGCGGATCATAATATATAAGAACATAAGAACATAAGAAAATGGGAGTCTGCAGAAAGCCGATGGGCCTAAGCAAGGCAGATCCCTGTCCCACACAACCCCAGTTCAATTACAAAGCCCAATTATAGGCTCAACACTCTAATACCCTGAGGATCATCTTACCAAAACGGTTAGAGATTAACGCAGGATTATGGGGGTATGCAGAGCGCTGATTGGCCCAACCCGGCTGATCCCCCTTCACACCCAACCCTTCTCGTCCATATGCTTATCCAATTTTATCTTAAAGCTCCCTACCGTTTTAGACCCCACTATAGCACTTGGTAGTCCATTCCACCCATCTACAGCTCTATTACCAAACCAATATTTGCCTATATCTTTTCTGAAACGAAATTTATCTAATTTGAAACCATTGGTACGAGTTCTTTCGCTATCACTGAGCTTTAGTACATTTGTCATGTCCCCTTTGTTAATCCCACTAACCCACTTGAACACCTCTATCATATCCCCTCTAACTCTGCGTCTCTCTAACGAATGTAAACCTAATTTCTTCAACCTTTCTTCATACGAAAGATTTCTAATATTATGGATCATTTTTGTCATTCTACGCTGTACTCTCTCCAATGAATCTATGTCCATTCTGTAATAAGGACACCAAAATTGGACAGCATAATCCATATTGGGTCTCACTAATGACAAGTAAAGTTTTAAGATAACATCAGCAGTTCTGTTACTCACACTCCTAAGAATTTCTTCTTCAATCGAGTTGTCAACTTGTGGAATGGGCTTCCCCGAAACGTTATAGACTGCATCACCGTTGATTCATTTAAACTCCGCCTAGACAAATATCTCGCATCAAACCCGCGACTGACTGCGTTTGTAAATGAATAACTTTATTTTATCCCCCCCTCAGTTACTAACCCATCTGTCCCCTACTAACTTCCTAATCCTGCCACGGACATTAGTTCCAGGGCAGTAATTCCCTTTCCAATGTTCCCTTACCCACTCTAAACCACTGTTTGGACACTTGATCCTCAGTGTTTTGGAGGACAAGCAACCTAGAAGGGTCACTAGATCTGTTGTTGCTTGATTTCCTTTGTACTCCTTTGTACTCCTTTGTACTCCTAGAGATGAACCCGAGAATCCTGTTTGCCCTATTACGAACGCTTATACACTGTTTTCTAGGCTTCAAATCATTGCTAACAAACACACCTAGATCTTTCTCACAGTCTGAATTTTCTAATTCTAAATTAGCTAGTTTATTATTTAACATTTGTATGCATTTTCCCTATCTTTAATACCTTGCATTTGTCAATGTTAAACTTCATCTGCCAATTTACTGACCATTCATGTAAGGTATCTAGATCCCTTTGGAGGCACTCTATATCGCTATCTGAATCAATTGATCTCCCCATTTTAGTATCGTCTGCGAATTTACTTATCCTACTAGTTATACCTAAATCTAGGTCATTTATGTATATAAGAAACAACAGGGGACCTAATACCGATCCCTGGGGGACACCACTTTTGACTGCTCCCCACTCTGACTTGGTACCATTTATGCTGACTCTCTGTTTCCTACCAATTAGCCATGACCTAATCCATCCCAACAACGATCCTCCTATTCCATGTGCCTCAACCTTTCTCATCAATCTCTCATGAGGGACTCTGTCGAAAGCTTTACTGAAATCTAAATAAATAATATCATATGACTTGTCACTATCTACTGCTTCATATACCTCTGAGAAAAAGCTAAGCAAATTAGTAAGGCAAGAACGTCCCTGAGTGAATCCATGCTGAGAAGAATTTATTAAGTTAAATTTTTCTAAGTGGCTTCTAATTTTCCTAGCAATAATAGACTCTAGCAACTTTCCTATGATTGATGTGAGACTAATGGGACGGTAATTGGATGCTATCGATTTATCACCTTTTTTGAAGATCGGAACTACATTTGCAAGCTTCCAAGCTTCTGGAACTAAACCTGTTTCTAAAGACTTGTTAAATAAAAATGCTAATGGGCTACTTAACTCATCTCTGCATTCTTTTAATACTCTAGCATATACCTCGTCAGGACCAGGCGATTTTTGAGGTTTCAGTCTGTCAATTTCCTTAAGCACATCATTTCTACTTATACTAACTGTACTTAACATATTTTCTATACTATCACTATATACCATATTGACTTCTGGAATCTGTGCCAAATTTTCATTAGTGAAAACGGAAAGAAACTGACTATTTAATGTACTGCACATTTCTAAATAATTTTCTGTTATTTCTCCTATTGAAGTTTTTAGGGGGCCTATTACATCTCTAACTTTAGATTTATATAGTTGGTAAAAAGCTTTAGGGTTATTTTTTGAGTCACTGGCTATCCTTATTTCATAATTTCTTTTTGCTTTCCTGATTTCCTTTTTGACCTTACTTGATAGAGTCTGATAGTATATATGTAGATGATTTTCGCCTTTCTTTATTTTTCTATATATTCCTTTTTTTTTTTCCTATAAGATCTATTAGCTTATTAGTCATCCATTTTGGTTGGTTCTGCGGCGATCTAAATTTTCTTTTAGGGATATATTTATTTTGAGCATTGTGGAGTGAAGCAATAAACTGGTTATATGTAGGTGGCAAGTTTAACTCTGGCATATCCTGACTTAATTGCTTAACAATAGGGTCCACCCTTAAGTCTCTTCTTAGCCCACCATAATCGGCTTTTCTGAAATCTGGGATAAGTGTCGTATTCTCTTTAGCATTCCCTGTCCATTGTATATTAAAATAAATAGATTTATGATCGCTATTTCCTAGGTGGTCACCAATCTCTACATTATTTATCATATGTTCATTGTTACTGAAAACTAAATCAAGAATATTAATACCTCTAGTCGGCGTATCTATGAATTGAAATAAAAAACTATCTTGTACAACCTCAATAAACTCTACTGAATCGGAGTCGCCTATTTGGTGCTGCCAATCAATGTTCGGAAAATTAAAATCCCCCATAATGCACACATTGCTAAACCTTGATGCTATTTTAATTTCCTCCCATAACGATGTTCCGCCATTTCTACTCATATTAGGCGGTCTATATATAACTCCAATAACTATGGTCTCACTACCTTCGTTAACCTCTACCCAAACACTTTCATTATCATTATTTAGTCTAATACCTGATTTAATACAGCTTTTTAATGTACTCCTGACAAACACTGCTATACCCCCGCCCCTCCTACTTGTTCGGTCATATTTAAACAAACTATATCCTGGAATATCAAATTCTGCTAAAAAATGCCTAGATTCTGTATTAATCCACGTTTCAGTTAGCGCTATTATGTCTATATTTTCTGTGCTAACGAGTGCTCTAAGTTCGTTCATTTTGTTACATTAACTCCTACAATTTGTATAATATACCCTCAACCTATTACTTTTATTTGCAACTAATTTTCTATTGTTTTTATCTAACTTATTATTTCCTGTTGAACTACTAGCTCTAGACGGAAATTCTACTCTATCAGTAATCTCATCTTTACTATCAGTTACATGTGTAGTGTTATCGATACTACTATTACACATCACTATATTCGCACTATCTTGACTGATTATTTCTATTTTACTCACTGATTTGTCACATGAAGTACCTGCTCCATATGGAGACAGTATTTTACTTACACACCCAGGTTTTTTTTAACGAAACCCCGCAACATATATATACTTTAATTAATTTCATTGTTGGTGTTTGGTGTTATGGTGAAATTAATAAAAAATATAGACTATCTAAGAGAGAGAGAGAAGTGAGAGCGAGTTTAGAAGAGGGAGTCGTTTGTTAAAGAGATACAGAGCTATTAACTATATTTGGTTCGAGGGAGTTCTTTTTGGATTTCCCTATACGATCCATTTGTTGGGCGATTTTTAAGACGCTCCACCCCGTTAGGTTGTCGATTAAATTACGCTTATTAATTTAAGTGAGCTATAGCAAACCTGTTACTAGAAATCTACCTTCGGGAGGGACATTTTTTTTCCCCGATAAATGTACAAATCTAACTTAAAGGGGGGTCTTGGTAGGCATTTTATAGTTTGAAGGAAGTCTGGGAAGGCGATTTTTGTTAGCTAGTGAGACATAATAAAATGTATTGCTTAAAAATGGCAAAAGCAAGGAAAATCTTCAATAATATTTTAATATCTCATAATAACCCTCATAACTATAAATATAGAATATTCTTGTCAAATACAGATACCAATTTGATTTTACTCTAATATCAAATACTACAAACACTTGGTACTAGTTGCATTATAATAACCATCCCTAACTCACATATTCATATAATTTACAGTAGATATGCTGTAACATAATGGAACCTTGCAAATGTCGCTCCGATTATTTAAAATATGATAAGTCAGTCTCATCAAATGACATTGGTCTGATATCAATAATAGGAAAATTACTTAATAAATACTGAGAAAATTACTGACCACCTAGAAAATGTCATCTGGATCAATGTATTCCCACCATGTCTTAATACCTCCGAGGGTCACACACAAACCTGACCAAAGGAAAATAATGATGACTCTATACAAATTATATGATCACTAGCGCTATGACCACTAACGTTATCACCATCTAAAAAAAAAAAAAAAAAATCTATATCTATCTATACAGTAAATATGTATCGATATATGTATCAATATACAGTATATATACAGTATATATACAGTATATATCGTCTTTGTAGACGATACCAGATTGAGGAGACAAGTAGATTCGTATAGTGATATACAGTAGAGTACCTCCAAAGTAAACTAGATACTTTACATGAATGGTTAGTAAATTGGCATGTCACATTTAACATGGACGGAGAATACAAATTCAATATATATATATATATATGCCTACTAGCTAATACGGAATTACAAATCTCAGACTGTGAGAAATATCTGGGTGTGTTTGTTAGCAATGAACTCAAGGGTAGGAAACAATGTATAAGCATTCGTAAAAAAGCAAACAGGATTCTCAGGTTCATCTCTAGGAGTGTAACGAACTGCTAATGCTGTCTTGAAACTGTTTATATATATATATATATATATATATATATATATATATATATATATATATATTTATACTCCTGTATATATTCACACACACACACACACACACACACACACACACACACACACACACACACACACACACACACACATACATACATACACACTAACATACATTTACTGAAAGACAAAATACTGGAGGCCTATGTCAAAGTCCCACAAGCTACATAAGACCATTGAGGCAATACTCCATTCATTGTTATTGAGCCTATCTGTGAATAAATGGTACTTCCCGGAAGGAGCAGGTCAAGGTGATATTTAATTAGGCGACCGTGGTCAGGTATGTACAGTTGGCCACAAAAAACTATCCACTCATTGTGCTATATATGGAAGGAAGAATATCATGATTGACTTACACGACTAATGTGTAACAAACCCGCTACTTGGTCATATGAATTAACTACAGTATAAGGAACTACGCCCCTAATATAATCATACGTTTTTTCTTTCCACACATAAAGTAACTCAGTGGATACAATTTCATGTGTTCAACTGTATTTTCTGGAGAGACTTACATACATAGACTTACATAGATACACTGGCCACACAGACTTTACGATCCAAACGAGGTGGTTAGGACTTAATTCTAGTAGAGATGGCATATCCGATAGAAAAGGAAAGTTGAAGGAAAGGATAGAAAAGAAGAAGGCTCTCTCCCAACCCTCCGTCCCTCCGGCAATTGCCGTACATGAAAAAGTTGGAAGTGATTAACCTTGCTGGGCTTCGAAATCCCCAGAAGAAATTTACAGGAAAGATTGGAAAAAAAGAAAGGGAAAACAAAAAAGAAATTAAGAAAATAATGCAACCTTTCGCCTTAGCAGCATGTAACTTTGGGGGTTAATTGGAATCATTCAACCCATCACCCTTAGTAGTATGTACATATGTAGTGATGTTTATTATTCTTATTTTTGATTTGTGTATTATTATTTTTTTTTTCTAACGCTCTCTTCAGCTGAACAAATAATAACGGTGATAATTACTGCCTATAACTCCATACCAATTTTTCTGTGGTATGAGTCTAGATTTTTCTTAAATGTATCTATAGAGGAGCTGTCTATTACTTTATTTGGAAGTTTGTTCCACTCATCAATTACACTGTGAGTGAAGATTTTTTTTTTTTTGTATCTAGATTCGCTCACTCTCCGACCTAATAATTTTAAATTGTTTCCTCTTGTAGATGTGTCTTCGGCTTTTTTGAATATCTTATCTAGATTAATGTTACTGAATCCTTTTAGAATTTTAAAACACTATCAATTGGCCTCTCATCCTTCGTTTCTTAAGTGAAAATAGATCAAGTTCTCTCAGTCTTTCATCATATGATTTATTTCTCAATGAAGGGATTAGCTTAGTGGCTCGCCTTTGCACAGATTCCAATTTTTTAACATCCTTTATGAGGTGAGGTGACCAAAACTGCTCAGCATATTCGAGGTGCGGTCTCACCATACTTTTGTATAAGGGCAAAACTATGTCTTTGCTGTGATAGTGGAAGTTTCTTCTGATGAAACCTAGTGCCCTGTTTGCTTTGTTTGCAGCCGCTGTGCATTGATTGGAAGACTTTAAGTTTTCGTTTATCAGCACTCCCAAGTCTTTTATTTGTGTTACATTTTGTATCTTTTCTTCATTCATGTAGTATTCATATTTATTGTTTTTAGAACCTATTTGCAATATCTGACATTTATTTACATTAAACGGCATTTTCCACTTCTCCGACCATTCTGTGACTTTATTTAAATCAGCTTGAAGGTTTATTCTATCACCTTCGGAAATGATTGCATTACCTATCTTCGTGTCATCCGCGAATTTGGAAATTAAATTATTTATGCCATTATCTAGATCATTGATATATATTATGAACAACACTGGTCCCAATACTGAGCCTTGGGGGACTCCACTAGTTACTTGGCTCCATGTTGATTCCACACCGTTGATAACTACTCTTTGCTTTCTTTCACTTAGCCAGTTTTTAATCCAATCATACGTTTTGCCCTGTATTCCTATGTCTCTTATTTTCTGTAATAATTTATCGTGCGGGACCTTGTCGAAGGCTTTTTGAAAGTCTAGATACACTATGTCGAGGCTTTTGGTGAAGTCATTTAGTTTGTATAGGCTGTCATAAAATTATATTAAATTAGTTAGGCATGATCTCTTTGCTCTGAATCCGTGTTGACTATTGTTAATGAGGTTATTGTTCTCAAGGAATAATACGATTTTATCCCTTATGATTGATTCACACATTTTTCCAATTACGGAAGTTAAGCTAATCGCCCTACAGTATAGCTATTTGGTAGTGTTTTGTCACCATTTTTAAATATTGGTGTTATATTAGCGGTCTTCCAGTCGGTGGGTACATGTCCTTGTTTAAGTGACATATTTAGTATTATGGTTAGTGCCCCTGCAACTTCTTCTTTGACTAATTTAAGAATTTTAGGGATAAACATGTTCGGCCCAGGTGATTTATTGACATGAAGTGAGTCGATATTTGTAATTACTTCTGACTGGGTAATAATAAAATCTTGAAGAACATAGTTACATGTTTGATTATTTTCTTGTGGCACGTTTTGGTTACTGGCAGTATTAAATACAGAAGAAAAGTGTTGATTAAGAGTAGCAGCTATGTCCCTGCTATCTAATTCTAATTCACCTTGATTATTTAGTATCGGACCGATGCCACTTTTAATTTGTTTGTTGCTATTTATATATCTATAAAAAAAAATTGGATTAGATTTGCTCGCATGTGCGATTTTAATTTCGTAATCCCTCTTTGCAGATTTAATTAGCGATTTAACTTTTCTTCACACAACCGAGTATTGATTTTGGATGGTAATATTATCTGTATCCATTTTTAATTTGTATAGATGATTTCTTTCACTAATTGCTCTACTAATATTGTTATTGTACCATAGGGGTTTATTTATACTTTTATTGTGTCGTTTACGCATAGGGATATATTTATTTTGGGCAGTAAAGAAAAGATCTTTGAATGTTATCCTAGCTTCTTCGGTACTAGAGAGACTATTTATGCGTGTATGGATATCGTTTATCTCTTTTCTTAGTCCGCTAATATCAGCTTTGTTGTAGTCAGGTATGAATGTTTCACTAATAGTGGTGGTGTGAGTCATGTTGATCTGGAACCTGATGCTATTATGATCACATCCACTTAACTGTTCACCAACTTGTAAGTTTGACGTTATGTATTCGTGAGTTGTGATAACTAAATCTAATATATTGTCAACCCTAGTGGGGGTCTGAACTAATTGATACAGGAAATTATCGTTCATAAATTCTATCATTCTTTCAGATGCCTTTCCCGATCCGATTTTATCATGCCATATAATATTAGGTAGGTTAAAGTCGCCTATGATAACGGTTTCTTGGGCATTTAATGTTTTTGTTAGGGAATTGTAAAGTGATATATCCTCTTCGTTATTTATCGTTGGGCGTCTATATACAACTACAATATTCATGTCGGTATATTTGTTGCTTATTTTTACGCATAATAGTTCGGAATTATTTGAAGGAATAGGTATTTCTATTGAATTAATAGATTCTTTGACGTATAGCATAACATAAGAACATAAGAACATAAGAAAATGGGAGTCTGCAGAAAGCCGATTGGCCTAAGCAAGGCAGATCCCTGTCCCACACAACCCCAATTACAAAGCCCAATTATAGGCTCAACACTCTAATACCCTGAGGATCATCTTACCAAAACGGTTAGAGATTAACGCAGGATTACGGGGGTCTGCAGAGCGCTGATTGGCCCAACCCTGCTGATCCCCCTTCACACCCAACCCTTCTCGTCCATATGCTTATCCAATTTTATCTTAAAGCTCCCTATCGTTTTTAATCCCACTATAGCACTTGGTAGTCCATTCCACCTATCTACAACTCTGTTACCAAACCAATATTTGCCTATATCTTTTCTGAAACAAAATTTATCTAATTTGAAACCATTGGTACGAGTTCTTTCGCTATCACTGAGCTTTAGTACATTTGTCATGTCCCCTTTGTTAATCCCACTAACCCACTTGAACACCTCTATCATATCCCCTCTAACTCTGCGTCTCTCTAACGAATGTAAGCCTAATTTCTTCAACCTTTCTTTATACGGAAGATTTCTAATATTATGGATCATTTTTGTCATTCTACGTTGTACTCTCCAATGAATATATGTCCATTCTGTAATAAGGACACCAAAATTGAACAGCATAATCCATATGGGGTCTCACTAATGACAAGTAAAGTTTTAAGATAACATCAGCAGTTCTGTTACTCACACTCCTAGAGATGAACCCGAGAATCCTGTTTGCCTTATTACGAACGCTTATACACTGTTTTCTAGGCTTCAAATCATTGCTAACAAACACACCTAGATCTTTCTCGCAGTCTGAATTTTCTAATTCTAAATTAGCTAGTTTATATTTAACATTTGTTTGCATCTTCCCTATCTTTAATACCTTGCATTTGTCAATGTTAAACTTCATCTGCCAATTTACTGACCATTCATGTAAGGTATCTAGATCCCTTTGGAGGCACTCTATATCGCTATCTGAATCAATTGATCTCCCCATTTTAGTATCGTCTGCGAATTTACTTATCCTACTAGTTATACCTAAATCTAGGTCATTTATGTATATAAGAAACAACAGGGGACCTAATACCGATCCCTGGGGGACACCACTTTTGACTGCTCCCCACTCTGACTTGGTACCATTTATGCTGACTCTCTGTTTCCTACCAATTAGCCATGACCTAATCCATCCCAACAACGACCCTCCTATTCCATGTGCCTCAACCTTTCTCATCAATCTCTCATGAGGGACTCTGTCGAAAGCTTTACTGAAATCTAAATATATAATATCATATGACTTGTCACTATCTACTGCTTCATATACCTCTGAGAAAAAGCTAAGCAAATTAGTAAGGCACGAACGTCCCTGAGTGAATCCATGCTGAGAAGAATTTATTAAGTTAAATTTTACTAAGTGGCTTCTAATTTTCCTAGCAATAATAGACTCTAGCAACTTTCCTATGATTGATGTGAGACTAATGGGACGGTAATTGGATGCTATCGATTTATCACCTTTTTTGAAGATCGGAACTACATTTGCAAGCTTCCAAGCTTCTGGAACTAAACCTGTTTTTAATGACTTGTTAAATATAAATGCTAATGGACTACTTAACTCATCTCTGCATTCTTTTAATACTCTAGCATATACCTCGTCAGGACCAGGCGATTTTTGAGGTTTCAGTCTGTCAATTTCCTTAAGCACATCATTTCTACTTATACTAACTGTACTTAACATATTTTCTATACTATCACTATATACCATATTGACTTCTGGAATCTGTGCCAAATTTTCATTAGTGAAAACGGAAAGAAACTGACTATTTAATGTACTGCACATTTCTAAATCATGTTCTGTTATTTCTCCTATTGAAGTTTTTAGGGGGCCTATTACATCTCTAACTTTAGATTTATATAGTTGGTAAAAAGCTTTAGGGTTATTTTTTGAGTCGCTGGCTATCCTTATTTCATAATTTCTTTTTGCTTTCCTGATTTCCTTTTTGACCTGTCTTGATAGAGTCTGATAGTATATATGTAAATGATTTTCACCTTTCTTTATTTTTCGATATATTCCTTTCTTTTTTCCTATAAGATCTATTAGCTTATTAGATCTATTAGCTTATTAGGAGGTTTTAACACCTCCTCCTCTTTTTGATAACCTATCTTTATGGTAGATTTTGTACGAGCTAATTTGATATTCATGCATAAAATCGATATTATTGAAATCTAGAAACGTTTCGGTAATCGCAATTATATGGATTTCTTCGTTTAATAACATAAGTTTCAGTTCATTTATTTTGTTTCGTAAACTCCTAGCATTGAGATATAGTACATTGATCGTTTCATGAGAGGCCTTTATTTTAGTCTGAGTGTATTTTTTCAGCGGAGTCAGCTGTTGAGAGATTAGAAGTTTGTTTGATTAGATCTTAGACTGATGGTGCGGGGTGAAGGAACCGGATTCGATACCTTCCCGACACCTGGGTGTACCTGGGCGGGTGAGAAGCGGGTTGACCTAATTTGGTTAACTTGACCGACTCCCTGAGCCTTTTCTTTACGCGGGGTAGGTTTGGGGGGAGAGGGAGGGAGGTAGGGGGAGGAGGATGAACAACTGGGGATGGAGGGGAGAAGACGGGTCAGGTTCGGGGAAGAGAATGGGGGGTGGGGAGTAGGGGTGGGTGCGGGGAAGCTATGGGGGGAGGAGGGAGTTGGGAAGGGGGCAGGAGTGAGGGGGTGGAGTAGATTTGTCGTGCTATGAGTGAAGAGGGGTGAGAGAGGGGGGAAGGGGGGAGGTAGGGAGCAAGGGAAGGGAGATGATAAGATCTGGGCAGGAGAGGCTTGGGTTGAAGGGGAGGGGGATTTAAGGAGATTATCCTTCCTCTCATGGTACTTGAACAGTTCCTCGTGTATTTGGTATGAATACCACGAGGTACCAAGATATGAAAGATGGATGCCGTCTCGTTTGAACAGAGCATTTTTGCCTTCCATATCGTGATAGTGGTTTATGAAGGTGACATTATTTTTTCACAGAGTTGCTTCACAGATTGGTTTAGTGCAGTAACTCTGTTCTTTGCATAACCACTTACTCTCATACGGGGCGGGATGCAAGTTAACAATTTTTTTTTAGTTTTCTTTTTCATTTCTTGGATGAGGGTACTGTATTTGGTTAGAATGTCTGTATCCTTGGATTTTCCATTGTCATACGCGTCATTGCTACCTACGCCCACTACTAAGCAAGTGTCATGAGGGATAGAGGAATTCCTGATGTCATTTGTTATGTGTGATAACTTGGCACCAGGTATTACTTTTACCGACCGCTTACCTGGAGCCAGCTTGGCCAATGCAGCCCCCTGGCCCCTCATGAAGGAGTCGCTGACGATTTGGGTTTTGGTCTCCTTTTTACTGGTCGGCTTTGCTTTGGGGGGGCGTGAATTTGTTTTTAGGGGGTTGATATGCCCTCTCTTTGAGTTCAGATGAGATCCTCCTTTAATTGTTTTATTTCTGGGGGTGCAATCCACAGACTCTGGTTCCTCCACATTATCCCTGAGTCTGCTGAATTTGTTGGCAATGGGTATTTTGTTCAAGGCTTTTTTATTCCTGACTACTTGGAACGTTGATCCAGTGTCAGGGATGTGGTTTGAACTGGAGGCCAGCTGCTCTCTTAGGAGGTTGTTTTCAAGCTTTAGCTCGGCAACCTCATTTTTGTATGCCTCGTTGCGTGGGGATGTTGGGTGGCTGGCCCATTCCCCTGACCTCGCCCCTTGTGATTTTTTTTCTTCTGTGGGACTACCTTTAATCACGAGTGTATACTCCTCGACCCCAAACTCTTGAAGCCCTTAATTAAGGTTGCTATTCAGCAGGAGATAACAGCTGTTCCACCCGACATGACCCGTCGAGCCATGGCAGCCTTCAGAAATCGCCTCCAAGCGTGTATAGACAATGACGGCCACCTTTTGGAGGATGTCATCTTTAAAACATGATGAATAAAAATGGTATTGAATGAAGTTTCATGTGTGCAAATAATATTTTGATTTTCTTTAACCATTTTAGTTTCATTTACTTTTGAAATGTGGGATTTTTTTTTGGGTCACCCTGTATTAGAATAATCTAATATATATTTTAGCTCACTATTTTATTGTATATCTAAAATAAGAGAGCAGGAAAAAATATTGTGTTGTGATATAAATCCATTACGAAATGGTAAATACTGGTTGCAAAAAAACAAATAGTATAGAATTTGTATGCTAATGATATATTTATTATTATTTGGTATCTAAATTAAACAAAATGTTTATGATTAACTTGACATTTCATTCAGATACATATTTTTCTCTGAACAGGACTGCCGGACTTGAGAAGCAGCTCATTTTGTTTATAGAGGCTGCTGATTGGCTAATGGGGGGGGGGGGGGGGGCATAACTACTACCACCACCATCAGTAATATTATCACCATCATCATTACTACTACCAAAATCATACAAACACACTACACATCACTATTATTACGGAGCCCTCAGCATCACTACTGTGATGCGTGTGCCCTGTACGGGCACATATATTAGACACATACACACGGTCATTACAATACTACGCCACCCCTACGGGCGGATACGTAACTAGCCTATCCATAATATACGGTATCTCCTTGGCTTCAAGTGTGGAGTGTAGTGTATCAATGATGAAAAAAGCAAAATTACCATATACTAAAAACAGTAAGTTAAGCCATGGAGGACAGAAGCCCAATACACCATGTCAGAATTACAAGTCCTACCACCCTGTTGAAGTAACCCATCCATAAAACATCTTGGCCTCAAATCTAGACTATATTAGGCCTACAGCAGATACATTCGAATCGGCCGTAATCAAAATGTATGTTTGTATTAATTTCACCACAACATCAAACACCTCCAATGAAATTAATGAAAGCATATATTATTGTGATCCACCAGGATTCGAACCCGAGTTATCACACACATATTTTTAAACACCTTAACCATTACACCACCAAGACGGTTAAACACTATGTGAAACCCTACAAGACAGAAACCCTATACGTCAGGTCAGCCCTGGAATATCCTATACACCCTGTTGAACTAGTCCATCCATATACCACCTTGGCCTTAAATCTAGAAGCCACCACAGAATTAATTACAGCATCTCCATCCATCCTCCCACAACCACCTCCTCCATCCCAGTCTTCTGTAGGGGATGTTCGACCTTCTATGTTTTTTATAGGCGCCATGTTGCATACGCCGAAGGGGGTCCCATCTCGACCATTTCCACCATTATATCTTAACCAGGGTCTATGTAACCAGGTCAAATTAAACCTCAATTAAGATGTGTGTAATCGCTTATAATCTGTTTCAGCGACTCTGGCAAAATATCGGCCCCCCTATATGTCAATAATTCCAGCTGATTGGCTCATCAAAATATCGGCCCCCCTATATGTCAATAATTCCAGCTGATTGGCTCATCAAAATATCGGCCCCCCTATATGTCAATAATTCCAGCTGATTGGCTCATCAAAATATCGGCCCCCCTATATGTCAATAATTCCAGCTGATTGGCTCATCAAAATCGATTACAATTAGATAAACGATAGATGTTTTATAATAAGATTTTCCTTAGTTGAACACATTTATTTATGTTTACAGGAAATAAATAAGACAAACAAATCGTATTGGTAGGTTTAACCAATTGACCACTTGCGAGTTTCAGGCTATAAGGAATTTGAAGCCATAAACATCGATATTAAACAGAAATACAATTATAATGTATGTTTCTGATGGATAAAAAGTATGTTGAATTGGGGTTTATGTATTTATGTAAGCATTACAACCGCAATTTAGGTGATCATTCTGTTAATTGTCGATGTCTACAGCTCCAACTTCCTTATGGAACGAAAGTCGCAAGTGGTCAATTATTCACAACTCTAAGTTTATAAGTGTTCTCCACACAAGGTATACACTATGGGGAAGACTGCAGATAAATGACCTTAATGTTGCCACATACATCTCTGGCCACCACCACCTTGTAATACCCAATCTACATGCAGTCTCCTACAATACACAAGGGGGCCAGATTGGAACTTCCCGTCATTCTCTTCCTTGCAGCATTCTGAGGGACTTGCCGCAGTGAGAGGGATAAGGTGTGAGGGAGAGTGTTGCCATATCAGGTCCGCTAGATAGTAAATACATGCCGAAAATCGCCAGACAAATGCCACAATTTCTACAATATCACTCGTAAATGGCCCAAATCTACAGAATATCGCTATGTCATTAGATGTAAAAATTTGCCGCTAGATCGAAGTAAATACCTCTAGATCTAGCGGAAAAGTAGCTTAATTAGCAACACTGGACCGTCACTCAGGGAGAGTTATTATATATTGAGTTCGAATCCCGGGGGACGACCATATGCCTTCATTAGTTTGTTCAAGTACATTGGGGTTTGTAATGGATGAATAATGGTAAAGGTGGGGGCTCATGGGTTGAGATAAACATGGAATGATAATCGCCAAGCTGTACATAATTATCTTGCAAAATGCAATGGCACTGAAATCATTATTAACAATGGTATAAAGGATTTTGTGGATCGTCTATACCGGGCCTGTGACGTCACAAGAGTGTAAGTCCACTATCCAGTTTAGGCTAAGGATACTGGTGTGACATCACTATGACGTCACAGGCCCGGTATAGACCAACCGCAAAATCCTTTATACCATTGTTAATAATAATTTCAGTGACATTGCATTTTACAAGATAATTATATGCAGGTTGGCGATTATTTTTCCATGTTTACCTCAACCCATGAGCCCCCACCTTTAAGAACGGTGTATTACTTATATATTGAGTTCGAATCCCGGGAGGACCATATGCTTTCATTATTATTTTATTTTTTTCAAGTACAGTTGACTCGATTAATTCGCGGAGACAGATAGATATGTATATATTGAGAGAAATATTTGATCTGGCAATAACTACAGCGCTTGGGAACAACAGAAGTTATCGTACCGACTTGTATGATGTAATTTACCTTTCTAGGTGCATGAAGTATCCTTTTGTTTTGATCTGTGCATAATAATAAACATAGTAAAGTGAGTGAACGTAAAGTGAGTGAATTAATGTTTGTATACAAATACCTACGATAACAAGCAAGGGAGATTCATGGGAGAAGCATTGAGAGTAGGGGGTGAGAAGGGTGGGAAAGTGGGGGAGGCAGTTACGGAGCTATAGTGGGGAGTGAGAGGAGAGAGATAGGAATGGTATGGGGGAGGGTTTGGCGTGTGTGGCGGAGGTAGGGAGGGGGGCGGTAGAGGAGTAAAGGGGGGGGGGGAAGCAGGGGAGGGCAGGGACAAAGAGTAAGAAGGGAGTGATAGGAGAAAGCAAAATATTTAGGAGGGTGGAAAGATAGGTAGAACATGTGTGCATGGTGGGGTAGAACGCAAGTCCGGAAATGGTAACAGGCTGGGAAAAGTAATACGGATAGGGAGGAGAGGGTAATTAATAATATATGAACATTGGCCAATTAAGTTCTGAGTATTTAATTTCAAATAGAAGTTCAGTTATGGTGAAACATACATTATATTTGGCAAGACAAGACATTCACTGTTCTTGTTAAACACGTTTATCAAATATATTGTAACGTCAATTTCAATGATCACAATGTTGTAGATAATGTTCCGAGGTGATGTTTAATGTCGATTTTTGTTTTAACTATGCGGCTGTTATTAAATATGAGGCACGTTTGAAATAATATTTGTGCTGTCTTCATTTATTAAATATAGCTAAACAATTTGTGTTACCAAATACCAGCATATTTAAGTCTGGCAAAATATTTTCTCTCTCTCTCTCTCTCTCTCTCTCTCTCTCTCTCTCTCTCTCTCTCTCTCTCTCTTTTACCAAATGTTGGCGTTGTAAATATTTTTTCCCCGAACTTTCTGAAATTCAATATCTTGGGTATTGTTTTCCATCAACTTTCATTAAGTAATAGTGTACTTTTATTTGTTTAATGGAGGGTGACTTTAAAAATAAGATCTTTGCCAATTTATCATTTTGTTATCCATTAGTATTTTCTATGGGATACACTGTTTGCGTCAATAGGTAGCCAATTGAGAAAATTTCACTATTGCCACGGGTTGGGAAGCAGTCTAACTTGATCAACTAATATCATAATGCGTTTTGCTGCATATAAATGGTAAATGTGGCTGCTACTCCAGCCTTTGGCAGAAAACAAAGTTAAAATTTGTGTATATCATATAGTATGTTTCATTAATACAGGCCATGTGCCTGTCGGTCTATCCATCATTAAATTTGTGTCTATCTGTCTGGTTTCCTCATAGTGAAGTGGTATTAGCTCGCACAACTCTACGATATTATTCATGATGTGGAAACGGGAATATAACTATGTCATTTTAGTAATGAAAGTTATATATATATATATATATATACTCCCAGCCGGGATCGAACCTCGGACATTCAGAACTATTTTAATCCACTACACCACGGCGTGATAAATTTATCTTAACCTGTTCCTATTTATATTAAGAAGAAGGGAAATCCTAATTGGAGAATGTATTTAAATTCATGCACAAGTAGCAGGGTCCATATACCAGGATACCATACAATGATTTATCCACGTAACTCGGGTTGGACACTCGTTTCTGAATGTCGGAGGTTCGATCCCGGCTGGGAGTATTTAAAAATTTATTAGCTCACGTGTATTTATGAGATATACTTGATATTAATGACTCTCGTGTTTGGCTGGGCGAGACTAAAAATGAAATCTCTATAACCCGAGTTAAGTGGGTAATCTTGTAAATATCCCTGTATTGTGTCTTGGAATATGGACCCTGCGACTTGTGCATGAAATGCAATAGATTCTCCAAGTAGGATTTCCCTTCTCCTTAATATACATAGGAAATGGTTAAGATTACTTTATCACGCCTTTGTGTAGTGGATTAAAAGTGTGTCCACTCGTTCTGAATGTCGGAGCTAGGTTCCATCCCGACCGAGAATATGTAAATATTTATTAGTTCACATGTATTTGTGATATATATATATATATATATACAGTATATATATATATATATATATATATATATATATATATATATATATATATATTGTATACGTCACGTCTATGTGTGTATGTGGAACCGGAAGCATAAATAGACAGTAATCATACATATTGACAGCATTTGATATAGATTTATATAGATACGGCAAGGGCAGTAGTGATTTTCTGTAGAATTTGACGGTGTCTGGCTTTGCTTATATGACAAATTGCTGTCATAATAAACGGGGATGATTGTTACATAGGTGTTAAGTTAAAGGTAACCAGTGTGTGAGAGAAGACAAACTCTTAATGAACGAAAAGGTAACGCGTCAGGTTAGATACGACCAGATTCCTACATTTGAAAGCTGCTTCTGCTATTCTTCGTTACCGTACATAGGTGCCATAAGGGGGTTTCCCACATGCGCGACTTTGCCCGATTTTCGTTCGCGGAATGCCTCTCGACTGATTTTCGTAACGAATTTGCCCGATTGTCTAGTGGTGACCGTTATTTCAAGACATACAACTTGTTGCTAAGCAATCTGCAACATGTCTTGCAATACACTCACACCGACCCACACAGATGTCACTACCACATCCAATACAAGTAGCACTGTTAACACACACACTTGCACACACATGTTTTCCTATGTGTAAGAAGGAGACAAAAGGCAGGTTGCCTGTAACGAATGTTTTCCTAAAGCCAAGAGTGTGACAGAGCCAAATTCTTGGGACGTTGGGGTCAACAAGCCTGCACACTCCAAGTTGAAAGCAGTTTAACTATTAGGATGAAGGAAAGATTGATTGAAGGAGAGAGTTCCAGCGTTAATTTGTTGAGTAGAAGAAAGACTGAGAAAACTTACCAATTCTTGGGTTTGAGAGCTGGACAGAATATGAGTAGGACTGTGTTGAATGGCGGGTGCCTCGCACTCGCCGCAAGTGAGGGGGGTATGAACTGAGAGAACACTGATTGTTGAAATAAAGATAGAAGAGTGAGAGAGATGCAACATTGCGGCGTGTAGACAGATATTGTAGGGAAATAGTAAGAGGAAGTGAGTTGATGAGACAAAATGTTTAGGACTCTATTCTTTCGAGAAGTGCGGTATGGGCGAAGCCTACCTACACATGCGAACAATACTCAATACAGGGGCGCAATGTGCCCCGATAAGGAGCACATACACATAATCTCCCTTTAATCTCCTCCAAGAACCACAACAATCAACCACCACCAACCAGAAAAAAAACATAAAAACCTACACCAAACTACCACAATTAGCATCAAGCTACCACCACCACTACCAAACCACCACAACCACCAGCTACCACAAACACCACCACCAACAAACTACCACAACCACCACCACCGAACTACCACCACCACCACCCACCTCACCAGCATCATCCCCATCAAACTTCCATAACCATCAGACACACCTACAACCACAACCACACACTCTCCCCACCAGCTACCAACCAGAACCGCCTACACGAAAAGCAACTATGACACTACCACAACCACCACAACGATCATACACCAACACCACCACGATCATACACCACCACCACCACGACCATACATCATCACCACGTTCATGCACCACCACTACCACCGGATCCACCACCACCACTATCAGTACCACAACTACCACCACCACAGCCACAACCGTCACCACGACCATACATCACCACCACGACCATACACCACACCCACGATTACTACTACCACAACCACAACAACCACCACCACCAACACTACCATTAATCTGAACGCAAACAAGAATACGGTTTCACGAAAAATATTACTTGTTGGCGACCATGTTGAGTTGAGTCGACTGTACGACTGTGTCCCTGACCGTTCCTTCATGTTGCCAACACTGTCGAGTATAGCATACTCGCGTTCTGCCATGGTCGCATATGTTGTCTGCAACACATACAAGACCTGTCTAGTCATTTCGCTGATTGATCTTGAGACAAGTTCTGTGCAATCGCAGTGCATGGGCAAATAGTCGGGCGAGGTTGTGCATGTTCGTAACAAATATTTTTGGGCGACACCATCGCCGACATTCGTGAACATTTTTTAATTTAAAAAAAATCAGCACGACTCTCACGACCCAATTCAAGGCTCACCAGAACTCCAGGAACCAATCAGGGACATCAGCCGATCATGCAAGAATTTTACAGGACATGACGACACAATGGCCGAATAGGGGATGTTGGTTTGTGTCGATGACCAAAATTGGGCATGTGGGGAAGCCCCTATACATAAGTTGTAATCGTAATTATTTGTAGTGTACTCTAATTCAGCTGAACGTCATACAATCAACCTTTCCTAGACGACCAAGCTCTTTTCTCTTTCTATGTTGATCCTATTAGTTTTGCATATGGTCTGTCCCTGAACTTATTGTCTCGTGATATTATTCATAGGCTCATTTTCACAGAATTGATTAATCTATTTAGCTCAGATTTAAAAAAAATCCTCAACAAAATGTAACCGTGAATCGAACATAATGTAGATGCTCTAAATTTCAGTAAAATAACATTAACCTATTCAGTAACGGTGACATCCTTTTTCATTATATTCTGGCAAATATTAGACCACTTTATTCAGCTTAGGAAGGACGATTACCAATTAATAGGCTACACACTAACTCGATTAATCCGTTTACCTACCACAAGTCCTTCCCAAGTTTCATAAAATTATCTAAATATAGTTGAAATCAAATATAAAAGACGTCACCGGTACAGAAAGGGTTAATAAAACAAGGCATATTTACACCTTTTAAGAGAGAGAGAAAACAGTTCACGAATACATCCTAGATCTCATTTATATTATGTAAGGATGTCAATTTTCTAGTGAATAGTGGCAATGGATGAAATGTAGCCTAAGTAGAATCGTGTTGTAAAATCTTTCCAAAATCGTTGTTAGAGTCTGATTGCTGCATTTGTTTACTTAAAAACAAAATAAAGCGTTGTTCAAATTATCAGAGGAGACTGGTATAAATGGGATGGGATGGATAGGTGTGGTGGAAAGGGAGGAACGGGAAGAGAGGTGTTGTGGAGCACTTGCGTTTGAGGTGGTGTTGGTGGGTGGGTTGTGGGTTGGAGGGGGGTGGAGGGGGGGGGGGTGGTGGTAAATAATGAATCGTACATTTGGCAGACCACAAATATTCAGTGTTACCAGAATTTAATTTCCAAGCTCTGGGGGTTTGTCTCTGCGAATTAATCGAGTTAACTGTACATTGGGCTTTGTAATGGGTGATTAATGTTAAGAACTGGGTGTTACTTATATATTGAGTTCGAATCCCGGGAGGACCATATGCTTTCCTTATTTTTTTCAAGTACATTGGAGTTTGTAATGGATGATTAATGTTAAGAACGGGGTATTAATTAACTATTGAGTTCGAATCCCTGGAGGACCATATGCTTTAATTATTTTTTCTAAAGTACATTGGGGTTTGTAATGGATGATTAATGTTAAGAACGGGGTGTTATTTATTTGTTTATATATGGCCGAAGGCCAGTTCTTCCAAAATTACAGGCTCACTATCGTTCGCCAGGACAAAAAGCGACATCTAAATGGGATGAAAGGTCTTAATATTGACTAAGAAATGGGTCTAAAGTCTTAAAATCGGGCCAAGCATGAAGGAGAAGGGGGACCAGAAAAACGTAACATATCTCCCCTTAAAACCAGTTCAAAAGGAAAACAGGCAGGTGGGACTCACAGCCATCACTCAAGATTATTGACCATGTTTATCTTGCAAGAAGATCGCTAAATGAGAAGAAACCTTACACCATGATAAGGACTTTCTTTGTTATACTCCAGCATCGTTTTTTTTTTTTTTTTTTTTTTAGCTGATGGAGTGGTTTACTGATACTCTGGCTAACATTAGACAATATGACTAAGCTTCGGAAGGCCCTCTTGCAATGAAAAGGGTGAAGTCTTCCAAAAAATCCTTCCTAAAGTAAATAATAATAACAATAAGTAAATAATAATTTTGTGCGCCTTGTGTTTCCAAACGTAAATTTATGGAAAAAAACATATTGCGTAAAATATTCTGTCTGGGCTCATATTTGGAAAAAGTGCATTAAGTTGTTGACAAACGATTTTAATAATAAGCTTTCACGTTCTTGGTGTATCCAATTAAATTTGTGAGCCATTTCTCTGAAGCTGCCACAAACACACTATAATTGATTAGGACGTCAATAAGGGGGCCCACAACTTTTTGTTTTCTCTCCCTCTCTCTCTCTGGGTTGTATCCATTCGGCCCCATTCAGCCTACTGTTTTAAGACGTTTACCCCCATCCAGGTGTCGATTGTTTCCTGGCGAGTGGTAGCGAGCCAGCATATTTATAAACAAAAATTGACAGCAGGCTAAATTTGTAAATTTTTCGATAGAAAAATGTTTCCGGTGAAGCCAGATGTTTCCATACAATGCTGGCTCGCTCTCGCTCGCCAGGAAGAAATCGACACCTGGATGGTATTAAACGTCTTAAAACAGTAAGCTAAATGGGGCCGAATGGATAGAAGACAGAGAAAGAGAGAAAAGGAGAGACAAAAAGCAGGCCACTCCCCTTAATGCAAACCGGGCCAGAGCAACGACAAATAAATGCAGTGTGATACTTATGTTTATGAGCTAAAGGCTCACCCTATTCAGTAATTACGTTTGCCTACGCCTACCGTGTTACTAATGTTTAGGTCAAAGAGAGTTTATGTTTTAATCCATATACTGAGCTACATTCATATCCCAGTTGTTGAATAAAAGAAAGATTGGGAATTTCGTTTAATTCTTAGGTTGGAGAGTTGCACAGAGTAGGGGTGGGATTGTGTTGCAAGTCGGGTACTACGTGTTCTTCTTAGAGGAGGTGTAAATTCCTTTCCAGACTAATTTCTTTCTATACTCTATACAAACTTTCATTCTGGGCATTTCCTGAACCATAAGGTTACACTCCATCCTATTTTCTGGTACGGCTTTTTAGCCGGAGGGTGGGGAGAGAACCGTCTACTTTGCTGTCCTATAAACTCTCCCTGTCTAGTAATATTAAGGCCGGACCACCTAGTAGGGACTGCAAGGTCTGTGTGTTCTGCGTATCTGTATAACACACACACACACACACACACACACACTCTCTTTCTTCTTTCGCTCTCTCTCTCTCCTCCTCCTCCTCCTCCTCCTCCTCCTCCTCCTCTTCCTCTTCATTCTGCTTTACCACCACTCTCTCCCCTGCCTTTCCCTTGCTTCCTCTCTCTCTCTTCCCTTTCCCCCTTCCCGACCCTGCTCAAACCTCCCTACTTTTTCCAGGAAGTCACCTTATTTACCTTCGCGCCCATTCATGTATTCCCTTTCAGTCAGATGATGAAAAAAGTTCATTATTGCCGGGTATATACTTTTTTGTACTGCTCGGTGGATTTTATTAGCCAAATGGAGAACTTCTAGGAATCTGAGGAAAAAAAAATCAAACTTTGTAACAAGACGACTGCCAAAGGTAATTTATCGTATATTTATCAATATTGGCTTGGGGTAATGATAATATAGTCAAAATAATACTATGTTATTACGCTTTCAGTAATTTCATTGGGAGGTGTTTGGTGTTGAAGTGAAATAAATAACATATAATCTAAAGGGCTAATGCACTAAGTAAATATCAAATGTTTGCATATTAATGGGAACTGACTTTAGATTGATGAAGATACTGTATATACCTAGCAGAATAATGAGACGATATCTTCAAAACTCATAATTAGCGTTGACAGGTAAAAATCCACCTTCCGTATTATGAAGGCTGAACCTCTGATTTTAGTTAACCCATACTGTACCGGTGACCTCCTTTTCGTTATATTCTGGCAACTATTGGATGATTTTGTTCAGCTTAGGAAGGATCTCTAAAAATTAAAAGGCTACAGCCTTTGAGCTACCATAGATCCTTCCTAGCTGAATAGGATCGTCTAATAGTGTCCAGAATATGATGACTAAGACGTTAATGGTACTGAAGGAGTTAAGTATTGTGCAAGATTCTATACCATGGCGTGCTACCATTATATCCTGACTAATATTAAACGACTTTATTAAGATTAGAAGTGATATGTTGCCGTTAAAAGAAGAATTGATGTATATTTTACCACTTTGAAGTCTAGAGGTAACTCTTGCAGCAATGTTAAGTGTTAGCAAGTTAAAAATGAAAAGAACATGTTATTAAAAAGGTTTGAATATTATGAAGGGAGGATATCGAATATTGATTAACAGAAAATATATCTTAATCAGAATTCGACTGTCATGGTAGCTATTTTCTACTTTTCCTATTTTCTGAAGAGTGTAGAGAGGGGAGAAGGGGTGTTGGAGAGAGAGCAAGTTGTTGGAGTGGCTTTGTATACAGCAAGATTTACGTCAACCCGTAATTATATATGAATTACGGCAAGTAGTCAAAGTGTATGATGATTATGCAATTAGTGAAGTAATAAATGTTCGTGAATGAGAGAGCGAGAGAGTACAAATGAGTAACAAGGAAATCAATCAACAACAGGTCTAGTGACCCCTCTAGGCTGCTTGTCCTCCAAAACTCTGAGGATCAAGTGTCCAAACAGTGGTTTAGAGTGGGTAAGGGAAAATTGGAAAGGGAACTACTGCCCTGGAACTAATGTTCGTGGCAGGATTAGGAAGTTAGTAGGGGACAGGTGGGTTAGTAACATAACACAGTTATAATTGATCTTTCGTATATCTGGGAAAAAGAGAATAACGTCTTAGTAATATACAGTTTATACGCAAAAATCCTTGATGAATCTGAGGGGGGAATAAAATAAAGTTATTAATTTACAAACGCAGTCAGTCGCGGGTTTGATGCAAGATATTTGTCTAGGCAAAGTTTAAAAGAATCAACGGTGCTGCAGTCAATAACGTCTCGGGGAAGCCCAATCCATAAGTTGACAACGCGATTGAAAAAGAAATTCTTAGATTCGTGTGAGTTAAAAGATTTACCAATAATTTTGCAACCGTTTCCCCGCGTGTAATTACATTGGTCGATAGTGAAGTACTTACTACAGTTCATATTGTCGATGCCTTTGACGATTTTGAACACTTGAATTAAGTCGCCTCTTAATCTGCGCTGGGTTAAAGGAAATAGATTTAATTCTCTAAGACGCTCCTCGTATGGTTTGTTCTTTAGGCTAGGTATAATTTTGGTAACTCTACATTAAACTCGTTCTAGCTTGTCTATATCTTTTTGGTAATAAGGGCATCAGGATTGAACGCAGTATTCCAGAAGAGAAACGACTTCTGAACATTGTTGACCCGGTTTTAGGTTACTCGATATTGTTACTCCCAGATTGGTTTCTCTGTCTACAGTCTTAAGCTGAGTGCCATTCATCGAATAGTTTGCTTTCTCATTTCGGTATCCAATATGTAGTACTTTACATTTATCCGCATTGAAACTCATTTGCCAAATTTGGGCCTAACATAACAACCTATCTGGATTGTGTTGCATATCGTCAACTTGTTCTTTTGGGAGTACGCTATTTGCAATTTTTGTATCGTCAGCAAACTTTGAGATTGTACAGGTGAGACCCTCATCTATGTCGTTGATGTAAATTAGAAAGAGAATTGGTCCTAGTACCGATCCCTGGGGTACCTCACTACTTACATCGGTCGATGCCTTACTGTTTATGACTACTCTTTGCTTTCTGTCGCGGAGCTAATTTTCTATCCATTTCTACACACTGTCTTGTATTCCATGCGCTTTTACTTTCAGCAGTAAACGTTTGTGAGGAATTTTATCACAGGCCTTTTGAAAATCAAGGTATATAATATCTACAGCTTTACTCTAATCATAGAGGTTGAGGATATCGTGGAAGAAGTCTAAGAGGTTTGTTAAGTAGGAACGTTTGTTTCGAAAGCCGTGTTGAGTATTTTTAAGTATGTTATTTTCCTCTAAGTGATTTACGAATCTGTTTCTTATGAGCGTTTCTAGCATTTTACATACAACTGAGGTTAAGCTAATTGGACGATAGTTACCGAGTAGGGATTTGCTGCTTTTTTTTTAAATTGGTGTTATGTTAGCTAGCTTCCACTGATCAGGCATAGTTCCAGACTGCAAGGATTTATTGAATAGCAATGTCAGTGGTTTGGAGAGCTCATCCTTAGCTTCCTTTAGAACTCTAGGTGAGATTATATCAGGTCCGGGCGTTTTATTTTCCTTGAGTTTATCTAAACATTTCAATACTTCTCTCTCTGTAATGGTGATATTGCTTAGGACATCAGAATTATCTATCTGAATCGGCGATGCTGTAGGGATATCAATGAGGTCTTCTGTTGTAAAAACTGATGCAAAAAGGTATTGTATTGAGGGCATTACTCATTTGTACTTCGTCTTTGATATATTCTCCATTTTCATCGACTAACGGTCCAACAGTTGAAGTAAATACTCTCTTCTTTCTGATATAACTATAGAATTATTTTGGGTTTGTTTTACTTTGAATCACAACATGTAACTCCTGGGTCTTTTTACTTTGCTTAATTGACTTTTTGGCTTTGCGTCGTAGTTCTACAAATTTCACCCGTTCTTCGTCATTTTGTGAGGATTTTAATCTATCATTAGCAAACTTTTTAGCAAGCAGACAGTTTGAAATATCTTTATTCCACCATTTGGGCTTATCATTATGGCCTGTACACCGTATGTTCAATGGTATGCAGTCTTGCACTGCATTTAGTTAAGTGTTTGCGAATTATTCCCAAGATGTATTTATGTCGTTATTGTTAATTAGCATGCTCCAGTCAGTTTATTTAAACATTGCTTTAAGTTTACGAAAGTTTGCTTGCTTGAAATTCGGGACTTTCTCGATGCTGCTATTTGGTTCGTTACTAGTAAACTTTAAACTGAAAGTTATCATACGATGGTCGCTGTTACTGAATTCATCACCGACATTCAAATTCTTTATCAATTATTCTTTTGTTGAAAGTACAAGGTCAAGGATATTTTTTCCAGGGGTTGGAGATCTAACAAATTGATATAGCGAACTCTCTTGCAAGTTTGCATACAGGTCTTGTCCAGAGTGGGAAGTAATACTATCTCCCCACTTGGTCACAGGTAAATTGAAGTAGCCATAAATTACGGTATCTTGCGAGTTACTTAAGTCTGCAATTTGCTCATAAATTTCTCGGTCAGTTTGCACTGATTGAGCTGGAGGTCTGTATATTAGTGCAAGTATTATTTTTGTACCTTTATTATTCTTTATTAGCACAAAGGATGTGTCGACGTTCACAATTTGAGGTTTTGACAAGAGGGTCGGGTTAAGACTTTCTTTGATAAAAAAGAAAATTCCACCTCCATTTCTATTAATTCGGCTTTTCTCAAACATTACATAACCGAGAAGTGAATACTCTGCTAAAAAGTCTCTGTCTTCTGTATTCAGCCAAGATTCTGTTATTCTGTTATGCCAATAACATCGTAATTTTCTGTAAACACTAGTTCCTCTAAATCTGAAAATTGATTGCGTATGCTGCGAGCGTTTGCATAGAAAACATTCAAAGTTTTGGATTTGGAATTCACGGAACACTCTTTATTCAAATTCTTGGTTCTCCTCGGATCTACATTTATGTACCTGTCTGCTTCATTTGATGATACTCCTACGTTGAGCGTCTCAAATTCTTGGAGTGTTTCCAGCTTCTTGATGAGGGCGTTAATCTTGATGTTAGCTTCATCCAGTTTAGCTGCCAAATCTCGGAGCTGGAAGAATCGGCAGACATGAACTTTGGGGCAGGCAAACATGGTAGAGCCAAACCTACCGGAACAGTTTGTGCAGGCGCGAGACATGGTGACAATAACAAAATTCAAATCACTTCACTCTAAGTCACTTCTAATCACTTGTCTCACTTCAAAACACTTTATTCACTTCACACACTTCAGATCACTGTAAATCACTTCACTCACTTTAACCCCTTACGGACAGGGATGTTTGTAACTTCTACTACCTGCCTGGCGGGCATATTTACCCTAAACGAGCTTAATTCCATGCTCATTTTCATGCATAAAGAAGAGCCAGAGCATAATACAATTATGTATTCGTGAAAGGGCGATAATAGAGCTTTCCAATGACACCTGAATCATCCTTGTACGACCACGAGTTCTCTTGCATCTATGTTGCAACACGAGGGAAAAATCCCTAGAATACGGTAAATTCCCCAGTTTTTCCTTGTTTTCGCGAGGCCTAGGGTGTGGGATGGTGCGGAGGTTACGTCAGTGGCGGGACTAGGTCCATGCCGAGCGGTCAGAGCCCGCCTATCGTCCTCCCAACGCGTGGACTCTCTCTCAGAGCCGATAATGTGCTCAACATCCCTTCCGACATAAGTCGGGCCCCCAGGGATGGCCATGGGTCTCTCGATCGATGTCGGGCCCCGCGGCTGGGGTGTTAAATCACTTCACGTCACTTCTAATACAATTTAAGCCTGAAAATTTTACTTTTACATCAAGTCAATAATACACGTGGAATGAAAATAAAAATTACGACACAAGATATACTAGTAAGTACAAAAGTAAATGTGAATGGGAGGTTAAATTAACCTAGTGAGAAACTGGAATAACAATAGTAGTTAGTGTATACAGTGGTCGACACAAACAAATATTGGAATTTGTAATATCCCTGCCAAGAGTGTAATAGGCCTATTAATATGATGACAATGCGCTTAATAGGCTATCAACAAGTATCACAGTAACAACATTATTCTAACCAATATTAAAACTATCTTAACAAATGTCAGTGTGTGCGATTTATATAGTCAACCAAGAGAAAAGGTTCAACTAGGTACAGTAATAGCTAGACTTTGATATATAAACTACAAGGAGAGGGTTAATTTGTTTATGCGTACACAGGTGGCGCTGGTGTCGGCGGCGGCGCGTTATTTGGCAAAGATAATTTTGAAAAACAAACGTTTATCAGTCAAAAATACAGGTACAATGTCATGCAAGATAACTACTGGGTGATTTACTAAGCACTTAACTACAGTGAGGACAAAAATTACTACAACAATGGCTAGAACAATATAATATGGAACAAGCAAACAGTTTGTTTACATTCGTGCGTCGTCACTATCCGGTACTAATGTAAACAATGGCAGTCTTGATAAACAAACGTTTATCATTAAAAAAACACAGCAAAATAACATGCAAAGCAACTACTGGGCGGTTTAACTAGCTCTTGGCTACAGCTCATTCAAACAAATAAAGGAATGAACAATGTAATACTAAAAATATGGTCAAATTTCAAGCGGCGGGCGAAGAGGTGTTGACCTTCGAGTTGAGCCGGCTGTGTTGTGAGAGAGAAAGTGGTTGAGTGAGTTACCTTACGGGTGCTTTTATGTGTATATATGGACGGTCTCTCATATTTCGGTGTGTGTGTGTGTGTGTCTTGTTCATTTATGTGTCTGTAAGTACAGTACGTAGGCAAATAATTTTAGTACGTGTTTGTTAATAATAATATCAGTATCAATATATTGTACTTGTTTGTGACTAGGTTGTATATGTGTGCGTGTGCTCGCGCGTGCATGTATAAACGCGTGCTTGTGAGACTGTGTATCTATGTGTGTAATATGTGTAATTATTGGTGTTATATTACGAATTAGGTACATACAACAATGAGGTTGGAATAATACAGTTATTAATTTATTTTAGATATAATAATTAATGGTAAGTTTGGTTTAACACTCTCTGACTCATATGACGCGATCGCGTCGTATGGAGGTTTGGCCAAAAACTCATGACGCTAGTGCGTCATATGAACTTATTATATTCCCCAGAAATAAGTTTATGACGCTTTTGGGCCGTTTTTTTGGCTGGTAAGTTAGGTAAGTTAGATCTACATGTGGAAATATCTAGCAACCCCGTGGCGTCTCTCTGTGGGCCCCGCGGGCGATGAAGAGGCCAGTCTTCACCCAGCAGTCAAGCTCCTAGGTGGGTCTGTCAGGTCCTTTAAACCGAGGGGCCTCCACTTTGCCCAGCCTGGGTGGTATTTCCACCCTAATATAACCCAAACGAAGTGCATATATCGTTGGGTTATCGATGGATATTGTGTTTGTTTAGTTTAGGGAATTATATAGCATACACTGTCATGCCGTCCCATTGTAAGTACAGTCGAAATTTCTGTCGCCACGGTGGTGGAGGTGGTGGTGGTGGTGGTGGTGGTGGTGGTGGTGGTGGTGGAGCAGCAGCAGTGGTGGTGGTGGAGCAGCAGTGGTGGTGGTGGAGATGGTGGTGGTGGTGAAGATGGTGGAGCAGCAGTGGTGGTGGTGGAGATGGTGGTGGTGGTGAAGATGGTGGAGCAGTGATGTTGGAGATGGTGGTGGTGGAGATGTATATATATAGATATATAATATATATATTTATATACACAGTATACAGTATACATATATTATTATTTTTGTTTCATTTATTTTTATTATTTTGTATTTTTATTATTTATTCAATATTATGTAATTATAGGCCTATATATGTGGCGCCCCCTGCTGAAGTGAGGCAAACGACGGGCTGGATGAAATTGAGTTAGCACTTGCCTCGGATAGGCAAAGGCATGCTTGAGCCTGTGGAAGAAGCATTTGCCTCAAATCGACATGGAAGTGTCTATAAGGACGATTTTCCCAGAATTATTGCATGATTTTTTACCCAGCTAACGCACGACTGAGAAGTCCGTGCTGAACTGAGTCAAAGCCCCGAGACAAGAGCCGCCACCAATCAGCGGGCGCCATGATGATGAGTCATCGCTCGCCAGCCAATCAGCGTCCACCACTCCCCTTCCACAACAGCGTTTGACAGTTCGTAGCGAGGCAACCGACCCCTTACCGGCGCCTGCCTCCCTCCCTCCCTAGTGGTGGGAGGGAGGCAAGTCACGTGGGTTGAGAGGGACAGCGGGAACTTTCAAACGCTGTTTTCTCATTTCTTTATGTTCGTCGTTTGCCTCACTTCAGCAGGGGGCGCCACATATATACTGTATATATATATATGCCTCCACATTTCTGTCTGGTGGTGTTAGTTGTGGTGGTGGTGGTGGTGGTAGTTGTTGTGGTGGTGGTAGTTGTGGTGGTGTGGTAGTTGTGGTGGTGGTGGTGGTGGTAGTTGTGGTGGTAGTTGTGGTGGTGGTGGTGGTAGTTGTGGTGGTAGTTGTGGTGGTGGTGGTGGTAGTTGTGGTGGTAGTTGTGGTGGTGGTGGTGGTGGTAGTTGTGGTGGTGGTGGTAGTTGTGGTGGTAGTTGTGGTGGTGGTGGTAGTTGTGGTGGTGGTAGTTGTGGTGGTGGTGGTGGTAGTTGTGGTGGTGGTGGTAGTTGTGGTGGTGGTAGTTGTGGTAGTGGTGGTGGTGGTAGTTGTGGTGGTGGTGGTGGTGGTGGTAGTTGTGGTGGTGGTGGTAGTGGTGGTGGTGGTGGAGCAGCAGTGATGATGGTGGTGGTGGAGCGGTGGTGGTGGTGGTGGTGGAGCAGCAGTGGTGGAGATGGTGGTAGTTGTGGTGGTGGTGGTGGTAGAGCAGTGGTGGAGATTGTTATATATTATATATATATATATATATATATAATTAGATAATTATATATACATAATTATTTATTTATTTTATTTATTTATTTTTTATTATATTTTTTGGAATATTTAATTTGTTTTCTATTTCATGTTTTTATTATTTTTTTTTTTTTTTTTTGGGGGGGGGGGGGGAGCAACAATGGTGGCTAAAATAATGTCCTATGATAAACATTGTCTTTCATTTACACCACAATCAAATTGCATGGAAACAATTGTCCATAGCTCGCGAACAAATTATAATGTAGTATTGTGGTTTTCACCATTAGAAAGAGCATAATTTTCCGATTTAGGTGATATATACTATTACATATTATTACAAACATTGTGGCTAAAATAATGTCCTGTGATAAACATTGTCTTTCATTTACACCACAATCTAATTGCATGGAAACAATTGCCCATAGCTCGCGAACCAATTATGATGTAGTGGTGTGGTTTTCACCATTAGAAAGAGCATAATTTTTCGATTCAAGTGATATATACTATTAAATACATACCTGAGCAAATACCGCAACGCCGAGGTGGTGAACTGCTCGGAGTGCGCTTTTTATCCAGGGTGGGGCGATGGCGGAAAGTAAATATTAGCTTTTTCGACCCGTGATTTCAAATATTCATAGAAAAAAAGTATTTGTCTTAGGAAGTTCATTTTGTTTATCTTCTTTGTCATTATCTCGCGCATTCATATAGACTAAATTGGAAACTATACACCTCGTAACCAAAAAATCAATCAATCATGTTATAAACCATATCCGGCAAAATATTACTGTTTTTGTTTTTGCCCAGTGCTTGAAAACTATTGAAGATAGACAATTTCCATTTTCACCATTGGAAAGAGGAGAACAAATATGTTTATTTTAGTACATACACATATATGGTCATCACTCAAAATTCCGAGATAGGACGGTGGGAACACAATTATGCGGTCAAATTTTTTATTCGGGAGTACGTTTCCATTCTATATTTCCATTTATTTAATTTTGTCTTTTTTATTTTCATGTAGTATAGTCATTCAGCCATCTATTCACATATCATACATAACAATAAACATAATTCTGGTGGCTGGGAATAGAGAAATATGAAGGTTTCGAAAACACTCATGAGCCAAATTCTAGACCCAAAAGCTGCGTCAACCGCCTCCTGGAACTTATCGGAACTTAATCCGTCTGAGGGGGTTAACAGTATGCAAAGTTAGAATACCAGAAGTTAAGGTTATATGCTCTCAATATACCTGTACTTAAGATTATGTATACAGTATATACTGTATATGTGGCTTAATAGTTATATGAGTAATAGGTGAGTTAAGGGGGGGTGACCTGTTTTTTATTATTTCTGTCCTTTTCTCTCTTTCTCTGGCTTGTATCCATTCGGCCCCATTCAGCCAACTATTTTAAGATGTTTATCCCCATCTAGGTGTCGATTTCTTCCTGGCGAGCGATAGCGAGCCAGCATTATATGAAGAAATCCGGCTTCGCCGGAGAAATGTTTCTATCGAAAAATGTACAAATTTAGCCTGCTGTCAAACAAAAATAAAAAAAATATGCTGGCTTGCTACTGCTCACCAGTAAAAATTGACACCTGGATGGGGATAAACGTCTTAAAACAGTAGGCTGAATGGGGCCAAATGGATACAAGCCAGAGAAAGATAGAAAAGGACAGAACAAAAACAGGTCACCCCCCTTAAGTGAGTCTCTCGTGTATACAGGGTGATTCAGTAACCCTTTTCATAAATTTAATAGCAAATTCGGGAGACAAAACTAAGACTAATTTACTCTATGACCCTTAGGGTGAGTCTTTGATATGATGGAGATATTACACCTTTAAAGTTATCGATAGATAGAAAAGAAAAAAATCTAAGGAGTGAGAATGAAAATGTGGTTGCTAACTGGCAGGGTAGTGTAACCAAGACTTGGTATCAAAATGTATACTGTAATACTGTATTGTAAAGTATTTGTAAATAAAGTATGTACAAACATGAGATGTTCATTAACCATACATTTATTTATGATAAAATAATAACAAAAAACAACATAATGAGAAGCTTTAAAGCACCACATGAACAAATTACTGTACAAACCATCAACAGCACCAATCAATAATAATAACAATAAATTTCACAATACTGTATAAATAATTAATGATAACATGCTAATGACATAACTTGACCTAATAATAATAAAAATAATAATAATAATAATACAACTACGACTATTATTACTACTACTACTACAGCTACGATGAATAGAGTATTAATTATGATGATGGTGATAAAATGCTAATGTTCTTTTGAGCATTGAGACAACTGCTACCATATGCAACCATTTACATACCACGTGTAAGCAAAAAAACAATCTTTAGATTCATGTACAGATTGATTCAAGATTCATTAAGACGAGCGGAGTATCAAAGCTCAAAGTCGGCAGGAAGATCCCTCCTCCTCCACTTACCCCTCTTCCACCACTTACTCCTCCTCCTCTTACTTATCCTCCACCACCTGCTTCTCCCCTTGCTACTACTACTACTAATACAATGATTATTAATAATGATGATGATAATACAAATACAGTAGTAATGTACCTTTGTAAATTGCGAAACGAACTGCATCCAGCTACCGTATGCAGCCATTTTGATACCAAGTCTTGGTTACGCTACCCTGCCAGTTAGCAACAACATTTTCATTCTCACTCCTTAGATTTGTTTCTTTTCTATCTATCGATAACTTTAAAGGTGTAATATCTCCATCATATCAAAGACTCACCCTAAGGGTCATAGAGTAAATTAGTCTTATTTTTGTCTCCCGAATTTGCCATTAAATTTATGAAAAGGGTTACTGAATCACCCTGTATATGAGGACTCCACAACTTCACGAATGAGTATAGTATGAGAACTTATGAATGCAAATTTGACTATAAGTAATGGGCCGACTTAAGGTGACATTTGAAGGCTTACTTATTACTCAGTATTGACCCAGTGGGCTAGTATAAAATAAAAGCATCATCAACAACAACTCAGTATTGAATTGTGATTTAATGGTGAAAGAGTGAGGTAAGGCCAACATTGAGGATTATATGTGTAGGTATGTATTTGTTTGCAAGTGTGCAGGTACTGTATGTGTGTTGTGTGTGCGGGTATGTGTGTATATTTACGAGTATGACTGTATATGTGAGCGTATGTGTGTGTTATTATATGTGTGCGTAAAGGAAGGGTGCCGTTGGGGGGTTGGTGGTGGGTGGGGGGGGGGGGGGGAGTAGAAGAGCCAGCAAGCAACACCTGAGCCAGAACATTACCGCCAGAAACCACCTTCGGCCAAAATAATATCTCCCACACACTCTTAATCTTAATGATTATACCTGCACACCTGAACACACCCACACACACGCACACACACACACACACACACACACACACACACACACACACACACACATACTAATATATCTCCCAGACACTCTTACCATTAATGATTATTATACCTGCACACCTGAACACACCCACACACACCACACACGTACACACACACACATACATCAAATCTCTTCCACACTCTTACCCTTAATGATTATACCTGCACACCTACACACACACACACACACACACACACACACACACACCAATGTTTCTTCCAGACTATTACCCTTAATGATTACCGGGTATACCTGCACACCTGACAACCCCCCCCCCCCCTCACACACACACACACACACACACACACACCAATATTTCTTCCACACTCTTACCCTTAATGATTAAACCTTTACACCTGACCCCCCCCCCCCCCCCCCTCACCCCTTACACACACACATACAGACACACCTGGTGATGAGTTAAAGCCGTATGGTCGTCCCTCGGTCATGCTGATGCACCACTGGCAGTAGTAGTCATCCACCGCTCGTACCTGTCCCCAGGTGAAGATAAGAGGGTGAAGGGGTACCCCCGGAGTTTTGTTGACCATCAAAAATGATATAAGCTCTCGTATGATTACCCCTATATAGAGCTTTAATTCAGAAATTACCAAATTATAGTTGAAAACAAAATACCGGTAAATATGAATGAGTATGATCATATAGAGGTCACTAAGTGATTTACGAGTCTGTCTCGTATGACCGTTTCTAGCATTTTACATACAACTAAGGTTAAGCTAATTGGACGATAGTTACTGGGTAGGGATTTGCTGCCTTTTTTGAATATCGGTGTTACGTTGGCTAGCTTCCACTAATCAGGCATAGTTCCAGACTGCAAGGATTTATTGAATAGTAATGTCAGTGGTTTGGAGAGCTCATCCTTAGCTTCCTTTAGAACTCTAGGCGAGATTGTATCAGGTCCAGGCGTTTTATTTACCTTGAGTTTATCTAAACAATTCAATACTTCTCTCTTTGTAACGGTGATATTGCTTAGAACATCTGAATTATCAATCTGAATTGGCGATGGTGTAGGGATATCACTGAGGTCTTCTGTTGTAAAAACTGATGCAAAGAAGGTATTGAGGGCATTACTCATTTGTACTTCGTCTTTGGTGTATTCTCCATTTTCATCGACTAACGGTCCAACAGTTGAAGTAACTACTTTTTTCTTTCTGATATAACTATAGAATTCTTTCGGGTTTCTTTTACTCTGATTCGCAATATGTAACTCTAAGGTCTTTTTACTTTGCTTAATTAACTTTTTGGCTTTGCGTCGTAGCTCTACAAATTTCACCCGTTCTTCGTCATTTTGTGAGGATTTGAATCTATCATTAGCACATTTTTTAGCAAGCAGGCAGTTTGAAATATCTTTATTCCACCATTTGGGCTTATTATTATGGCCTGGACGCCGTATTTTCGATGGTATGCAGTCTTGCACTGCTTTTAGGTAAGTGGTTTCGAATAACTTCCAAGATGTATTTATGTCGTTATTGTTAATTAAAAAGCTCCAGTCAGTTTCTTTAAACATAGCTCTAAGTTTATGGAAGTTTGCTTTCTTGAAATTAGGGACTTTTTCGATGCTACTATTTGGTTCGTTACTAGTAAACTTTAAAGTGAAAGTTATCGTACGATGGTCGCTGTTACTGAATTCATCACCAACATTCAAATTCTCTATCAATTCTTCTTTTGTTGCAAGTACAATGTCAAGAACGTTATTACCGCGGGTCGGCGTTCGAACAAATTGATAAAGCGAACTCTCTTGCAAGTTCCTATACAAGTCATGTACGGAGTGTGAAGTAAGAGTATCGCCCCACTTGGTCACAGGTAAATTAAAGTCGCCAAAAATTACGGTATCTTGTGAGTTACTTACATCTGCAAACCAATATGGCCGATCCTGTTAGATTAGGCTTGCATGCATATACGGTCGAAATATCATAGACCTAGTTACTATATATGGCTCACAATCTGCCTAAATATGCAAGTATTGCATAAACACAAAAGGTAATTACTTCCTATCGCGGTTGCACCAATGCAACCGGAAAACTTGCTGAGCTGGAGCTGGAGCGGCGTAGGTATACTCACCAATGAGGCATGCCTCAGACTGCCCTGGCGCAGTCCGAGAACCAAGATATTGCCCGCCAGGGCTGAGTGGCGCGAAAATAATCGTGTTTGTGCATGCGTTGGTTGCACAAATGCAACCTCGATGGTGCACCAGGGTTAAGTGAGTCTCTCGTGTATACAGGGTGATTCAGTAACCCTTTTCAGAAATTTAATAGCAAATTCGGGAGACAAAAATAAGACTAATTTACTCTATGACCCTTAGGGTGAGTCTTTGATATGATGGAGATATTACACCTTTAAAGTTATCGATAGATAGAAAAGAAAAAAATCTAAGGAGTGAGAATGAAAATGTGGTTGCTAACTGGCAGGGTAGTGTAACCAAGACTTGGTATCAAAATGTATACTGTAATACTGTATTGTAAAGTATTTGTAAATAAAGTATGTACAAACATGAGATTTTCATTAACCATACATTTATTTATGATAAAATAATAACAAAAACCAACATAATGAGAAGCTTTAAAGCACCACATGAACAAATTACTGTACAAACCATCCAAACGGCACCAATCAATAATAATAACAATAAATTTCACAATACTGTATAAATAATTAATGATAACATGCTAATGACATAACTTGACCTAATAATAATAAAAATAATAATAATAATAATACAACTACTACTATTACTACTACTACTACTACAGCTACGATGAATAGAGTATTAATTATGATGATGGTGATAAAATGCTAATGTTCTTTTGAGCATTGAGACAACTGCTACCATATGCAACCATTTACATACCACGTGTAAGCAAAAAAACAATCTTTAGATTCATGTACAGATTGATTCAAGATTCATTAAGACGAGCAGCGGAGTATCAAAGCTCAAAGTCGGCAGGAAGATCCCTCCTCCTCCACTTACCCCTCTTCCACCACTTACTCCTCCTCCTCTTACTTATCCTCCACCACCTGCTTCTCCCCTTGCTACTACTACTACTAATACAATGATTATTAATAATAATGATGATGATAATACAAATACAGTAGTAATGTACCTTTGTAAATTGCGAAACGAACTGCATCCAGCTACCGTATGCAGCCATTTTGATACCAAGTCTTGGTTACCTACCCTGCCAGTTAGCAACGACATTTTCATTCTCACTCCTTAGATTTGTTTCTTTTCTATCTATTGATAACTTTAAAGGTGTAATATCTCCATCATATCAAAGACTCACCCTAAGGGTCATAGAGTAAATTAGTCTTATTTTTGTCTCCCGAATTTGCCATTAAATTCATGAAAAGGGTTACTGAATCACCCTATATATGAGGACTCCACAACTTCACGAATGAGTATAGTATGAGAACTTATGAATGCAAATTTGACTATAAGTAATGGGCCGACCTAAGGTGACATTTGAAGGCTTACTTATTACTCAGTATTGAATTGTGATTTAATGGTGAAAGAGTGAGGTAAGGCCAACATTGAGGATTATATGTGCAGGTATGTATTTGTTTGCAAGTGTGCAGGTACTGTATGTGTGTTGTGTGTGCGGGTATGTGTGTATATTTACGAGTATGACCGTATATGTGAGCGTATGTGTGTGTTATTATATGTGTGCGTAAAGGAAGGGTGCCGTTGGGGGGTTGGTGGGGGGGGGGGGGGGGGAGTAGAAGAGCCAGCAAGCAACACCTGAGCCAGAACATTACCGCCAGAAACCACCTTCGGCCAAAATAATATCTCTCCCACACACTCTTAATCTTAATGATTATACCTGCACACCTGAACACACCCACACACACGCACACACACACACACACACACACACACACTAATATATCTCCCAGACACTCTTAACATTAATGATTATTATACCTGCACACCTGAACACACCCACACACACCACACACGTACACACACACACACACACATCAAATCTCTTCCACACTCTTACCCTTAATGAATATATCTGCACACCTAAACACACACACACACACACACCAATGTTTCTTCCAGACTCTTACCCTTAATGATTACCGGGTATACCTGCACACCTGACACCCCCCCCCCCTCACACACACACACACACACACACCAATATTTCTTCCACACTCTTACCCTTAATGATTAAACCTTTACACCTGACCCCCCCCCCCTCACCCCTTACACACACATACAGACACACACCTGGTGATGAGTTAAAGCCGTATGGTCGTCCCTCGGTCATGCTGATGCACCACTGGCAGTAGTTGTCATCCACCGCTCGTACCTGTCCCCAGGTGAAGACAAGAGGGTGAAGGGGTACCCCCGGAGTTTTGTTGACCATCAAAAATGATATAAGCTCTCGTATGATTACCCCTATATAGAGCTTTAATTCAGAAATTACCAAATTATAGTTGAAAACAAAATACCGGTAAATATGAATGAGTATGATCATATAGAGGTCACTAAGTGATTTACGTACGGTCTCGTATGACCGTTTCTAGCATTTTACATACAACTAAGGTTAAGCTAATTGGACGATAGTTACTGGGTAGGGATTTGCTGCCTTTTTTGAATATCGGTGTTACGTTGGCTAGCTTCCACTAATCAGGCATAGTTCCAGACTGCAAGGATTTATTGAATAGTAATGTCAGTGGTTTGGAGAGCTCATCCTTAGCTTCCTTTAGAACTCTAGGCGAGATTGTATCAGGTCCAGGCGTTTTATTTACCTTGAGTTTATCTAAACAATTCAATACTTCTCTCTTTGTAACGGTGATATTGCTTAGAACATCTGAATTATCAATCTGAATCGGCGATGGTGTAGGGATATCACTGAGGTCTTCTGTTGTAAAAACTGATGCAAAGAAGGTATTGAGGGCATTACTCATTTGTACTTCGTCTTTGGTGTATTCTCCATTTTCATCGACTAACGGTCCAACAGTTGAAGTAACTACTTTTTTCTTTCTGATATAACTATAGAATTCTTTCGGGTTTCTTTTACTCTGATTCGCAATATGTAACTCTAAGGTCTTTTTACTTTGCTTAATTAACTTTTTGGTTTTGCGTCGTAGCTCTACAAATTTCACCCGTTCTTCGTCATTTTGTGAGGATTTGAATCTATCATTAGCACATTTTTTAGCAAGCAGGCAGTTTGAAATATCTTTATTCCACCATTTGGGCTTATTATTATGGCCTGGATGCCGTATTTTCGATGGTATGCAGTCTTGCACTGCTTTTAGGTAAGTGGTTTCGAATAACTTCCAAGATGTATTTATGTCGTTATTGTTAATTAAAAAGCTCCAGTCAGTTTCTTTAAACATAGCTCTAAGTTTATGGAAGTTTGCTTTCTTGAAATTAGGGACTTTTTCGATGCTACTATTTGGTTCGTTACTAGTAAACTTTAAAGTGAAAGTTATCGTACGATGGTCGCTGTTACTGAATTCATCACCAACATTCAAATTCTCTATCAATTCTTCTTTTGTTGCAAGTACAATGTCAAGAACGTTATTACCGCGGGTCGGCGTTCGAACAAATTGATAAAGCGAACTCTCTTGCAAGTTCCTATACAAGTCATTATCCGGAGTGTGAAGTAAGAGTATCGCCCCACTTGGTCACAGGTAAATTAAAGTCGCCAAAAATTACGGTATCTTGTGAGTTACTTACATCTGCAATTTGTTCGTAAATTTCTCGGTCAGTTTGCACTGATTGAGCTGGAGGTCTGTATATTAACGCAAGTATTATTTTTGTACCTTTATTATTCTTTATTAGCACAAAAGATGTGTCGACGTTCACTATTTGAGGTTTTGACAAGAGGGTAGGGTTAAGACTTTCTTTGATATAAAGTAAAACGCAACCTCCATTTCGATTTATTCGGCTTTTCTCAAACATTACATAACCGGGAAGTGAATACTCTGCTAAAAAGTCTCTATCTTCTGTATTGAGCCAAGATTCTGTTATGCCAATCACATCATAACTTTCTGTAAAAAATAGCTCATCTAAATCTGAAAATTGATTGCGTATGCTACGAGCGTTTGCATAGAAAACCTTTAAATTTGTTATTTTAGAACTGACGGAACGCTCTTTAATAATATTTTTGGTTCTTGTCGGATCTACATTTATGTTCATGGCTGTCCTCGGTACTCGCTGTCTTCGGTGCTTATCGCTGGTGGTCCTCGGTTGCCTCTGTTTTTTTGCTTGGCGTTGGATGATTTATGTCACTGCTGCTTCTTCTCGGATGGCATTTTTTTATCCATGGCTGCGGACTGCTTCGTGTAGGAGACGACCCATGCGTGCTGAACCCACAGGGTTTAGATGAGTGCCATCCTTGCGGAACAGAGTAGGCTGGTTGTAGAAGTTGTCCCAGAGGTTGATGAATTCAACTTCTTCCCTCAGACACAAATATTTTAGTCGGCTATTTGTGCTGAAGGCCTTGTCGTAGAATTTGTCAGGTGCGTCGATCTTGGGGAGAATGCCTGAGATGATGATATTCCTTGACTTGTTTGGGTATAGGAACATGTGGTGGTTTATAGGTGTACATGTGCAGACTATGTGTAAAACCACGTTAAAAACATCACATTCTAGAGTTTTGTCCCATCTTCAACACTTCAACTATATTTTTGTTCTTGATATTAAGGCAAACACACATCCAAATTAGATATAGCTCTAATATATTCGCTTGAGTATTGAAGCATGTTTACTATTGGATGCAGCTATTAATTCCTTTGATAGTAAAAGTGTAGTGATCATGATATTTAGGGTGATCATTCATATCTATGCCGTAGTTAATTCAATCATAATTACATAAAAACACTACTAATGTGATGGCGAAGTGACCAAACTATTTCAGTTTTGATAACTATTTGCTGTCCTCACTTAGTCTTAATTTACATGATGTGTTCTTCGTCCTATAGTATTAATTTGCGTCGGTTTAGTTTGTTACACCTACCTGTAAACGTGGAGAGAGAGAGAGAGAGAGAGTGAGAGTAAGTTTTTCACCTTTAAAGCAAAATACACCCGCCAACAAACCGTTTTACACTTCCACATTATTAATTTGACCTTGTTAGTTAATATGAAGAAAGTATCTTCCTTATATCTATTGATGTCATAACGTTGTTGTTGTGTTGTCATGTTATCAAATGTATCCTACTAACACTAGACAGTTCTATACAACTTAAGGGGAGATGGGCCGCTTTTCTGGTCCACTTTCTCCCTCATGTATAGCCCCATTAGTTTTCAGATGTTAAGATGTTTGCCCCATTAGTTAGCCGATTTTAAGACCTTTCGCCCCATTTTGTCGTCAATATTTAGACCTGTCCTGCTATTTAGGTGTCGATATTTTCCCTGGCGAACGATAGTGAGCCTGTAATGTTGGAAGAACCAGCCTTCGGCCGGGACATTTTTCTACCGAAAAATGTACAAATTAATCTAGAGGGGGTATCTAATGGATGTTTTATTACATTTGATGGAGGTCTAGAGAGGAAACTAGAAAAATAATGAATACATGCAAAAAATTCCCAAAAAGTGAACCATCCCCCTTTAAAGAGTGAACCATCCCCCTTTAAAGAGTGAACCATCCCCCTTTAAAGAGGACTTCGAGCAATCGAAGTTGTAAAATCTCTCTCAATTATTACTCCTTTGCCTCTTTCAGACTTGATAAACATCGTGTATGCTAACCAGAACAAACGACAGACTGAAGCATGATATACTGAAACGGTATAATATATAAGCTTAGTCCATGTGTGCTTAGGCGTTACCAGCTGCCCTAGTACCTCGGGGAAAGATGCGAAGAGGTGGCACAATTGAGGAAAGTACATCTGAATGTTTACCATGAAAGTATCTAGAATAACGCAAGGGATGCAAATAGGGGATATTCATTTGTGATAAATATATTGCAAATTCGTATTGCTCTATTTTAAATTTTGTCCAATAGCTTCTTCTCCACTGCCACTCCATAGCGGTGAACAATATTCCATTTGAGAACGATCATGACTTATATATATTCCTCGTCAGAGAAGAATTTATTAACTCTGGTAAGAAGCCCTAGTTTCTTTGTGGCATTTGTTTGCAATAGACCTGACACACGACGTCAAATTGTGGTCGGCACTGGAAGATACTCCAGGGATATCAACACTCAAGCATATGGGAATATTTATATTATTGAATTATCTTAAAATTATTATTATTTCTTTGTATTATCTTAGTACTGAATATATTAAAGCTGTAGTCGCCATATCCCCCTGTAGCCACACACGTATATACAGTATATTATGGCCTTGGCTGGGCGTATTTTTGATGATAAAGAGTTGGAGTTCGTCACTGTCAGGGCCAGAGCAGGCACCCGCGGCTCCCTTCACACACACACACATACACACACACACATGCACAAACGACCACTTGGCTTTGTGTGGAGAGAGAGAGAGAGAGAGAGAGAGAGAGAGAGGGGCAGGGGAAGGAGTGGAGATAAAGCAGAATGAGGAGAGAGAGAGAGAGAGAGAGAGAGAGAGAGAGAGAGAAAGAGAGAAAGCTGTTCTTTGAGCTGTGTTTGTGATTTTGACTTATTTTGTTCTACTTTACTTATTGTGCTATTTGTGGTTTGTTCGATCCTGTTCATTCTCCTTTCTCCACACTTTTCTTCGATCTCCTATTTACTGCCCTTCTTTGTTGGTTATTGATATGGTTTCCTCTTCACAAATACACAGGCGACCACTTGGCTTTGTTATGAGAAAAGGAGTTGTTTTTTGGGTTATGTTATTTATTTTTGTTTTATTATTTTTGTCCTTTCCTTTTGGGGTTCTCTTCGTTATTGTTCCTCTCTAGTTTTTGTTCTACTCTCTACTGCTTTGCTTTTTGTTCATTATTGCCCCCTTTCCTCTGTTCACACACACACACACACATAGACACACCATACACATACATGCACACACCATACACACACACATACAAATACATACACACACACACACACACACCATAGACAGACACACACAAACACATATACAGTATATACACACATATATACACTCACACACACACATATATACACACAAACATATACACACACACACACACACTCTCACATATATACACACACATACATACATACACACACACACACACAAATATATATACACACACACACACACATACAAACATACACACACATACACACACACACACGACCACCTGATGTGCAGGAAGGGAGTTGTTCTTTTGGTTATATTATATTTTGATTGGTTTTGTTCTACTTTCCTTTTGGTGTTCTGTTCGGTTTTTTTCCTTCTCCGTTCTAGTCTTTGGTTTACTTTTCACTGCTTCGCTTTCTGTTCATTAGTGCCCCCTTTTTCCTCTCTCTCTCTCTCTCTCTCTCTCTCTCTCTCTCTCTCTCTCTCTCTCTCTCTCTCTCTCTCTCTCTCTCCACACACACACACACGTATACAAACATACACACACACACACACACACACACACACACACACACACACACACACACACACACATATGCCTGACCACTATTGTTTGTAAAGAGAGGGGATGTTCTCTTGGTTATGTTTGTTCCCCTTATATAATTCATTAATTTAATTGATTTCATTGATTTCATTGGAGGTGTTTGGTGTTGTGGTGAAATTAATAAAAATAGAATATATATATATATATACAGTATATATATACCGGTATATATATATATATATATATATATATATATATATATATATATATATATATATATATATATATATATATTTATATATATATTTTTCATATATATATTTATTTTTGTTTTGCGTCTTGTTCTTTACTGTTTCTTGTTCTTTCGTTTTGTACAGCAACCTTTTCTTTACGTTCCCTGTTTATTCGTGTTTTCTTCTTTCCTCTATTTCTACATACATAAAGCTGACCACTTGCATATATGAGGAGAGTTGGGTGGGGTGGAATACAAAGGAAATCAAACAACAACAGTTCTAGTGGCCCCTCTAGGCTGCTTGTCCTCCAAAACACTGAGGATCAAGTGTCCAAACAGTGGTTTAGAGTGGGTAAGGGAATATTGGAAAGGGAACTATCGCCCTGGAACTAATGACCGTGGCAGGATTAGGAAGTTAGTAGGGAACAGATGGGTTAGTGGAGTGGTGGGTTATATGCTTCGTAATATATTTTGGCCCTGCTGGATATCATCAACTTGTCTGTCGTCCGTCTGTCCGGAAACTTCTCCTAGACCGTTTAATAGATGATCGTCGTCGGTTAATCCTCGTTTTATTGCCCCCCCCCCCCCCCCCCCACACACACACATACACCACACACCTGTTCGTCTCTCTCTGTTCACTTCATTCAGGTATATATTAGCAATGTTTTTCTTTAATTACAAAATATTACAAAGGAAATCAAGCAACAATAGGTCCAACCATCCTTCAAGACTTCTTGCCCTCCAAAATGCTGATGGTCAAGTGTCCAAACAGTAGTTTAGAGTGGGTATGGGAAAAATGAAAAGGGAAGACTGCCCTGGGGCAAATGTACGTGGCAGGATTAGGAGATATTAGTAGGGGACAGTTGTTAGTAATATATATTGGTAAATGGGCTCTCTCTCTCTCTCTCTCTCTCTCTCTGTCTCTGTCTCTCTCTCTCTGTTCAACGGATTCTGTTCATTATTGTTATTTTTCCCCTCTCTCCACACACACACACACAGAGGGCTGACCACCATTGTTTGTGAAGAGAGGGGGATGTTCTTTGAGTTATGTTTGTTCACCTCTTATATATATAGTATTATATTGTTCTTACTTCTCTTTGTGTGCTGTTCTTTCTTGTTCCTTCTTTCTTCTCTCTATACTTCTTCAACCGTTTTGTTTTTTCTTATTTCCGGTTTATTCGTGTTTGCTTCTTTCCACTTTTTACATACCCACACAAAGCTCACCACTTGCCTTTGTGAGGAGAGAGAAGGGGGCGAGGTTGCATTTATATATTTATTTGTTTATATATTTTGTATCTGATGATTGTTATTACTTATCTTTTTGTTTCATTATCGTCTGCGAATATCCTTTAGCTTCACGTATTACTGACCCCCTGCTCTCTCTTGCCTGTTCTCTCCGTTTAGATTGTATTGTTCCTGGTTACTTTCCTTACTCTATTATTGGCTTCAACGAGTTCTGGTGATCGTTATTGCTGCTGCTTTCCTCTTTCTACTCAGCGAGGCACCCGACACATTATTATATATTTATTTGTTTACTGTTCCTTCTTCTCCCTTTGTACTTTTACCGGTAGTGTTCTTTGGGATGTTTTCCTTATGGTTCATTATCTGTTCATTGTACTCTCCTCCGTACCAATTTGGGGGCTTATCTTCATTATTATTCCATCTCTATTTCTACTATTATCTGCGATGCTTTGGGCTTCTGCTTCCTTTGTTTTCATTTGCTGTTTCTACTTTCACATGTACTGATCTTAGTGTTCTCTTTGTTATTTATCTCTATTGTACTATCCATTTTACTTATTTAACTTGTTTTTGATTTTGCTCTTTATATTATTTTCTATCTTTCTAAATTCCTTCTTCTCTTCTAGTACCCGCCGAGGAATTATTCAGGCTCTGCTCATTATTACTCTGCCTCGCTTCCTGCTCTCCACCTTCCTCTCTTTTACTATTCTTAGAAGTGCTCTTCAGGGTTTGTTCTCCTTTAGCCTCTCTTGTGGTTTAATACCCCCACCCCACCCCTTTGTTTTGAGTAGTATTCACTGTCTGTAAGTAATGTTATGGGGTTTCACGCCTTGCTGTGATTTGCCGTGTTACTCATCGCTGTGTATTTGCTCATTGAAGCCAGAGTGGTGGTTGAGTTACCCAGCCTGGTACACAGGTTATTGCGGGGCCTGTTTGATCTAGTGGGCTAAGGCGCTGTGCGCTGACTGCACAAGTCCCTCAGAATCCTAAGGGTTATCCCGATGGAGAATGATTGTATCGTGGTCCCTCCCTAGCCAACCTGCTCAACTATCAGCTTGCGTTAGCCTACACATACTCTCACCAGTGTACCTGTATACAGTATGTACTATGGTGTTACTCAGGCACCTCACGGTCGCCAAAGGTCGCTTGTGACCTCATAATTGAGGTAGAATAAGTATTATACTGTACCTAGGTTCAGATAAATTCTGTAGATGTTCAGCCTCACGGCTGTAATTGAACAATAAACCAACACTTATTATTATTAGGAATCATCTGGGTTTCCACAGGTTACCTCCCCATAAGACTCTTATGACAAGTCAGACTTGTCACAAGCGTCCATTTATTCCAAATTCCTATTTACTGCTCGGTGGAAAGAGATATAGAGTGTGGGGGAGACTGCCCATCCATTTCGTAGTGCTTGGAAATGGAACTTAGGTTTTCTCGGTGGGAATAACACTGGCTGGGTGTTATATAAAGTTGAAAGTCCCGAGGTCTAGTGAGTTGAGTTGGTAGTGAACAAAAATAACCTGATTTTCTGTATCAAACTTAGTTCCTAAAAAGTATCAAGGGTTTTCAATTCATATTATGATACATGAATTATTGTGATTTGTCGCTTGCAGCTTTAATAGGCTACATCTGTCATAGTTCCCTTTCATTAACAATCAAGATATATGATATGCAACCAAACAACGATTACACCATTCCGTCTTGATAGATGAGGAAGAAGACATTAGAAACCTGTGGTACCCAAGACAACCTTGGCGACCACAAGGCTAGCAAAGGTATATCAGCCGTTCACTCCTTCTTTATATGTGCGCGCTTGTTCTACGTACCACAAAGCCACAAGATTTCAGCTAAATTATACTATTTTTAATATCTCTGACCTGAACACCAGTCAAGTAGGGTCTTTGGAAGCTGCATTTCTCACCAGCAACTTCGTATCTCGGACCTGGCAAGTTTTTAGACTTGACAATATTTTAAAGTCTCCACTGCTTTACTAAACAACAATATAGCTTTGTACACAAATCCTCTGCGGCAGACGCAACTGCCTGCGTGGAACCCTCTGCATGTCGCACCTTAAACTCTTCGGACTTTATCAACAACAATGCTAATCAAATCAACTATGATACTGATGGGCTATTTGAGAGATATCCAAGCTCAACGCCTACAATACCATACTACATCATAGTCTTGTGAAGTTCCTTACGCTGCTTTCGTTACCAAGGATAGTGGTGACACTCGCACTGCTACCTCCCACACCTGGGCAGCATTGTAGCTATGTGGGCAACATATCCCGTAACCCAAGGATAGTGGTGACACTCGCACTGCTACCTCCCACACCTGGGCAGCATTGTAGCTATGTGGGCAACATAGTGGTGACACTCGCACTGCTACCTCCCACACCTGGGCAGCATTGTAGCTATGTGGGCAACATATCCCGTAACCCAAGATAGTGGTGACACTCGCCTGCTACTCCCCACACCTGGGCAGCATTGTAGCTATGTGGGCAACATATCCCGTAACCCAAGGATAGTGGTGACACTCGCACTGCTACCTCCCACACCTGGGCAGCATTGTAGCTATGTGGGCAACATATCCCGTAACCCAAGGATAGTGGTGACACTCGCACTGCTACCTCCCACACCTGGCAGCATTGTAGCTCTGTGGGCAACATAACCCGTCACCCATGGATAGTGGTGACACTCGCACTGCTACCTCCCACACCTGGGCACATTGTAGCTATGTGGGCAACATAGTGGTGACACTCGCACTGCTACCCCTCCCACACCTGGGCAGTAGCTATGTGGGCAACATAGTGGTGACACTCGCACTGCTACCGGTCCCACACCTGGGCAGCATTGTAGCTATGTGGGCAAACATATCCCGTTAACCCAAGGATAGTGGTGACACTCGCACTGCTACCTCCCACACCTGGGCAGCATTGTAGCTATGTGGGCAACATATCCGTAACCAAGGATAGTGGTGACACTCGCACTGCTACCTCCCACACTGGGCAGCATTGTAGCTATTGTGGGCAGCATAATGTGGTGACACTCGCAACCTACACTGGGCCCGTAACCCAAGGATAGTGGTGACACTCGCACTGCTACCTCCCACACCTGGGCAGCATTGTAGCTATGTGGGCAACATATCCCGTAACCCAAGGATAGTGGTGACACTCGCACTGCTACCTCCCACACCTGGGCAGCATTGTAGCTATGTGGGCAACAATCCCGTAACATAGTGGTGACACTCGCACTGCTACCTCCCACACCTGGGCAGCATTGTAGCTATGTGGGCAACATAGTGGTGACACTCGCACTGCTACCTCCCACACCTGGGCAGCATTGTAGCTATGTGGGCAACATAGTGGTGACACTCGCACTGTACCTCCCACACCTGGGCAGCACATTGTAGCTATGTGGGCAACATAGTGGTGACACTCGCACTGCTACCTCCCACACCTGGGCAGCATTGTAGCTATGTGGGCAACATATCCCGTAACCCAAGGATAGTGGTGACACTCGCACTGCTACCTCCCACACCTGGGCAGCATTGTAGCTATGTGGGCAACATAGTGGTGACACTCGCACTGCTACCTCCCACACCTGGGCAGCATTGTAGCTATGTGGGCAACATATCCCGTAACCCAAGGATAGTGGTGACACTCGCACTGCTACCTCCCACACCTGGGCAGCATTGTAGCTATGTGGGCAACATATCCCGTAACCCATGGTGGAACGTCGCTCCAGAAAATTACCTACTTATTCCTTGCCACATGAATCACTCTGAATGAATTAATAATCCGATCCATTGTATTTACTGTATACTGTGCATGCATCTATTTTCAATACAGGGCCTTTTTTTTAATATAATTTAATTTAAGTGTTTAAAAAGCCATGTTTCAAGCCAAGCAATATCTAGTTTGATGGGATTTGATATCCAGTTGAATCACATATGATCAATCATGAGACATTTGTAATTGCATATGGTATACATTTGCAATGGAAATAATTTCACACATACTATCGGACATATTTATAGTTTTATGAAATCTAACCCAAAGTTAAATGTCTGAAATTTTTTCCAAGGGTATGCCCTCTAACCCAATATAATATTAAATAAATTAATGAATATATACCGGTATATATATATATATATATATATATATATATATATATATATTAGTGTAGCCAGGGAGGATATTTTCTTTCAGGCAGGTGAGATTAATATAATAGACACAGTTTGCATTATTGAGTTTGTTATTGATACTTTAAATTTTTCGTACAGTTTTTCTAGTATTTACAGGAAGTTGGTAAAGGAGGTTTGCAAAGGGTTCCGACGTTTCGATGGGCGCAGCCATCATTATCAAGAAGTGAAGTTAGAAGGTGATAAGTCAAGAATATATAGGCGATACAAGATCAAGAGAGGGTTTATTGTGTGCTGGCTGTACGCTGGTTGGCTAACCTCAGGCTAGCTCCGCACCGTCCAGCCAACCAACCAGAGCTAGCCTGAGGTTAGCCCTTCACCATCATGAAGGGGAAAAAAGGAGAAGCCAGCAATATCAGGGGAATAAATGGAGCTAATGTAAAAGGCTCCAGACACGCCTGGGGAAGGAGAAAGGAGGAGGAAAAAGGAAAGATTGACTACTCACCAGCAGGCTATGGCCAGCCACCCGGTGTCAGATCAGAAGTAATTCAGATCGTGGTCACCACAGCCATAGCACTTGCTGGTGGGGACCATAATCTCCTCAAGGAGTACCTCTCAAACCTCCTGAAGGCTAACAACCTTCCCTCCATAATTATCCCAGTGCTCCAACCCAAAAAACGGGTCTGGCCCCTTGAGCTGACACCTACACAAGCTCTGAGGAAACCTAGAAGTCACCCAAAACAACGTCTGGACCTGCCAAAACCGCTGCACAAAACCAAGGAAGAAGCCAAACCTTCAAAGCCCCAGTCACCACCAACAACCACCACTGAGGCCAAGAAGAAGAAGTTATCAGTGTCACCATACATGGAAATCTTCCACCAACAAGCAGAGGAAGAAAGCAACCAACAAGACCCTGAAGAGGACAAGACTCCAGCACCACCAATGGAGGTCGTGGAAGCCCTTCCACCATCGCCACCACCTTCAGTAACCACGTCTGTGACTGCAACCTCTACACCACCACCTGAGTCACCAGAACCCGAAGAAGTAGCCTCTATACCCATCACTGAGAGCCCCAAAACCAAGAAAAGAAACACCCCTCTAAATCTCTTCTTGACCAAGATCCTTCCTAAACTACAAGAACATCAAAGGGGTGTTTTTCCGGTCCCGTCTCAAGACCACTGTCGCAAGATCTACCCGAAAAACTGTTTTTCCGGTCCCGTCGCAAGCCCACCTTTAGCAAGCGAGACACCAATATTCTCTTGCGACGGCAAGAGAGCTCCGGAGCTGGGTTGACGTCAAGCTGAAACATCTCACTCAACTTACTGTTTCTTCATTCTAATTTATTTCGGTATATTTGTTCATCCAAACTTGATCTTATAATTTACTTGCCTATTATTAGGAAGTAGAGTAATAAGAGCCCACAGTAACGAATATCCAATTGTTGATAATAAATTAATGTCGGACAGTACGCTTGGTTAGATTTTGTCGACGAAACAACAAACCCCAGCTGTGACTAGGCCTATGCTATTTAGCCTACCGATTGTTTTTTTACATCAGAATTGCAAGTATATAATCCTTATGATAATTAAATTGGCGGTGAATGTTATTCCGATGAAATGGAAGTTGTATAGCCTAGCCTATATATTTGTAAAATGGTGCACTGGCTTGGAGCAAGCCTGTGTTGTTTTTCCCGTCTTGTGATTATCTTGCGACGGCTCGGTTGAGACGGTGGTCTTGCGACGGGACCGGAAAATCACGTCTCAAGATAAAGGTATCACTCTGTCCAGTCTATACGACCACTGGATACCCAAGGAGTACCACAAATACCTGAGTCACTGTGCAGACTACTGGGAGGATCCTCATAGCTGCCACTGCTACTTCCACCGCACTATCGAAGCTGAAGGCCTCCTCCCGTTCCGCAACACAACTGTTGAGGAGGCCATGCAACAAGACTGGCCAAAGTTACCAAGGAGAATACCACAGTAAACACCAACACCTGCACCAAAACACCAAATGGCTATTAGTACGGGACTCCCAGTCGGGCCGGGAGGATAAATATATGGCCTTAAATTCCCTACCCATAGCCCACAGTTCCAGCCCCCCAGCTCTCGACCCACTGCCTCCCTGGTTGGGTCCAGCCGTCTTCGCAGTAACGCCGATCTCCCAAACTCAAAAAACCATCAGGCAGCTCCAGTTAAGCCTGGATACCTTTTTCTCCTGCTAAAAATTCACTTCATCCAACTAATTCTTGTCCTATCCCCACTTCCCCCTAACCCCCTGTCACTACTCAATTTGACTTGACTTGACTTGACTTCTAACTTCACTTCTCCTTGATAATGATGGCTGCGCCCATCGAAACGTTGGAACCCTTTGCAAACCTCCTTTACTAACTTCCTGTAAATACTAGAAAAACTGTACGAAAAATTGAAAGTATCAATAAAAAACTCAATAATGCAAACTGTGCCTATTATTTTAAGCTCACCTGCCTGAAAGAAAATATATATATATATATATATAGTATATATCTATCTTAAATTTTAGGCTATCTACGAAATGTTCTACTGTCTTTGCCTGTGCCGTTAAGCGCTATATGAAAATAATCACATGCAAGATATGCAGGGAATCATGACTAAATATTTTACAATCAAACCTTCTGCCTATGGTCATTCAATCAATCAAACATTCATCTGTATTTCCCAAACAATATACATAGAGATAATAGCTAGGGATAGGATTCGAACCTATACAGACAGGAGGTCTTGTCACCTACACTACAACATAGGTTAAAAGTAGGAATTTAGTACTTCTACCTCTGTTCCTCCCCAACCTCAACTCATGTGGGGGACAGAGTCTTTTAATCAAAATCCGGGTTCTCTAAGCATGACCAATAAAACGGCTAGAGCTAGGATTCGAACCTACTATGACTAATAGATATTAAAATCATTATTTGTTTATGTATTATCAACTCTGCCTAAGCAGAGTTTGGTATTAATTGATACCATCTTGGTATTTTGGTATTTGATACCATCTTGGTATTTTGATTAAGATGGTAGTGACCATGGTGACAGTAGTAGTGATGATGGTGAGAGTAGTAGCGATGATTGTAATTGTAGTAGTGATGATCATAGTAATGGTGATGATGACAGTAGTCGTGATGATTGTGGCAGTTGTAGTGATGATGGCAGTAGTAGTGATGATGGTGTTTGTGATTGATGATGGTATTAGTAGTGATGATGGTAACCCATCGCAGAGTTGGGTATGCCGTTTTCATTTTAGGCAAAACGGCAAGTCTACTTTATCAACTCTGCGTAAGCAGAGTTTGGTAGTATCGCCCCTCCCCCCCCCCCCGTATAGTGGGTACCACACGAAAAAAATGTCTGTCGTCCTCGTCGTTGTCGTCGTTGTCCGTCTGTCTCGGAACTCCTCCTAGACCGTTGGACCGATTTTCACCAAATTTCACACGAACATTTGTTGCGTGAATGCGAACGTCAGTCAAAAAAGATTTTTTGAATTTATGCAATAGTTATGATTTTAGGTCCAAAATATGGTTTTACCAAGCCCCCTACCCCCTCCCGGAGGGCCCCCCTCCTCCCATACCCCCCCCCTCCCCCAGCAATGATGGCGTTTTTAGTGTGTGAGCCCCGAAGGGGCTCGCACACTATGAACGCATTCGTTCTGGGGGCGAAATCATCTCGCTCTGCATTTGCTAGGTTAAGTTAGTTTAGTTGGCATTAGAAGTGATGGTAGCAATAGTGGGATTGATGGTGATAGTAGTGATTATGGTGATAATAGTAGTGATATGGTTGTAGTTGTATTGATGATGATGACAGTAGTGATTATGATGACAGTAGTAGATATGATGGTGACAGTACTAGTAGTAGTGATGATGGTCATAATAGTAGTGATGATGGTGACCAGTAATGATGATAGTTGTAGTGATAATAATGACAGTAGTGATGATGGTAGTGATTGTGGTGTGAGTATTAGTGATGATGGTGAAAGTTGTAGTGATGATGACAATAGTTGTGATGATGAAGATCATAGTAATGGTGATGATGGCAGTAGTAGTGATGATGGTGACATTAGGATACATGATGGTAATACTTGTGACAGTAGTAATGATGATGGTTATAGTAGTAGTGATGATGTTAACAGTTGTAATGATGATTGTAAGATGGTGGTGATGATAGTAGTAATGATGGTTGATAGTTGTAGTATCAATGATGATAGTAGTGATTAAGATGGTAGTGACAATGGTAACAGTAATAGTGATGATGAGAGTAGTAGTGATGATTGTAATTGTAGTAGTGATGATGATCATAGTAATGGCGATGATGACAGTAGTTGTGATGATTGTGGCAGTTATATTGATGATGGCAGTAATAGTGATGATTGTGATTGATGATGGTATTAGTAGTGATGATGGTAACCTATGAAGAGTTGGGTATGCCGTTTTGATTTTGGGCAAAACGGCACGTCTACAGATAGTAGTAGTAGTAGTTATGATCATAGTAATGGTGATGGATACAGTAGTAGTGATGATAGTGAAGTTTTAGTGAGGATGGCAGCTAAAATCTTTCGTGGTTACCGTGAGCAGAGGAATGCTATGAGAAACTTGTAGCGAGATATTCTTTAATCTAAATATCAACAAGAAATGCCACAACCAGCTAGCTGTATCTGAGCATTCCTCTGCTCAAGGTAACCACGAAAGATTTTAGCTGTATTTAATAGCTACTGTCAACAATATTCTGGTATCACCCCCCCACCGGAAAAAAAAATATCTGTCGTCGTCGTCGTCGTCCGTCTTTCCCGAAACTCCTCATAGACCGTTGGACGGATTTTCACCAAATTTCACACAAACATTTGTTGGGTGAATGCGAATGTCAGTCAAAAAAGATGTTTTGAATGTGTGCAATAGTTATGATTTTAGATCCAAAATATGGTTTTCCCCCCCCCCCCCCCCTCCCCAGCAATGATGATGGTGTTCCAAGTGTGTTTGCACACACACAGAACGCGATCATTGCTGGGGGCGAAAACATCTTGCTCTGCATTTGCTAGGTTAAGTTAGTTTTGTTGACATTAGAAGTGATGGTATAAAAAAAAGTAATAGTGGGATTGATGGTGATAGTAGTGATGATGGTGATAATAGTAGTGATGATGGTTGTAATTGTAATAATTATGATTACCGTAGTGATGATGACTAGTAGATAATTATGATGGTGACAGTACTAGTAGTAGTGATGTTGGTCATAATAGTAGTAATGATGGTGGCAAGTAATTATTATAGTTGTAGTGATAATGATGACAGTAGTGATGATGGTAGTGACGATGCTGACAGTAGTAGTAAAGATGGTGAGTAGTAGTGATTATGGTGAAAGTTGTAGTGATGATGGTAAAAGTAGTAGTGATGTCTATAATAGTAGTAGTGCTGATGATAGTGATGGTAATAGTAGTAAGGATGATGGTTATTGTAGTAATGATGGTGATAATAGTAGTGATTATGGTGATAGTTGTAGTTATAATGATGACAGTTGTGATGATGGTGACAGTAGTAGTGATGATGTTAACACTAGTAATGATGATTGTAAGATGATGGTGATAATAGTAGTTATGATGGTGATAGTTGTAGTAACAATGATGATAGTAGTAACAATGGTGACAGTAGTAGTTATGATGGTGACAGTAGTAGTGATGATGGTTGAGAGTAGTTGTGATGATTGTAATAGTAGTAGTCATGATAATCATAGTAATGGTGATGATGACAGTAGTAGTGATGATGGTGGAGTTGTAGTGGAGATGGCAGTAGTAGTGATGATGGTGACCCATCGCAGAGTTGGGTATGCCGTTTTGATTTTTGGGCAAAACGGCACGTCTACTTTATTATTATTATTATTATTATTATTATTATTATTATTGCTACCCGCCTCCTTAAATTATAATACTCACCAACCCACCTATACGACTCAACTTGGTCTCAGCCCTCCTCCCAAGTGCTTGAAGCTGACAGCCACGAAATGTAAACCTGAATTAATTTGTCGTCTCCTCCCACGGGTAAATTATGCACTTGTGAGCACTGTGATAACCAGGCTTTTCATTTTCCACACCAAGGGGCCCGTAATTATTGCCTTGGTGTGTCAGATTGTAGCAGGATATTTATCCATTTTCCCGGGAACCAATTCTTCAGACTTAAAAGCCTAGGCTACTGACATCGGATTTCATAAATATGTTATTTTATAAATCGACTTAGTACCTTATATGTGTATGAGCATATGCACTGGGTCTTTTCCTGGATGGCCTAGATGTGTGTAAATTTGTATTTTGTTTTTGTGTGCTCATTGTTTTCTGTTGTGTTGTCCCTATTCGGACTCTGTCTCGAGTCCCCACCCACCCAAAATAAAAAAGTGGGGATTGGGCCTGAGTATATAGATAGATAGCTAGATAGATATGCTTAAAGAACTGGTATCTTTTATGTACTACTTCCTTCAGTAGAAATGGGAATATAATTAACTAATGGCAATTTAGGGGAGGTGTGGCGGAGTGGTCTTGCCATTGGACTGGTAATCCAATGGACCCGGGTTAGAATCCCAATATGTCAATGGGAAGATATTATTGGGATGGAATTTGTGCTGTACCTAGTATCAGTGCATTACCACAGCACACCGAAATGCCAAATAAATACCCTAATTGTTCCCTGATTAAATTGCATTGTATGAATATTCCCATATTCAAAAATATGCTACAGTGGGGCAATGCCTAGTGAGCTAATTGCTCAATAGGTGGCGTTCTGAGAGTGAGGATCCGAACCTGGGGGATGAGACTGTGAAGCACAGAGGCGGAGCGGCTTCAGAGATGGAGTTGCTTCGAGCCGTGAAGCTTCGCATGTCTCACTCCCTAGACTGGAGCAAGACCTCACGGGCCTCACCGTGTTCAGCGGTGGAGTATAAAGGCTATCTGCTTATGCCCGAGAGGGTGTAGTTGGAATATAGAAAAAAAAAAAAAAATTGGGAGGTATGACTCCACCGACGAGTACAGGATTTATGCAAATGGGTCTAATGACCACATAAATTAACAAACCTATTAGTTATTGAGGCAAAAGTTGGTAACTTGGTTTTATTAGTTTTTAGATATCAGATTTCAAATGACCACTTTTAAATTTAGTAAGAACAATATTAAGTGATCCATCAGTGACGTCATAATGGGTTGCCATATCAACTATTTGTAAATATTATAACCCACTAACGCATTGCTCATACAATTAATTATAGATCTCGTTGCAGTTGCTAGCTCTAAAATACCTAAGAACAAAATATACCGATAATGATGTACAGTACGGTAGTGTATACGAACGAGTTCGAGTCCGAGAACGGCGTGGGTATACTCGTGCTATTATATTCATATATAGAATTATACTATTGGCAATAGACAAATTCTGATAGGATTTTTGGAACGTTTGTGAAAAGTAGTTATTATTTCATATATAATTACCGGTACCTATTGTCTCTATATTTATATATACGACGGTACGAAGTCGAAAGAGGTTCAAACACATTATGTTTAGTCCATGACTGTTATCGATTATTATTATTATTATTATGTATTACTATTATTATTATTATTATTATTATTATTTATTTATTTTGTGAGGGCTTTGCTACTGTAATATTGTATTGTAGTCGAAAATAGCAGTGAGGGGGTTGGGAATACTCTAGGATGCGATATTGCCCTGTCGCATATCTCTAACTGATCTTTACCTATCTATCGCTTCCATTTGTGTTGTACTGGATAATAAATTTTATCTATAGCTATAATGATTACCCTATAGTATATAATCTAACATTTATCTCTCTCTATCTCTCTCTCTCTGTCTGTCTGTCTCCCTCCCTGTCTCTCTCTCTCTCTCTCTCTCTTTCTCTCTCTCTCTCTCTCTCTCTCTCTCTCTCTCTCTCTCCAATATGCCCTTCGTTTGCTCATCCGTTCATTAATTCTCTGCATTCACTTCCTCTCCCATATTTACATTCTTCCCCCTCTCCTCTCCATCCCCTTTTTATTCCTCTCTCTCTCTCTCTCTCTCTCTCTCTCTTTTATTATTCCTCTCCATCCTTTCCCTTTCATTCACTCTTTCTTTCTCTCTCTCTCTCTCTCTCTCTCTCTCTCTCTCTCTCTCTCTCATTATTCCTCTCCATCCTGTACCTTTCATTCACTCTTTTTCTCTCTCTCTCTTTTATTATTCCTCTCCATCTTTCATTACCTTTCATTCACTCTCTCTCTCTCTCTCCCTCCCACTATCTCTTTTATTATTCCTCTCCATCTTGTATTACCTTTCATTCTCTCTCTCTCTCTCTCTCTCTCTCTCTCTCTCTCTCGCTCTCTCTCACTCTCTCTTTTATTATTCCTCTCCATCTTGTATTACCTTTCATTCTCTCTCTCTCTCCCTCCATCTCTCTCTCTCTTTTATTATTCCTCTCCATCTTTTATTACCTTTCATTCACTCTCTCTCTCACTCTCTCTCCCTCCCACTCTCTTATTATTCCTCTCCATCTTTTATTACCTTTTATTCACTCTCTCTCTCTCCCTCCCACTCTCTCTTATTATTCCTCTCCATCTTTTATTACCTTTTATTCACTCTCTCTCTCTCTCCCTCCCACTCTCTTATTATTCCTCTCCATCTTTTATTACCTTTCATTCACTCTCTCTCTCTCTCCCTCCCACTCTCTCTTATTATTCCTCTCCATCTTTTATTACCTTTCATTCACTCTCTCTCTCTCTCTTTCTCTCCCTCCCACTCTCTCTCTCTTGTATTATTCCTCTCCATCTTTTATTACCTTTCATTCTCTCTCTCTCTCTGTCCCTCCCACTCTCTCTTATTATTCCTCTCCATCTTTTATTACCTTGTATTCACTCTCTCTCTCTCTCTCTCTCTCTCTCTCTCTCTCCCTCTCCCTCCCACTCTCTCTTATTATTCCTCTCCATCTTTTATTACCTTTTATTCACTCTCTCTCTCTCCCTCCCACTCTCTTTTATTATTCCTCTCCATCTTTCATTAACTTTCATTTACTCTCTCTCTCTCTCTCTCTCCCTCCCTCCCACTCTCTCTTATTATTCCTCTCCATCTTTTATTACCTTTTATTCACTCTCTCTCTCTCTCCCTCCCACTCTCTCTTATTATTCCTCTCCATCTTTTATTACCTTTTATTCACTCTCTCTCCCTCCCAAGACCAGGAAACCCATACCGATTACCGAGTGTCAAAACCGCTTCCAGATACTCGCAGACTCAGATGACGAAGCGGAAATAGAAGAAGGCCGGCTCGTGGGAGACTCGATGATACTGGTCAGCTCACAGAGTTTTGCGCCAGAGCACCTAAGACCAGGAAGCGTTTTTGTAGCCCTGGTGGTGGTGTGGACGACATAGTTGCTGCAGTTGACGAAGTATCTAAGCTGGCCCCTGCTAATACAATGTACGTCATCCACGTTGGATCCAACGATGTACAGCGAACCCGGTCGGAAGATTTGCTTTTAAAGTACCAGCAGCTGGTCAAGTCGTTTAAGGAGAAGTCATCAAGGATCATCGTCTCAGGAATCGTCCCCCGGCTTGGTGTAGAGAGCCGATTTTACAACATTGCCACCAGCACAAATCGTTGTCTAGCAAACCGCTGCAGGAAGGAAAACGTGGGATTCGTCGACACCTGGGACAATTTCTACTACGATGACTATTTGTTTTCGGACGATGGAGTACATCTGAACAAGGTGGGAGCAGCACGTTTTGGGCGTCTTCTCAACGATGCGGTGAAGGATTTTCGGAGAAGAAATCGACTCGGCACAGGACAACCAGGAAGGAGGACCGAAGACAGCGAGGGCGGCAACCTGCGAAGGAATTAAATGCTAATCTGTCAAGAACCGCGAATTTGGATAAAGCTCCACCAACACGACCCAAATTCAAAACCGCCAGGGATAACGACCGAGGACCGATATCAGCCATGAATGTAAATGTAGATCCGACCAGAACCAAAAATTTGATTAAAGAACGTTCTGTGAGTTCTAAAACCGCAACTTTAAAGATTTTCTATGCAAACGCCCGATGTGATTGGTATAACAGAATCTTGGCTCAATACAGTAGATAGAGACTTTTTAGCAGAGTATTCACTTCCCGGTTATGTAATGTTTGAGAAAAGCCGAATGAATAAAAATGGAGGTGGCGTTTTATTTTATATCAAAGAAAGTCTTAACCCGACTCTCTTGTCAAAACCTCAAATTGTGAACGTCGACACATCTTTTGTGCTAATAAAGAATAATAAAGGTACAAAAATAATACTTGCGTTAATATACAGACCTCCAGCTCAATCAGTGCAAACTGACCGAGAAATTTATGAACAAATTGCAGATGTAAGTAACTCAGAAGATACCGTATTTATTGGCGACTTTAATTTACCTGTGACCAAGTGGGGCGATACTCTTACTTCACACTCCGGACATGACTTGTATACGAACTTGCAAGAGAGTTCGCTTTATCAATTTGTTCGAACACCGACCCGTGGTAATAACGTTCTTGACATTGTACTTGCAACAAAAGAAGAATTAATAGAGAATTTGAATGTTGGTGATGAATTCAGTAACAGCGACCATCGTACGATAACTTTCACTTTAAAGTTTACTAGTAACGAACCAAATAGTAGCATCGAAAAAGTCCCTAATTTCAAGAAAGCAAACTTTCAAAGAATATTACCCCCTGGGGGTTAGGGAATAGAATATGCCCCACGTGCCTTCTGCGTGTCGTAAGAGGCGACTAAAGAGGTTGGGTCGGTGGGCTTGCGACCCCCACCCGGAAAAAATATCTAAGCAAAGAAAAATGAACGAACAGCCTCGGATGTGGACGGAACCAACGTTGACGAACCACGACTGACTAAGGACATACCTTCGGACATTCTGAGAATGGCTACATGGAATGTTAGTGGCATGAATGATGGCACAAAAGAGAGAGAGGTTCTGGAAGTGTTAGTGAATGCCAGGCTGGATGTATGTGGAATGACAGAGACCAAATGGAAAGGTTCAGATGTGAGAGAGTGGGAGTGTGGAATGGGTGTGTGTGCTGGAGTGAGTGAAGGAACAGCGAGAGAAGGTGCATGTTTGTTTGTAAGTAGCAAATGGAAGGAATGTGTAAGAGAGTATGGGTCTGTGGGTTCAAGGATTGTGTGGGTGAGAATGAAAGTAGGAATACAAACGTGGGTGATTGTATGCGTGTATGCCCCGACAGAGGATATACTTGAAAGAAAGAAAGAGGAGTTCTGGATGAATGTGGAGGCGTGCCTGGAGAAGTTTGACAAGAACGAAAGAATATTTCTGATTGGGGATATGAATGGTAAGGTGGGTGATAGGAAAGTTGAGGGAGTGGTGGGAGGGTGGGGGGTACCATCAGAGGTGAATGGGAATGGTAGTGCACTTGTGGACGTATGTGTGGGGAGGAGGCTGTGGATAGCCAACACCTTCTTCCGACACAGAATGATCCACAGGTACACGTGGAAAACGGATGTTGACGATGAAGGATAAGACAGTGGTGGAACGAAAGTCATTGATTGATTATGTATGTGTGGATGAACGAATGAAGAAATCTGTGATGGATGCTAGGGTGTATAGGGGTATTGGAGGGGGTCTGTCTGATCATTATGTAGTGGTAGCTAAGGTTAGGATACAAAAGAAGGGGGTGAGGAGAGCGGGAGGGAGGCGAGAGGAGGGTGGAATGGTGAGGAGGGTGGAGAGGTTGCAGGAGGAGGAAGTCAGGGAGGAGTACAGGAGAGCAGTGGAAAGACGACTAGGTGGGTTCGACCTGGAAGTTATGGAGGAAGTGGAAGAGATGAGCAAGGTGTTTAAGGATGAGATCTGTGCAGCATGTGAGGAGGTGTGTGGAGTGAGGAGAAGAGGGAGGGGAGTGAAAGGTACAGCATGGTGGACAGAAGAGGTAAGAATAGCTGTGGAAGAAAAGAAGAAAGCATATAGAGAGTGGTTGGGTAGTAGAGGGAATGAAGATTCCGAGAGACAGAAACGAGCGAGGTACGTGGAGAGTAAGAGGGTGGTGAAGAGAGTAGTGAAGGAAAGTAAGAGAAGAGTAGATGAGGAATTTGGAAGGAATCTGAGTGTAAAATGGAGGGAGAGAGTAAGAAACTGTTCTGGAAAGAAGTCAAGAAAGTTAGGGAAGGTAGCAAGGGAAACAGTAAGGGTGTGAAAGATAAGAATGGGAGAATGCTAGCCGAGAAGCAAGAGAGAGTCGAAAGATGGAGGGAGTACTTCAGTGAGTTGCTAAATGAAAGGAATGAAGAGCCAGCAAACATAGCTGGATATGGTATGGGAGGGAGAAGAAGAGAAGTAGTGGAGGAGGAGGTGGGGATCAGGAGGTCAGAAGTGTCGGAAGCCATGAAAAGAGTGAAATTGGGGAAAGCACCAGGAACAGATGGAGTGTGTGGGGAAATGTTGAGGTATGGTGGTGAGATAGTGATAGAATGGGTATGGAAAATGTGCAAACTAGCATGGGAGAAGGGGAGTGCACCCGATGACTGGAAGACTGGCATAATAGTCCCCCTATATAAGGGCAAAGGGGAAAGTGGAGTGTGTGGTAACCACCGAGGAATATGTCTTCTAAGCGTAGTAGGGAAGGTATACAGTAGGGTAGTGATTGAGAGAGAGTGAGAGTGAGAACGGAGAAATGGATAGGCGACGAGCAGGGAGGTTTTAGGAAGGGAAGAGGATGTGTAGATCAGATTTTTACCCTGAATTGTGTTGTGGAGAAGTATCTGGAGAAGAAACAAAAGGTGTATGTTGCCTTTATGGACTTGGAGAAGGCCTATGACAGAGTGGATAGAGAAGGTTTGTGGAAAGTACTTAGAATATACGGAGTAGAGGGCAAGTTGCTGAAAGCAGTGAAGAGCATGTATGAGGGTGCAAAGGCGGCAGTACGTGTGGAGAGTGAGCAGAGAGCGAGTTCTTTGACCTGAATGTTGGTTTGAAACAGGGGTGTGTGATGTCCCCGTGGTTGTTTACTGTATATATGGATGGAGTTATGAAAGAAATACTATCAAGAGCAGTGGATGTTGGTGTATCGCTGAAAAGGGAGGGAATTGAGTGGAAGCTACCTATACTGCTGTTTGCGGATGATACAGTTCTGATGAGTGATAATGAATGGGAGTTGCAGGGTCTGGTAAATGAGTTTGGAACAGTGTGCGAAAAACGGAATTTGAAGGTAAATACGGGGAAGAGCAAGGTTATGGTCTTCGAAAGGGGTGAAGTCACAGAGTGTGAGGTGAAGCTGAACGGTCAGGCTATGGAGATCGTCAACTCTTTTAAGTATCTGGGCAGTGTGTTGAGTAAAGATGGGACTATGGATGAAGAGGTGCGGGAGAGGGTACAACAGGGGAAGAGGGTTGTAGGAACGCTAAAAGCAGTAACAAGAAATAGGGTGGTCAGTATGGAAGTGAAGAAGTCCTTGCATGACAGTGTGGTAATCCCGACACTGACTTACGGAAGCGAAGCATGGACGTTGGTTGAGAGACTCAGACCAAGAGTGAGAGCAGTGGAAATGAATTACTTAAGGAGTGCGTGCGGAGTTACATGGAGGGATAGACAGACTAATGAGGAAGTAAGAAGGAGGTGTGGTGTGGAGGTAGATGTGCTGGAAAGTGTGAAAAGGAACAACTTGAGATGGTTCGGCCATATGGAACGTATGGAAAGCGAGAGAATGACTAAGAGGGTGTACGAGAGCGAGGTGGAGGGACAGAGGGGGAGAGGTAGACCGAATATGAGGTGGAAGGATGGAGTGAGGAACTACATGAACGAAGGCGGTGCTGGTTGGGGGGAGGGGCGTCGACTCACTGGGGACAGAGGTGCATGGGGGCGGTTCGTTCGTGGCCACCCCTTCGGGGATCACGGCGTCAGGCAATAGATAGATAGATAGAAACTTTCATAAACTTAGAGCTATGTTTAAAGAAACTGACTGTAGCTTTTTAATTAACAATAACGACATAAATACATCTTGGAAGTTATTCGAAACCACTTACCTAAAAGCAGTGCAAGACTGCATACCATCGAAAATACGGTGTCCAGGCCATAATAATAAGCCCAAATGGTGGAATAAAGATATTTCAAACTGCCTGCTTGCTAAAAAATTTGCTAATGATAGATTAAAATCCTCACAAAATGACGAAGAACGGGTGAAATTTGTAGAGCTACGACGCAAAGCCAAAAAGTTAATTAAGCAAAGTAAAAAGACCCTAGAGTTACATATTGCGAATCAAAGTAAAACAAACCCGAAAGAATTCTATAGTTATATCAGAAAGAAAAAAGTAGTTACTTCAACTGTTGGACCGTTAGTCGATGAAAATGGAGAATACACCAAAGACGAAGTACAAATGAGTAATGCCCTCAATACCTTCTTTGCATCAGTTTTTACAACAGAAGAGCTCAGTGATATCCCTACACCATCGCCGATTCAGATTGATAATTCTGATGTTCTAAGCAATATCACCGTTACAGAGAGAGAAGTATTGAATTGTTTAGATAAACTCAAGGTAAATAAAACGCCTGGACCTGATACAATCTCGCCTAGAGTTCTAAAGGAAGCTAAGGATGAGCTCTCCAAACCACTGACATTACTATTCAATAAATCCTTGCAGTCTGGAAGTATGCCTGATCAGTGGAAGATAGCCAACGTATTAAAAAAAGGCAGCAAATCCCTACCCAGTAACTATCGTCCAATTAGCTTAACCTCAGTTGTATGTAAAATGCTAGAAACGGTCATAAGAGACAGACTCGTAAATAACTTAGAGGAAAATAACATACTTAACCCGTCCAGCCCCGGCTAGTTTTGTAATGTTTGTTCACCAGAACCCGGCCGGTTTTCAAAAAATGGTTTTATTCCAGAAACAATAGCGAATGGGTTAGGAATGAAGGAAAAACCACGAAAAAACGCTCAAAAGGCTTAAAGAATGGTCCTACAGAGCCCCCGAAAATGTATTTTACAAGAGTAAACAATTGAAGGCAATTAACCCAAAAAACCAGGTTATTGCGCGCTCACGCGCATGCACGTGAACTTTGAGAGTTTTCAACCATCGGCACGGTTGCGTGGGATACGTACACAGTTCCCATACAAATCTGAGCCCTCTTGAGTGGCTACACCTGAGGTTACGGTCGGCGCAATTAGGGTGATGCGCCAGGCGCGTCTCTGGGGCTGTGCGTTACATACATCGCCGACGCGTCAGGCGCATCGCTGGGGCTGTACGAGTTAAAGATACTCAACACGGCTTTCGTAAAAAACGTTCCTGTTTAACAAACCTCTTAGACTTCTTCCACGATATCCTCAACCTCTACGATGAGAGTAAAGCTGTAGATATTATATACCTTGATTTTCAAAAGGCCTTTGACAAATTTCCCCACAAACGTTTACTGCTAAAACTAAAAGCGCATGGAATACAAGACGGTGTGTCGAAATGGATAGAAAATTGGCTCAGCGACAGAAAGCAAAGAGTAGTCATAAACGGTAAGGCATCTAAATGGACCAATGTAAGTAGCGGGGTACCCCAGGGATCGGTACTAGGACCAATTCTCTTTCTAATTTACATCAACGACATAGATGAGGGTCTCACCTGTACAATCTCAAAAATTTGCTGACGATACAAAAATTGAAAATAGCGTACTCTCAAAAGATCAAGTTGACGATATGCAACACAATCTAGATAAATTGTCACATTGGGCCCAAATTTGGCAAATGAGTTTCAATGCGGATAAATGTAAAGTACTACATATCGGATACCTAAATGAGAAAGCAAACTATTCGATGAATGGCACTCAGCTTAAGAATGTAAACAGAGAAACCGATCTGGGAGTAACAATATCGAGTAACCTAAAACCGAGTCAACAATGTTCAGAAGTTGTTAAGAAGGCAAACAAAATAATTGGCTTTATAGGCCGGTCATTTGAGCATAAATTCAAAGACGTTATCCTAACCCTTTACAATTCCTTAGTCCGCCCTCTTCTGGAATACTGCGTTCAATGCTGGTGCCCTTATTACCAAAAAGACATAAACAAGCTAGAACGAGTTCAACGTAGAGTTACCAAAATGATACCTAGCCTAAAGAACAAACCATACGAAGAGCGTCTTAGAGAATTAAATCTATTTCATTTAACCCAGTGCAGATTAAGAGGTGACTTAATTCAAGTGTTCAAAATCATCAAAGGCATCGACAATATGAACTGTAGTAAGTACTTCACTATCGACCAATCTAATTACACACGGGGAAATGGTTGCAAAATTATTGGTAAATCTTTTAACTCACACGAATCTAAGAATTTCTTCTTCAATCGAGTTGTCAACTTGTGGAATGGGCTTCCCCGAGACGTTATAGACTGCAGCACCGTTGATTCATTTAAACTCTGCCTAGACAAATATCTCGCATCAAACCCGCGACTGACTGCGTTTGTAAATGAATAACTTTATTTTATCCTCCCCTCAGTTACTAACCCATCTGTCCCCTACTAACTTCCTAGTCCTGCCACGGACATTAGTTCCAGGGTAATTAATAGTTCCCTTTCCAATGTTCCCTTACCCACTTTAAACCACTGTTTGGACATTTGATCCTCAGTGTTTTGGAGGACAAGCAGCTTAGAAGGATCACTAGATCTGATGTTGCTTGATTTCCTTTATACTCCTTTGTACTCCCACTCTCTTTTATTATTCCTCTCCATCTTTCATTACCTTTCATTCACTCTCTCTCTCTCTCTCTCCCTCCCACTCTCTCTTATTATTCCTCTCCATCTTTCATTACCTTTCATTCACTCTCTCTCTCTCTCCCTCCCACTCTCTCTTATTATTCCTCTCTATCTTTCATTACCTTTCATTCACTCTCTCTCTCTCTCCCTCCCACTCTCTCTTATTATTCCTCTCCATCTTTCATTACCTTTCATTCACTCTCTCTCTCTCTCTCCCTCCCACTCTCTTTTATTATTCCTCTCCATCTTTTATTACCTTTCATTCACTCTCTCTCTCTCTCTCTCTCTCCCTCCCACTCTCTTTTATTATTCCTCTCCATCTTTCATTACCTTTCATTCACTCACTCTCTCTCTCTCCCTCCCACTCTCTCTTATTATTCCTCTCCATCTTTCATTACCTTTCATTCACTCTCTCTCTCTCTCTCCCTCCCACTCTCTCTTATTATTCCTCTCCATCTTTCATTACCTTTCATTCACTCTCTCTCTCTCTCTCCCTCCCACTCTCTCTTATTGTTCCCTGCCCTTCCCCTTTCGCTGGTGTTCATTCTCATCCACCACCTCTTTCTCTTCGGTATGATCTGCTTCTACAACTCCCTCGACTTCATATATACCATTATTTTGTAGGCCTTTCTTTGTTTTCATGTTTACAAAGCTTCTTGTTACAGTTACGATTATGTTTTGTTCTGCAATATTGATGAAACATTTAGTAATTTAAATACTGTATATACTTTCACTGTCTATACCTATATATCTTGCTTCTTTCAATATTGTCTTCATGTAACAACTTTCCTTTTAACTTCTAAGAAAGCTATACATTATGTAAGGCCAGATAATATAACATCAACATAAAGGAGTAGTTAGTAAAGATACTATAGTCTATTCGCTGTAAGTAGGCGATAAATCATGACCTCTATCCTCTGTAACTCAAAAATGGCTAGAACAAATTGGCTGTAAATTTCCACATCTATTCCTTGACTGACTCTTCCCAAATGGTAACTGTATTAGCTCAATTACTCTAGTCGTTTTTTAGTTACAGAAGTTAGAGGTCATGATTGTTCGCCTACTTACAGCGAATAGACTATAACACATGACGATGGTTCTGGCCAAGTAGATGATGGGTATCGTAGAGTGGGAGAAGGGCCCTTAACCATCACACACTTAAGCTAAACATGACTCGTGTAAAAGTTATATTACTCTATTATATTATATTATATAATTGTGTTGGTGGTGTATATAATGGTTTAGATGCTTATGTTTTGGGTGTGGTGTCCCGAGTTCGAACCCCGGGAGGACCATATGCTTTCATTAGTTTATTCAAATACATTGGGGTTTGTAATGGAGGATTAATGTTAAGAACGGGGTGTTCCTTAATTATATTCTATTATTCTACAATGGTATTGATTGTGGAGGAAGACATGATTCTTAAACCATTCAGTACCGGTGACGTCCTTTTCATTATATGCTGGCAACTATTAGGTGATATATATTCAGCTTAGGAAGGACCTGTAGCAATAATAACGCTTTAACTTATCTTAACCATCCCTCTTAACTAACACAGATCCTTCCTAAGCTGCATAATATCGTTTATATATAGATAGCATAACATAGAACACACGTCGCTGGTACTCAGGGTTAACCCCTTCAGTACCGGTAACGTCCTTTTCATTATATTTTGGAAACTATTAGGTGTTTTTATTCAGCTTAGGAAAGACCTCTAACAATATAATGGCTACAGACGATCTCATTTGATCCCTTACGCTACCATGGATCCTTCTTAAGCTAAATATAATCGCCAAATCGTGTCCAGAACATGATGTTTTGTAAAGGACATCACCGGTACTGAAGGGGTTACTTAAGGGAACAGTGGTTATTTCTGGGGGTCCATTTATTTATATATTCATATATCTTTTAGATTCCTCTCTAGACCTCCATCAAACTTTAAAAAATCCATTAGATCCCCCTACGAGATTAATTTGTACATTTTTCGGTAGAAAAATGTCACGGCCGAAGGCCGGTTCCTCCACAATTACAGGCTAGCTATCGCTCGCCAGTAAAAAAATCGACACCGAAAGGGCACGAAAGGTCCTCATATTGTCAAAGAAATGGGGCGAAAGGTCTTAAAATCGACAAAGTAGAGGGGCAAACGTCTTAAAATATCAAAACTAATGGGGATAAGCATGAGGAAGAAAGGAGACCAGAAAAACGGCCCATCTCCCCTTACTGGTCAATGGTCCATAGTAATTTTAGCATCTCCCAGGCAGTCTCCAGCACAACCCTCTCTCATAACCCCTTCTGTACAGTCGGCCAAATAAGTGATGTTCAGCACCGAGTATATTTCGATCAATCATTGGTATCAGCAACTACCTAAGCATTAATTCATCGTTTCGAGTGAGATATACAAACGTGTTCCTTTCTTTACACACCATATTCAACATCTGACAGACATACATACAGCCCAGAGCGAGCCAAACGTAATGACAGCGGAGACATGACTTATTTGGCCAACTGTACCAGCGACGTGTGTTACGTTTCACTCTAGCTCTATTTAGACGATATTAAGCTGCTTAGGAAGGAAGTGTGGTAGTGAGAAGGGTTAAGTGAGATAGTTCGAAGCCTTATAATGGCTAGAGATGCTTTCTAAGCTGAATATAATCGATTAGTAGTAGCCACATTAAAATAAACATTATGTCGACGGTACAGAAGGGGTTAATACATTCACTCCCTCTCTGCTCCCGGAGATAGTGGCAGTGGTGGTGGTGGAGGTGGTGGTGATGGTGGTGGTGGAGATAGTGGTAGTGGTGGTGGTGAAGATGGTGGTGGTGGTGGTGAAGGTGGTGGTGGTGGTGGTGGTGAAGGTGGTGGTGGTGGTGGTGAAGGTGGTGGTGGTGGTGGTGAAGGTGGTGGTGGTGGTGGTGGAAGGTGGTGGTAGTGGTGGAGGTGGTGAAAGTGGTGGAGATAGTGGTAGCGGTAGAGGTGGTGGTGGAGGACTAGCTTCAACTCTTTTGCCTATAGTAACTGTTAAAAGGACGTTATTATTTTCATGTATTTAATTGATATTATTATCGGCATAAATATTTGTTTTAGTTTGTTCCATAGACATACATCAACCTTAATTAAAATTATCCCAAAGAACCCCATTCTAGATAGATTTGTACATTTTTCGGTAGAATGTTTAGGGTGGTTGAAACTATATGATAAGTGTTTGACATAACGACACCATTAACAATACTTTATAGCCAAGAAGAGACTATAAACGACATAAATATGGTCTAACCTATTAAAATAACGCCGGCATTACCATCATTTGTTCTCCGGAAAGCTGAGTCAAGCCCAAACTATAAATTAATGTTTCTTACAAGCCAAGAAACATCAGGACCGGGCATTTTTTTACTCTAAGTTTCTTGATCTATGAACTACGTTGTATTTTTTTCGTTCTGGGCTGATGATTAAAGTTTGGATTAGTTCCCCCATTCCTCGGAAATTAGAAACTCATGGGAGTCTTGTGATTTTTGGGTTCTTGTCTCTCTCTATATACTTTTTGCTCCTACAAACCTCCAATGTGAAGACAATTGGTGAGGAATGGCGAGTCCGTCTGCCTCTTAAGTTTGAATTCATTTTAATTTTCGAGTTGAGAGATTTAGTACCCATTCACCATTGGCGTTTATTGCAAGGGTATTTTAATGATTTTGCGGAATTTCGGATGATAATTTCAACCCCTCGATTTAAGGAGGGATAGGTCGTATTTATTTTTTCCTTTAGGCCTATATGTATTTTGTATGTATTTTTTTCGTTACTTCCCTAGAGCTCCGACAAAGATAAATTTGTACATTTTTCGGTGGACAAATGTCCCGGCCGAAGGGCGGTTCTTTCAAAATTACAGGCTTACTATCGTTCGCCAGGAAAAAATAGACACCTAAAAAGCACGAAAGGTTTAAATATTGACATATAAATGGGGTGAAAGATCTTAATATCGCAACCTAATGTGGCAAATATCTTGAAATCTGAAAACTAATGGGGCTAAACACAAGGAAGAAGGGGGACCAGAAAACGGCCCATATCCCCTTAATTTTTTTTGTCTACGCTCCTAGTAATCGTCCTGCACTTTAACCCTTACAGTGTGGGTTAACAATAACTTCTGATTAATAACTATACTCTGTTTTTTATTCAACTGACGGTATATTGCAAAGTTCCCATCAAGATTTCTCAGTTATTTAGAAGATTTTGTAGTGAAATATGGTGATAGTTAAATATAAACTTGGTCCTAATATGATGCCGAGTCATAATAGTTTCAGATTTGGCCATTAATTATCAAGAAACAAGCTCCCAAAGGATTCAATTTACCGTCAGCTGAAATGAAACCGAGTATAGTGAGGTGTACCATTATATGCCTATGGAAACGTCATCAATAAATTACAAATATAAGCCAGCCAGTTAGTCAGTTATTCAACCAGTCAATTGATCACTTGCGAGTGTTAGTCTATAAGGAAGTTGGAGCTGTGACCATCAATATTTAGCAGAATGATCAGCTAAAATACGATCATAATACATTCATTTTATATATACATAAAACCAAATTGATCATACTTTTTATCCATCAGAAACCCACATAATTATTGCATTTCTCTTTAATATCGATGTTCACGGCTCCAACTTCCTTATAGCCTGAAACTCACAAGTGATCAAATACGTCAGCTAGCCAGTGAGTCAGCCAGTCAATAATGCGTCTTGTAGTCAGTCATTGAATCAGCCATCCAATGTGTTAGTCAGCGATTTAGTTAAGGTAGGAAGGGTCGTTTTTTGGGTCTCCCTTCTCCCTCATGTTAAGCCCCATTTGTTTTGATATTTTAAAAGGTTCGGCTCATTAGTTTGGCGATTTTAACACCTTTCGCCCTATTTCGTTGTCAATTGTAAGACCTTTCGTACCATTTAGGTGTCATTTTTGTCCTGGTGAGCGAAAGCTAGCCTGAAATTTTAGGAGGAACCGGCCTTCTGCCAGAAAAATGTTCTACCGAAAAATATAAAAATTTATCTTAAAGGGGGTTCTATGGGGTGTTTTTCTAAACTTGATGGAGGTCTAGCGAGGAAACTGAGAAATAAAGGAATAAATGCATGAATAGACCTAAACCAAAAATAAAAAACCACCCATCTCCCTTTCATTAGTCAATCAGTTAGTCAGTTATAGTAGCCAGTCTTATCACCTGCACTGTATTCCATTCTTTATAATTATACACTTAACAATTTGATCACATACTGGCTTGTATTCCTTGATTACCTTCATCCTTGTCATTAATTGAGATAGTCTGTAGCCTTTTTATGGGTAGACGTCCTTCCCAAGCTGAACAAAATCCTCTTAATAGTTGCTCGATGATAATGAAAAGGACATCGCCGGTAGAGATGGGGTTAACTGGATAGGAATATGACATAACCATGGTAACTATAGTCTATTCACTGTAAGTAGGCGAGCAATCATGACCTCTATCCTCTGTCACTCAAAAAGGGCCAGAGCAAATTGGCTCTAAATCTCCACATCTATTACCTGACTGACTCTTCCCAAATGGTAGAAATATTAGCTGGATTACTCTAGTCGTTTTTGAGTTACAGAGGATAGAGGTCATGATTTCAAGCCTACATACAGCGAATAGACTATAGTTACCATGGTTATGTCATATTCCTATCCAGTTAACCCCATCTCTACCGGCGATGTCCTTTTCATTATCATCGACCAACTATTAGAGGATTTTGTTCAGCTTAGGAAGGACGTCTACCCATAAAAAAAGGCTACGGACTATCTCAATTAATCCTGTTAGCTACCACATATCTTTCCTAAGCTTCTTAAAATCGTCTGAATGTAGCGTAAGGCAATCAAAATGACGTCGCTGGTACAGAAGGGGTTAACATGCTACGTTAACCCCATATGTACCGTCGACGTCTTTCTGATTTGATTCTAGCTATATTTAGACGGTTTTGTGCAGTTTAAGAAGGATCTGTGGTAATTAATATGGTTATGTGAGATAGTTCGAAGCCTGTTAATTGCTGGAGACCCTTTCTAAACTGCATAAAATCGTCCAATAGTTGCTAAAATATAATATAAAGATGTCACCGGCAATGAAGGGGTTAATGGCTGTATTTGGCAAGACTTGGAATATTAATGCATCGCTTTCATCACATACGCTATTGCATCTTATTGACTGGGGCGAAAGGTCTCAAAATCGCCAAACTAACGGAAAGGACGTCTTAAAATATCTAAACTATTGGGGCTAAACACGAGGGAGAAGGGGGTCCAGAAAAACGACCCACCTCCCGTTTAATGTAAGGTTTTTAATGATGTAGACACTTTCGCATCTTATTGACTGGTTAGGATTACAAGACTATGCTAATTATCAGCGACAATGAGGAGTTTTGTCTAGGAAATCGTGCGTCAAGGGGAGGCAGTTGTTTTTTCGAGTCCCCCTCCTCCCTATGTTTAGCCCTATTAGTTATGAGATTTCAAGACAATCGCCCCATTAGTTTGGCGATTTTCAGACCTTTTGCCCCATTTTTTTGCCAATATTAAGACCTTTCGTGCCATTTAGTTGTCGATTTTTTTTCCTGGCGAGCGATAGCAAGCCTGTATTTGAAGAGGAATCGGCCTTTGTACGGGACATTTTTCTACCGAAAAAAGTACAAATTTATATCGAAGGGGGGTCTTGTGGGTGATTTTTTAAGTTTGATAGAGGTTTAGAGAGCAAACTAAACCCCCTCATTAAACCATTGAGCCGAACCAGTAAATTATGCTGCACAATACCGTCTGAACTCCCTTAATGTCACAATATGTATTTGGAAGTATTGCAGAGACGCTATAAATGAATTGCTATTAGTGGAGGCATAGGCCATTTATACCTACTGGACAATTTAGTGAAAAGTCAACTAAAATAGGTCTTGAGATTAATTTTGTTCTCGGGATTATTTTATTTTGATGCCATAATAATGTTGTTCTCGGGTTTATTATATTTTGATGCCATGATATAATTTTGTTCACGGTTTTATTTTATTTTTATGTCATAGTAATTTTGTTCACAGGTTTATTTTATTTTGATGCCATAATAATTTTTGTCTCAGGTTTATTTTATTTTGATGCCATAATAATTTTGTTCACAGGTTTATTTTTTATTTTTATTTTTTGTCTATGTGATTGAGGGAGGCAAAAGGCATAACTGCCTATAGCGAGTGCCTCCCCCATAGTTGAAAGAGTGACAGGGCCAAAATCAAGGGACGTTCGAGCCAAAATGCCTGGACACACGGAGTTTGAAGCAATTTAAGTCATAGGAAGAGGGAAAGACTGATTCTGGGAGAGAGTTCCAGAGCTCAGCTGTTGAGTAGAAGAAAGTTTGAGAGTAACGTTTCACTCTTGGGTTGGAGAGTTGCACAGAGTAGGGGTGGGATTGAGTTGCAAGACGGGTACCACGTGCCCTACGTAAAGGAGGTGGTATGCACTGGGATAGCTCTGAGGAACACTGATTATTATAGTAGCGATAGAATAGCGAGAGAGATGCAACATTGCGGCGGAGAGAGAGAGATTGCAGAGAGTTGGTGAGTGGACGGGAGTTAATGATACGAAAGGCCTTCCTTTCAACTTTGTCTAGGAGAGCGGTGTGAGAGGAACCTCCCCACACATGTGAACAATACTCAATACAAGGGCGCACTATGCCCCTGTACAGAGCAAGAAGCTGTGCAGGGGAAAAGAACCCCCTAAGGCGGTTGAGCACACCCAGCTTCTGGGAGGCTGCCTTAGCAAGACTGGTAATATGGTCCTTCCAAATGAGAGCAGAAGAAAAAGAGACACCAAGAATATTGAGAGAAGATGAAGGGTTGATTTTTGTATTGTTGAAGAATAAGGGATAGTCCGCTGGGAGATCCTGACGGGTAGATAGATGGAGAAATTGGGTTTTGGAAGCATTAAAGTTAACAAGGTTTTCTCTGCCCCAATTGGAAATAGTATTTAGATCAGAATTTAAGAGTTCTATGGCTTCATTACGTTTGTCATTGAGGGATTGCTGGCTGGGGCGTTCTGAAAAACTAATGGAGTAGTGTAAGGTTGAGTCGTCTGCGTATGAATGGATGGGAATTAAGGTACAGTTAAGGAGATCATTTAAAAAATTAGAAAGAGAATAGGAGATAGGACAGAGCCCTGAGGAACACCGGAGTTTATAGGGTGAGGAAGTGAACAATGGCCGTCCACAACCGCGGCTATGGAACGGCCGGAAAGGAAATTAGAGACAAAGGCACAGATGGAGGGATAGAAACCGAAGGAGGGTAGTTTAGAAATTAAAGATTTATGCCAGACTCTATCGAAGGCTTTCGATATGTCTAGTGCAATAGAAAAAGTCTCGCCGAAGTCCCGAAAGGAGGATGACCAAGAGTTAGTAAGATATGAAAGAAGATCACCAGTAGAGCGACCCTTAAGGAAGCCATACTGGCGATCTGAGAGCAGATTATGAGAAGAGAAATGCTTAAGAAATTTGGAAGCAAGAATAGTTTCAAAAACTTTAGAAAGACAAGAGATAAGAGCAATTGGACGATAGTTGGAGGGTTGAGTGCGGTCACCCTTCTTTGGGACACGTTGAATGTGAGCAAACTTCCAGCATGAAGGGAAGACATTAGAGGATAGACAGAGACGAAAGAGTTTGCCTAGGCAGGGAGTCAGCACGGAAGCACAGTTTTTGAGAACAACAGGAGGAACACCGTCCGGACCGTACGCCTTATTAGTGTTAAGCCCAGAGAGGGTAGAAAGTACATCTTTAGAAGAGATTAGGATATTAGGCATAAGTAAGAGAGAGGAGGGCGGAGAGGGAGGAATAGCACCGGAATCATCCAAGGTGGAGTTTCTAGCAAAAGTTTGAGCGAAGAGTTTAGCTTTGTCAGAGGAAGAAGTGATGGTTGTGCCATCAGAGTGGGAAAGGGGAGAGAAAGACGAGGCAGAGAAATTGTTGGATAGGTTTTTGGCTAGATGCCAGAAAGCTTGGGAAGAGCTAGAGTTGGATAGTTCAGTGCATTTATTATTGATGAAAGAGTGTTTGGCAAGTCGAAGAACAGATTTGGCTTGATTCCGGGCAGAAACATAATTTATGAAGAATGAGAGTCTTGAGTTTTAAGGCGTCGGTACTGTTTGAATGCTTCCTCCTTATTGCGGACAGCAGTAGAACAGGCGTGAGTAAACCAAGATTTTTTAGCATTAGTCTGAGAGAAAGAGAATGGAATGTATGCTTCCATGCCCGATAGGATACCTCGGTAATGCGTTCAGCACTCTCCGAGGGTCCTCGGCCATGGAAGCAGAAATCATTCCATGGGAAATCAAAGAAGTACTGCCGAAGAGCCTCCCAGTCGGCAGTGCCAAAGTGCCACAAGCGCCGCCGGCTAGGAGGATCGGGTGGCTGTACTGGAGAGATAGGACAGGTGACAGAGATAAGTTTATGGTCGGAGGAGCCCAGAGGAGAGAAAAGATCGACAGTATAAGAAGAAGGGTTAGAAGTTAGAAACAAGTCAAGAATGTTGGGCCGATCTCCGATGCGATCCGGGATACGGGTGGGTTGCTGAACTAACTGCTCTAGGTCATTTAGGATAGAAAAGACGTAGGCTTGTTCACCAGGTGGATCAGTAGTGTGAGAGGAGAGCCAATGGCGGTGGTGAACGTTGAAATCTCCTAAGATGGAGATTTCTGAGAAAGGAGAAATGGATAGAATGTGTTCCACTGTAGAGTTTAGATAGTCAAAGAATTTCGGAAAGTTGGTAGAGTTAGGGGAAAGATAGACAGCACAGAAATATTTAGTAAGAGAATGACAGGAAAGTTTGAGCGATAAAGTTGAGAATTCAGAGGAGTCGAAATCGGGAACACGAGAGCAAGTGAGTTTGTTGTGCACATATGCACAACATCCGCCTTTGGCTTTGAAACTAGGATAGAGAAAGTAGGAGGATACAGAGAAGGGGTTGCTGGAAGTTGCTACAGACACCTGAGTTTCGGTGAGGAAGAGAAGATCAGGTTTGTAGGAGGAGAGATGGTGCTCAACAGAGTGAAAGTTAGAGGAAAGTCCGCGAATGTTGCAGAAATTAATAGAAAGAGTAACAGGCCGAGGTCCAGGTAATTGTGTGGGGTCGTCAGGGGATGGTCGGTCGGGTGAGAGGGCATTTATGGTCCCCCCCCCTGGGGACTCCGAGGCTGGGCTACAATTCATAATTTTTTTTTTTTAATTTTGGTGTGGAGGAATGAAGTGTGGTGTGCATGTTTAGTGTAGTGAAGTGGATAGGAGGAGGAGGTGTTTGTGAGAGCTAGCTGGATTGCTCTCAGTGTAAATGAGGCACAAAGAAAATCAGTAAGAGAGGCCAAGCAAATGAAACAGGAGTTCCAGCGACTCTTTATCACATGCCTATAACCTCACCTGGGTCTTGCCCTGATCGATTGGTGCCTACAATCTCCCCACAATATTTAATTTAATTGTGATGCCATAATAATTTTGTTCTGTTTTATTTTATTTTGATGCCATAATAATTTTGTTCACGGGTTTATTTTATTTTGATGCCACAATAATTTTGTTCTCGGGTTTATTATATTTTGATACCATAATAATTTTGTTCACGGGTTTATTTAATTTTGATGCCATAATAATTTTGTTCTGTTTTATTTTATTTTGATGCCATAGTAATTTTGTTCACAGGTTTATTTTATTTTGATGACATAATAATTTTGTTCTCGGGTTTATTTGATTTTGATGCCATAATAATTTTGTTCTCGGGTTTATTTGATTTTGATGCCATAATAATTTTGTTCTCTGCTTTATTTTATGTTGATGCCATAATAATTTTGTTCTCGGGTTTATTATATTTTGATGCCATAATAATTTTGTTCATGGGTTTATTTAATTTTGATGCCATAATAATTTTGTTCTCGGTTTTATTTTATTTTGATGCCATAATAATTTTGTTCACGGGTTTATTTTATTTTGATGCCATAATATTTTTTTTCTCGAGTTTATTTTATTTTGATGCCATAATAATTTTGTTCTCGGGTTTATTTTATTTTGATGCCGTAATAATTTTGTTCTCGGGTTTATTTGATTTTGATGCCATAATACTCGGAAGGATTATACCACACATTATACCACACACTGGGGAAATGGTTATGTAAGACTTCGAACAAACACATAATTATTCGTTCTGTTTCTCATTTTGTATACATGTAAAGAATCCTTACAACATGGAGAATAATACGTGGAACGAATCCCAGTAACATCACAGGGAAAAGGGAAAACAATAGTAGATTATTTTTATGAAAAAGATAGGGGGAACCTGTTTTTGTTATCATGATGGTAATGATTTCGCATGTAGATGTGAAAACTCCGCTGGGAAAAATAACTGCAACTTTTGTATTGTTATTTTTAGTCGACAAAAATAATGATGGACATGGCAATCACTGGAAACACAAATGGTGGGCGTCATTTTAATTTGTCTTTTTTCGAAAATATTAAGGGAGCCTACCTCGTTTGTTTTTCTCTCTCTCTCCCTGTCTGTCTGGGTTGTATCCATTCTGCCCCATTCAACCCACTTTTTTTTAAGACGTTTAACCCCATCCAGGTGTCGATTTAAAAAACAATTGACAGCAGGCTAAATTTGTGCATTTTTCGATAGAAAAATGTCTCCGGCTAATCCGGATTTCTCCATATAATGCTGGCTCACTATCGCTCGCCATAAAGAAATCGACACCTGGATGGGGATAAACGTCTTAAAACAGTACGCTGAATGGGGCCCAATGAATACAAACCAGAGAAAGAGAGAAAAGGAGAGACAAAAAAGCACGTCTGTATTCATCCTCTTCATGACTCTGATGAACGAGTTGTATCACCCAGGATAACACGTCTTTGGGAAGCGCAATATTAATTCAGGGTGAGTTACGAGGAGTATGAGTATAGAATATTAGTTTTCATTAGGTGATGAATAGTAATGAAGAATTATTGGAAAGGTTCTCTTCATTCTCGCTTGATATCAGAATGTGTGTGTGTGTAGTGTGTTTTTTTGTGTGCGTGGGGTGTGATTGTGTATTTGGTGTGTGTGTGTGTGTTGGGGTGGGGGGGGGGGATTAGTGTTTGCGTGTGTGGGGTGTGTTTGTGTGTGTATGGGGTGTGTGTGTGTGGGGTATGTGTGTGTATGTATGGTTTGTGTGGTATGTTTGTGTATGAGGTGTGTGTGTGTGTGTATGGGGTGTGTTTGTGTGTGTGTGGGGTATGGGGTGTGCATTTATGGTTGTAGTGTATGTGAAGCGTGTGTATGTTTGTGGGGTGGGTGTGTTTATGAGGGAGGGGGGGGGGAGGGGGCATTTGTAGGGTGTGTGTGAGTGTTTGTGGTATGCATGTATGTTTATGGTGTATGTGAAACGTGTGTATGTTTGTATGATGTATGTTTGTGGGGTGTGTGTTTGTGGGTTGTGTGTGGTGTGTGTGTTTGTGTGGAGTGTGTGTTTGTGGTGTGTGGTGTGGGTTTTGTGGGGTGTGTGTTTGGGGGTTGTGCGTGGTGTGTGTGTTTGTGGGGTGTGGGTTGTGTGTGTTTGTGGGTTGTGTGTGGTGTGTGTCTTTGTGGATTGTGTGTGGTGTATGTGTTTGTGGATTGTGTGGGGTGTGTGTGTTTGTGGGGTGTGGTGTGTGTGTTTGTGGGTTGTCTGTGGTGTGTGTGTTTGTGGGGTGTGTGTTTGTGGGTTGTGTGTGGTGTGTCTGTTTGTGGGTTGTGTGTGGTGTGTGTGCTTGTGGGGTATGTGTGTGTGTAGTATGTGTAATGTAACTAGAATAACATAGATTGTACACCACATTGAAACTGTCACCTTAATAACAAAAAATAATAATAATAAATACAAAAAATGGAAGGAAACATGCTTACATTACTGAAATGTTTGTGGACATGCAGTAATGCAAGTAATGGTCACTCTTCTGTAAATCTAAAATGGCTTACTTAAGAATGGGAAAGGGGTGGGACCTATTTTTGTTTTCCAAAAATGTATGTGTGTTCGTGGGGTGTGTGTTTGTGGGGTATGTGTGTGTGGGGTATGTGTGTGTGTAGTATGTGTGTTTGTGGGGTATGTGTGTGTGTAGTATGTGTGTTTGTGAGGTATGTGTGTGTGTAGTATATGTGTTTGTGGGGTATGTGTGTGTGTGGTATGTTTGTTTGTGGGGTATGTGTGTGTGTGGAGTATGTGTGTTTGTGTAGTATGTGTGTTTGTGGGGTATGTGTGTGTGTAGTATGTTTGTTTGTGGGGTATGTGTGTGTGTAGTATGTGTGTTTGTGGGGTATGTGTGTTTGTGGGGTATGTGTGTTTGTGGGGGGGGGTGTGTGTTGTATGTGTGTTTGTGGGGAATGTGTGTGTGTAGTATGTGTGTTTGTGGGGTATGTGTGTGTGTTGTATGTGTATTTGTGTGGTATGTGTGTGTGTTGTATGTGTGTTTGTGGGGTATGTGTGTGTGTAGTATATGTGTTTGTGGGGTATGTGTGTGTGTTGTATGTGTGTTTGTGTGGTATGTGTGTGTGTAGTATGTGTGTTTGTGGGGTATGTGTGTGTGTTGTATGTGTGTTTGTGGGGTACGTGTGTGTGTTGTATGTGTGTTTGTGTGGTATGTGTGTGTGTTGTATGTGTGTTTGTGGGGTATGTGTGTGTGTAGTATATGTGTTTGTGGGGTATGTGTGTGTGTTGTATGTGTGTTTGTGTGGTATGTGTGTGTGTAGTATGTGTGTTTGTGGGGTATGTGTGTGTGTTGTATGTGTGTTTGTGGGGTATGTGTGTGTGTTGTATGTGTGTTTGTGTGGTATGTGTGTGTGTTGTTTGTGGGGTATGTGTGTGTGTAGTATGTGTGTTTGTGGGGTATGTGTGTGTGTAGTATGTGTGTTTGTGGGGTATGTGTGTGTGTAGTATGTGTGTTTGTGTGGTATGTGTGTGTGTAGTATGTGTGTTTGTGGGGTATGTGTGTGTGTAGTATGTGTGTTTGTGGGGTATGTGTGTGTGTTGTATGTGTGTTTGTGTGGTATGTGTGTGTAGTATGTGTGTTTGTGGGGTATGTGTGTGTGTTGTATGTGTGTTTGTTGGGTATGTGTGTGTGTTGTATGTGTGTTTGTGGGGTATGTGTGTGTGTTGTATGTGTGTTTGTGTGGTATGTGTGTGTGTTGTATGTGTGTTTGTGGGGTATGTGTGTGTGTAGTACGTGTGTTTGTGGGGTATGTGTGTGTGTAGTATGTGTGTTTGTGTGGTATGAGTGTGTGTGTAGTATGTGTGTTTGTGGGGTATGTGTGTGTGTTGTATGTGTGTTTGTGTGGTATGTGTGTGTGTAGTATGTGTGTTTGTGGGGTATGTGTGTGTGTGTAGTATGTGTGTTTGTGGGGTATGTGTGTGTGTTGTGGGGTATGTGTGTGTGTAGTATGTGTGAAATGTATGTGTGTGACATGGGTGTATGCGTGTGTGTGATTGTGTTGTGTGTAATTATGTGTGTGTGTGTTCCTACTGTGTATGATTGTTGTGTGTGTTCGTAGTATGTGTGATTGTGGTGTGTGTAATTGTGGTGTGTAAGCGAGAGAGAGAGAGCGAGCGAGAGCGAGCGAAAACAGAGAAGAGTAACGATTTTAAAGAGCTAGTGGCTCTGATAACGAAGACTATGACTAATAAACATAATTACAAATATCCCCCAAGTGCCCCAAATTAGCACTAGCGAGACAAAGCGAAGGAAGGGACGTACAAGGGAGAGTAATGAGAGAGAACTGCCAGGAAGCGCTCCAACACAATTAGGTTAAGGGGATAGTGGCTGTGTTTTTGGTCTATATATTTATCTATTAATATACTGTATATTTTAGTTTCCTCGCTAGACCACCTTTAAGTTTAAATAAACACCCCCTTTCAAGATAAATATCTACATTTTTCGGTAGAAAAATGTTCCGACCGAAGGCCGGTTGCATATAAAATTACTGGCTCGCTTTCGCTCGATAGGAAAAAATGACACTTAAATGGCACGAAAGGTCTTAATATTGAGAAGAAATGGGCGAAAGGTTTCAAAATCACTAAACTGACGGAAAGAACATCTTAAAATATCAAAACTAATGGGGCTAAACACGAGGGAGAAGGGGGTCCAGCAAAACGACCCACCTCCCCCTTAATGTAAAGTTTTTAATGATGTAGCCAATCCCGGGACTCCCTCGGAAGCCCTTCTCACTCTCGAGGGAGTATAGAAGGTGTTTTGGTTTATGTGTAAGCTATTATATTAATTATATTTAACCCCTTCTGTACCGACGACGTCTTTTTCGTTTGATTCTAGCTATATTTAGACGATTTTGTGCCGCTTCACCCTTTGAGTACCAGCGACGTGTGTTATAATTTATTCTAGCTATATTAAGACGATATTATGCAGCCTAAGAAGGATCTATGGTAGTTAAAATGGTTGGTTGAGATAGTTTGAAGCCCTATTGTTGCTAGAGGTCCTTCCTAATAAGCTTATTGAAATCGTCCAACCATTGCCAGGATAAAAAAAAAAAAAAAATCCACCGGTACTGATCAACGGGTTAAGAAGGATCTATGGTAGCTAAAAGGATTAATGGAGATGTTGTGTAGCCTTATATTGGTTAGAGGTCCTTCCTAAACTAAATAATATAATATAATAGTTGCCAGAATATAATAAGAACGTCACCGGTACTGAAGGGGTATATAAGCTATGTATACAGTATAACGGTTTTATATAAGCTATGTATACAGTATAACGGTTTTATATAAGCTATGTATACAGTATAACGGTTTTATATAAGCTATGTATACAGTATAACGGTTTTATATAAGCTATGTATACAGTATAACGGTTTTATATAAGCTATGTATACAGTATAACGGTTTTATATAAGCTATGTATACAGTATAACGGTTTTATATAAGCTATGTATACAGTATAACGGTTTTATATAAGCTATGTATAGAGTATAACGGTTTCATATTAGCTATGTATACAGTATAACGGTTTTATATAAGGTATGTATACAGTATAACGGTTTATATAAGCTATGTATACAGTATAACGGTTTTATATAAGCTATGTATACAGAAAAACGGTTTTATATAAGGTATGTATACAGTATACCGGTTTATATAAGCTATGTATACAGTATAACGGTTTTAAATAAGCTATGTATACAGAAAAACGGTTTTATATAAGGTATGTATACAGTATAACGGTTTATATAAGCTATGTATACAGTATAATGGTTTTATATAAGCTATGTATACAGTATAACGGTTTTATATAAGCTATGTATACAGTATAACGGTTTTATATAAGCTATGTATACAGTATAATGGTTTTATATAAGCTATGATTGTATACAGTATAACGGTTTTATATAAGCTATGTATACAGTATAACGGTTTTATATAAGCTATGTATACAGTAAAACGGTTTTATATAAGCTATGTATACAGTATAACGGTTTTATATAAGCTATGTATACAGTATAACGGTTTTATATAAGCTATGTATACAGTATAACGGTTTTATATAAGCTATGTATACAGTAAAACGGTTTTATATAAGCTATGTATACAGCATAACGGTTTTATATAAGCTATGTATACAGTATAACGGTTTTATATAAGCTATGTATACAGTATAACGGTTTTATATAAGCTATGTATACAGTAAATAGTTTTATATAAGCTATGTATACAGTATAACGGTTTTATATAAGCTATGTATACAGTATAACGGTTTTATATAAGCTATGTATACAGTATAACGGTATTATATAAGCTATGTATACAGTATGACGGTTTTATGATATAATTACCAACTGTTTTTGCTTATTTTATATATTTATTATGAATATAAACACATATATCTGTTGTTGCTTTTACTTTTAATGCATCTTGCGCATACGGAATTATGTGCTTTACTAAACAATCCATCTTCAGATAATTTGTTTTTAACTTGGACAGAACCTCAGCCCTAGATAGTTTGTATATATACATTGATTATGCTCTGAATATTATTGATCCTTCCAGAGCTGAGTGATGTGAACAGGGAGTGACATTATTAAATATATAGTCATCTGATAGAAAGTCTTAATTAAAGAAGACGTTTTTTTTTAATTAAGACTTTCTATCAGATGACTACCTATAAAACATAATATAGTGGAGAATAAAAAAACAAATCGATTAATTCTGGTAGGTCATTTAATATTAAGGGCCCGAACGACCAAAAATGTCATGACAAATAGATGACTCTCCCCCTGAACCTCTCTTTACAATTTGACTGCATTAAGGGGACAGTGGCTGTTTGTTTGGTCTATTAATTAATTTATTCGTATTTTTTTTTTTAGTTTCCTCCCTACACCTCCATCAAGCTTAAAAAAAACACCTCCTAGACCCCCCTTCAAGATAGATTTGTACATTTTTCGGTAGAAAATTGTCCCGGCCAAAGGCCGATTCCTCCTAAAATTACAGGCTTGCTATCGCTCGCCAGGAAGGCACGAAGGGTCCTAATTTTGACAAAGAAATGGGGTGAAAGGTCATAAAATCCCCAAACTAATGGAACCAACGTCTTAAAATCTCAAAACTAGAGGGGCTAAGCATTAGGGAGAAGGGGGTCCAGAAAAACGGTCGGTCTCCCCTTAAGAATCATTACCTTCCACCAGGGATAATTTGACTCAAGGGCGGGATGGAGCAGCTGGAGTGATCAGTTTAATGCCTATTATGAGGCATTTGAGGAGTCTAGTTAATTTGGTCTATTAATTAATTTATTAATGTATTTTTTAGTTTCCTCGTTAGACCTCCCTCAAACTTAGAAGACAAAAAAACCCAAAGCCCTCTCTAAAGATAAATTTGTAAAACAAAAATTATCGTAAAATGTACACATTTATCTTGAAGGCGGTTCTTTGGGGGGTGTTTTTCAAGCTTGATGGAGGTCTAGGGAGGAAACTAATAAATTTGATAAAAAACATACATAAATGAGCAAATAAATACGCCCATCCCCCCTTAAATCTCTGTCTGATTACTACAATTCGGAGGTTCGCTTGCCCAAATGTGGTGTCTTTGTGTGTACAGGCATGCGTCAGAATAAGGATACACCACTTCTTATACGTACCGAACCCAAACGAGATATATGGCAGTGTTATTACTATTCCAAACGCTTTTAACCCTTTCACGCACATATGACGCAGAGGTTGCCAGAATAACAATAAGAAATAGAGTTCTCTCACTCTTATAATTACCTCTCCAAAATTAGTTTTCTGCCCACAGCTAACTCAAAGACAATTGCAGAGGTTGAAGTAACTAAACTAAAGGTTTCTAAATACCCCTGATGGTAACAAAGGCTTTAAAGTATCCCTAATAGGCTCAACATCGCGTCATATGTCGGAGAGGCTTAAGTTTGGTTTTAAGGGGAGCTATTGGTTTTTCTGGACCCCCTTCCCCCTCATGTTTAGCCCCATTAGTTATGATATTGTAAAACGTTTGCCCCATTAGTTTGGCGATTGTAAAACCTTCCGCCCCATTTCTGTATTGATATTAAGATCTGTCATGCCATTTTGTTGTCTATTTTTTTTCCTGGCGAGCGATACCGAGCCCGTCATTCAGATGTAACCGCCCTTTGGGCGGGATATTTTTCTGTCGAAGTAATATACAAAATTCATCGCGAAGGTGGGTTTAGGGAGTGTGTTTTTTTTAAGCTAGATAGAGGTCAAGGGAGCAAACTAAGGACTAAACTATATATTGATAAAAAATACAAATATGTAATGTCTTATCTGTGTTCACCAACCCACCAATTAATATACAAAGAAACCTAACTAATGAAACCAATGAATGTAATGAATATAATAACCCCTCTTAATAACCCCTCTTAATAACCCCTCTTAATAACCCCTCTGAATGGGACACATAGTAATGGATTTTGCGGGCTCAAATTCGAATGCCTGTCCTGACGGAAAAGGGAAAACCAATCCTAGAGCCCCTTCCGCGGTGGACCTTTAAGGGGGAAGGGCCGTTTTTCTGGACCCCTTCTTCCCTCGTGTTTAGCCCCATTAGTTTTCCGATTTTAAGACGTTCGGCCCAATAGCTTGGTGATTTTAACTTTCGCCCTATTTCGTTGTCAATGTTAAGAACTTTCGTGCCATTTGGGTGTCGATTTTTTCCTGGCGAGCGATAGCAAGCCTGTAATTTTAACAGGCCTTCGGCCGGGAAATTTTTCTACCGAAAAATTTACAAATTTATCTTGAAGAGGGGTCTAGGGGCGATTTTCTAAGCTTGATGGAGGTCTAGCGAGAAAACTAAACAAAAAATATGAATAAATTAATTAATATACTAAAAACACAGTCACTCTCCTCTTAAGGAGGGAAGGAGGCTTACATAATGAGCGGTGGCCTTGTTTAATTACGGCCACGGAGAAAATGGAGTCTGGGTAATGTGGTTAACTGTCTGCTGCTGTTGGTGGAGTGGTGGAGGAGGCCGGGAGGTGGACGGTGGGGAGGGGCGGGGGTGAGACAGAGAGAGAGAGAGAGAGAGAGTGTGTAAGTGTGAGATATTTACATACATTTACATAGATACACGCCACACAGACTTTACGATCCCAGCGAGGTGGTCAGGACTTAATTCTAGTAGAGATAGCTAACCCGAGAGTAAGGGACAGTGGAAGGAAAGGATAGCAAATAAGAAGGCTCTCTCCCAACCCTCCATTCACCATCCAGCGAGAGAGAGAGAGTTTACAACTAATATCATAAACATAAGCAATACACTAGAAAGGAAATACAATATCTACGGTATAATAAACGCTTCCAAAGGTATATGTAATTACAGGAGAAATTGGCTCTTTGATCTAACATAAACAAGGGAGAAATGCGAAGAACAAAAATATGCCAGTGTCCCACGAGCGCATTTACCGGCAATTTTCAACGAGCAATTGTGTTTTTTTTTCGAAATATTTGGAGGCGCTTTGGCATTGGAATCGGAAACTAGATCAAAGGTAGATTATGGTAGCTAGTTTAAGGGGGTAGTGCTTGCTTCTTAGTAAGTGTATATAGTTACTAATACATTTTTTAGTTTCCTCGCTAGACCTCCATTAAGCTTACAAATACATCCTCTAGACCCCCTTCCAAGGTAAATTTGTACATTTTTCGGTAGAAAAATGTCCCGGCCGAAGGCTGGTGGTTCCTTATAAAATGACAGGCTCGCTATTGCTCGCCAGGAAAAAATTGACACCTAAATGGCACGAAAGGTCTTATTAATGACAAAGTAAGGAGGTGAAAGGTCTCAAAATCGCCAAACTAATGGAACGAGCGTCTTAAGATGTCAGAACTAATATGCTACACATGAGGGAGAAGGGGGTCCAGAAAAAAACGACTACCTTCCCCTTAACTCTTATGGAACTTCTATTATCAAGCTGGTAGACAACAATCGCCCGTAAAAAATGACGGAAATATCGTTCGTGTGACACCGACAGTGGTTATTTGTTGGGGTCTATGTATTTATATATTAATTTATATTTTATTTTCCTCCCTATACCTCCATTAAATTAAAAAAAAAAAAAAAAACATCCATTAGATCCCCCTTCGAGATTAATTTGTACATTTTCTGGTAGAAAAATATCAAGATCGAAAGCCGGATCCTTCACAATTACGCCATCGCTCGCCTGGAAAAAAATCAACACCTAAAGGGCACGAAAGGTCTTAATATTGACAACAAAATGGGGCGAAAGCTCTTAAAATCGACAAACTAATGGGGCAATAGTCTAAAGATCTTAAAACTAATGGGAATAAGCAAGAGGAAGTAAGAGGACCAGAAAAACGGCCCATCTCCCCTCAAGAACTGCAACAATGATATAATATGCGATCAAAGATAATGAGAGAGAATATATATAAATGATAAACAAAGGATCAAGAGAGATTAAGGGAGCCCACCTCGCTTTTTTTTATCTTTCTCTCCCTCTCTCTTTGGCTTGTATCCATTCGGCCCCATTCAGCCTACTGTTTTAAGACGTTTACCCCATCCAGGTGTCAATATTTTCCTGGCGAGCATTAGCGAGCCAGCATATATATATTTTTGTTATGACAGCAAGCTAAATTTGTACATTTTTCGCTTGAAAAATGCCTCTGGTGAAGCCGGATTTCTCCATACAATGCTGGCTCGCTATCGCTCGCCAGGAAGAAATCGACACCTGTCTTAAAACAGTTGGTTGAATGGGGCCGAATGGATACAAGCCAGGGAAAGAGAGAAAAGGAGAGAAAGATAAACAAAAAGCCGGTGACCCCCTTTAAGAAGAATACGTGAGGGAAGTGAACATTAAAAGGAAAATTAAACATGAACTAAACCTGACTGTAATTTAGAGCGACATAAATCATCTACTATCTACTGAAGGTTGATTGTTTTCTATTATGTTTAAACATGTTCTTGTAGTTATAAACTATTAGTACCGGTATGCTGCACATTTAAAATATATTTATATAATTTAAGTTAATGCTACATTTCATAATATAGCCTAACATGTGATATGATTAAATCTAGAAAAGTGCCAACTCCCGACGGTAATTGTCTGCAAAATTCACCAGATTAAACAGTACGGTACGGTACGGTAATTTATTAAATTTATCGTACCTTAAAAGTTCCGTACCGTACCTTCACGAAAATACCGTGCTGTACTTGTGACTAGAAACCAACCTTACCGTACCTAATTCCATACCGTACCATACTGCCAGCCTTGGTGCCTGCAGTCGTCGCCACGCCGTCTCTCTGCCTGGGCCTCCTGGTGGATCCCCTCTCCAAAAATTGGGTGCCCCGTGTGACGGTCCGAGGGACGGTCATGTTATTGTTGACGTCGTAACCAGCGCGCCGCTATGGCGCCCAAAGGCGACCCACCTTACAGGGCCGTCTGCCGCTGACCTGTCGCCGCCCTCGTACCGTCGCTAGCAAACCGCCCACCGTCATTAGTCGATCGCCTCCCGTCATCGAAATGTCAGTCGTCCTCAGTTGACTGTACGCCGACCTAGGCTCCAAAAATTCAGCATGTCAAAAAAAAATTTGCAGGCCAGCCGACCTCTCCCCCTAGAAACCGTCTGGTTGGGACCATTGCCAAAGGGCGCCGCATTATGTGCTGTCCTCGTTACGACCACTAGGTCATCGAGGGTCGGCACTTAAATCGGCATAGTGTGACAGGGCCTTTAATGTTATGCCATGTTAGCTTATGGTAAGTTAGCTTAGATTTCTTATGTCATGCTTAGTTATGTTTGCTCAGGTGAGGGAAGGATTGGATGAGTTAACTTGGAACACTGGACAAAAAGATGATGCAGAGACATTGTATTTTCACATTTCTTCATTAAGTATGGATAAATGAGCTGCTAAGGGATTCGATTTACATCAGCTGGAAAACAATAGGCTATAGTCACCCTATTTTGGATAAAGAGTAGCCCCGATCATATCTCCATCTCGTTCATATCCCAATCCCGATGGGGCACCACTCTACGGGGGTCACGTGACAGGGTGATATAATATTTAAACTAAAATAGTTGTTGTTGTTGTTGTTGTTCCCCAAGCTGCCTGGCCGAACAGCCCCAAGGCCCCGAGTAAGGCCAAGGCCATAAACGAGCGACCCCACAGAACCCTCCCTGTCGACCACAATAAAGCCTGGGTGACCGAAGCCACTCCATGGCGGGGGGCTGAGAGGGTGCGTAAACGCCCGGGAAACCAAAGCCCCACCCAGGGCCCTGTGCCCCTCAGCAATTATGAAGAGAAAGTTGAGGGGCAAAGGAATAATGTGACGCTTTAGCTTCCAATCTTGGTAGATTGGGAGGTCAATCCACGGAAGAGACGCCGTCACTCGAGATCTAGAAAATATATAAGTAAAAGGAACATTCAGAGTAAGCTATGGGTATGGCAGAGATCGCTCAGGTCTCACTCTGATAGACCAGCCAATCACCATGGTCTTACTAAAATAGTAAGACATCATTAGTCCCAACGGTTTGCGGCCTAGGACACAAACAGGCAAACATACTACACAACTTTATATATACTTGAATAGTAGTTGAAAAGGATGGTATATTTCTCAGTATATCTCAGTCTGTCTATTAATGATTGATCTAAACATGTACATAACAAAATTATTCATCCACTTTCAGTGAAGTGATTAAAGCATATAAATTTATATTTATTAATAATTGCTGATTAAGGATGAACTTAATAAGTACGGTACTGTGCACAGTATGTATGTACACACGGCTCTCAACTGCTCTTTCCCACATGTACCCCTCAAGTAGCAAGGAAGAGGGTACACATTTTTATATTTTTCCCTTACACGCTTGATGTGCAAAATACTCCTGCTTTGATCCGCGACCATATGTTATCACTGGAGGAAGATCAAAGGCTGATGGAAACATGAGGAAGGCAATTAATACTTTTACACTGAGGAGCCAAAGGTGGTGGGATGATCTATAAGTTGGTTCATTGTTTTTGTTTAAAGCTCTTGTTTGTGATTGATAGGCTTTTATTTAACTTAGTACGTGGTGAAAATGATAGAACAAAGAATCCAAGTTAAGGGGGACCACCTGCTTTTTTTATCTTTCTCTGGTTTGTATCCATTCGGCCTCATTTGCCTACTGTTTTAAAACGTTTATCCCCATCCATGTGTCGATTTCTTCCTGGTGAGTATAGGGAGCTAGCATTGTATGGAGTAATCCGGCTTCGCCGGAGAAATTTTTCTATAGAAAAATTTACAAATTTAGCCTGCTGTCAACAACTTTTGTTTTAAATATGCTGGCTCGCTACCGCTAGCGAGGAAATAACCGACACCTGGATCGGGATAAACGTCTTAAAACAGTAGGCTAAATGGGGCCGAATGGATACAACCAGGAGGTAGAGAGAGAAGAAAAAAAACGAGGTGGGCCCCCTTAACTCGTCCAATCCTTCCCTCACCTGAGCAAACATAACTAAGCATGACCTAACAAATCTAAGCTAACCTACCATAAGCTAATATAGCTTAGTTAGTTAGTTAAAATAGGACTTCAGAGGCTATCAACCCTTCTGGATTATTAAACCAGCACACTGTACTGTAAGCCAAGAAGAGCGTCAAGACTGGAGCCCCTTTTCGAGAACTCCAGTCCCTTGGTGCCAACACAGCATAACATTAACCGATACAGTACCAGTGTCGTCCTTTTCATTATATTCTGGCAACTATTAGACGATATGATTCAGCTTAGGAAGGACCTCTACCAATTGAAAGGCTACAGGCTATCTCGTTTCTTCCTTCTACCTATCATATATCCTTCCTAAACTTCATAATATCGTCTCAATATAGCTGAAATCAAATAAATAGTACGTCGCCGGTACAGTAAGGACTAAGGGAGCCCACCTCGTTTTTTTCTCTCCTTCTCTCCCTCTCTCTTTGGCTTGTATCCATTCGGCCCCATTCAGCCTCCTGTTTTAAGACGTTTAACCCAATCCAGGTGTCAATATTTTCCTGGCGAGCGGTAGCAAACCAGCATATATATTTGTTTGTTTTGACAGCAAGCTAAATGACGTTTTCGATAAAAACAAATCTTCGGCGAAGCCTGATTTCTCCATGCAATACTGGCTCGCTATCGCTCGCCATGAAGAAATCGACACCTGGATGGGGATAAACGTCTTAAAACAGTTGGCTGAATGGGGCCGAATGGATACAAGCCAGGGAAAGAGAGAAAAGGAGAGAAAGATAAACAAAAAGCCGGTGACCCCCCCTTAATACCTTTATACTGAGGTGGTGGGATACGCTATAGCTTGTTTGCAGTTGTTCTTTAAAAGCTCTCTGTTTTGGGGAGACATTAAATAAGTGTATTCAACTTATGAAAGATTGTTCATGGCCAAAGGGTTAACATTAAGCGTCCCAGTTAAGGGGAGATGGACGTATTTATTTGCTTATTGTTTTATCTTTATATTATCTTTTTTAGTTTCCTCCCTAGACCTCCATCAACCTGTAAAAAACACCCCCTAGACCCCCTTCAAGATAAATGTGTACATGTTTTGGTAGAAAAATAAGCCGGCCGAAGGCCGGTTACTCTTAAAATTACAGGTTCGCTATCGCCCACCAGGAAAAAATCGACACCTAAATGGCACGATAGGTCCTAATATTGACAAAGAAATGGGGTGTGAAGTCATCAAATCACCAAACTAATGAGTCGAACGTCTTAAAATCTAAAAACCAATAGGATTAAACACGAGGGTGAAGGGGACCAGAAAAACCAGCCCATCCCCCCTTAACCCCTTCAAACAGGCAGCGAATCTTATTTCTCATCCGGTAAATATGATCAAAGTAAAGTAATCCTGTTTCTCTTCATCTTGTTTTTCGTTCGTTGTTCTTGTTGCTGTGTGTGGTGGAGATGTAGCTCAATGGTAGAACGGTCGACTACGAATTCAGAAGACAAGGACTCGAATCCACATGATAAGTTTCAATATTAATGAGGCTATATGTCCTTATCAAGCAGGTGTATCGTTTTCTAATGAAGTCTGACTATATAAACATATCAACAAATACCCTCTTCCCTTTTCTTTTCCTCGTCCTCTTCCCTCTTCTATTCCTCGTCCTCCTCCCTCTTCTTTTCCTCGTCCTCCTCCCTCTTTTCCTCGTCCTCCTCCCTCTTCTTTTCCTCGTCCTCCTCTCTCTTCATTTCCTTGTCCTCCTCCCTCTTCTTTTCCTCGTCCTCCTCTCTCTTCATTTCCTTCTCCTCCTCCCTCTTCTTTTCCTCCTCCTCCTCCCTCTTCTTTTCCTCGTCCTCCTCCCTTTTCATTTCCTTGTCCTCCTCCCTCTTCTTTTCCTCTTCCTCGTCCCTCTTCTTTTCCTCTTCCTCCTCCCTCTTATTTTCCTTTTCCTCCTCCCTCTTCTTTTCTTCGTCCTCCTCCCTCTTTTCCTCCCTCTTCTTTTCCTCGTCCTCCTCCCTCTTCTTTTCCTCGTCCTCCTCCCTCTTCTTTTCGTCTTCCTCCTCCCTCTTCTTTTCCTCTTCCTCCTTCCTCTTCTTTTCCTCCTTCTCCTCCCTCTTCTTTTCCTCTTCCTCCTTCCTCTTCTTTTCCACGTCCTCCTTCCTCTTCTTTTCCTCGTCTTCCTTCCTCTTCATTTCCTCTTCCTCCTCCCTATTCTTTTCCTTGTCCTCCTCCCTCTTCTTTTCCTTGTCCTCCTCCGTCGTCCTCCCTCTACATATGGTCTTGGGATGAGCCATAAAGCAGTCTTATCCTATTCCTTATAATTTATGCGTTTTTGTATTTTTCTCTCCCCCCTCCACCTTCTCTCCGTCTTCTTCCTCTTATGTCTCCTTACGCTCCTCTTTCATTTCCTCTTCTTCCCCATCTCTATCTCTTCCTCCACTTCCTCTTTTTATTCATCTCTCCTCCTCCTATGCATCTAGTTATCCTCTTTATCTTCCTCCTCCTCCTACTCCGTCTGATGGTGTGATAAGCCACTAAGCATCCTCTTCGTCCTCCCTCCTCCCATTCCTTCCTCCTCCTCCTACTCCGTCTGATGGTGTAATAAGCCACTAAGCATCCTCTTCTTCCTCCCCCCCCCACTCCTTCCTCCTCCTCCTCCTACTGTGATAAGCTACTAAGCATCCTCCTCTTCTTCCTTAATCCTCATCCTCCTCCTACTCCGTCTGATGCTGTGATAAGCCACTAAGCATCCTCTTCTTCCTCCTTCCCCTCCTCCTCCCTCTTCCTCCTCCTCCAGAGTTAATGATGGCCCCAGCAGGCACATTACCCATGATCACGCGGCTGCCAGCTCAGGAAGGCAATAACCAGACCCTAACACAGTCCCTGCAGCCAAGATTGTAGGGAGAGTCGGGATTCTTCTTGTCTTTTATTATTTCATTCTTATATTATGTCTTATATTATTTCCCTCCTCGTTGTCCTTCTTATATTTCCTCACTCTTTCCTTTATTGTCATTGCCGTCCATATTTCTCCTTCCTTCTGGTGCTCTCCCATTTCCCTTTCTATTCCTCTGTAGAGGCAAGATTATAAATTATATGTAAACCCTGGATCCTTCTTGTCTTATATTTATCTCCTGCTCGTGCGTCCTTCTTGCATTCCCCATTCTGTCCTTTATTATTGAAGTTAATAATGAAATTGATGATATACTTAATCTTAGCTGGATTGAAGACAGGCAATCGTAAACAAAACTATAATTTACAATCAATTCTATATATTTTTGCCGTCCATACTTGCCCTTCCTTCTGCTGTCTCCCCCCCCCCCCCCCTCCCCCTTCGCTTTCCATCCTCTCTGCAGGCAAGTATAATGGGAAAGTCATTATTCTTTATATAATATTTCCCTATGTGTGTGTCCTTCTCACTCTTTTCTTTCTTATATATCATTGCCGTCCATACTTGTCATTCCTTCTCCTGTCTATTCTATCCTTTCTCTTTCCTCTCTCTTTTCTCCTCACATTTCTTTCCCTTTCCTCTTTTTTTCTTTCTCCTACTGTATACTATTCATCTTGACAATAACTAGGTTCTCATATACAGTCACTGCAAGCAAGATTCAAGATAGGAGTGTTTGTTGTCTTGTACCTTTCTTGTCTTGTATTATGCCGCTACATATACGTGTTCGTCATTATTTTCGTGTTCACCCTTTCTCCCCCCCCCCCCCACCCCCTCTCTCTCTCTCTCTTTCACTCACTAACCCACTCACTCACTCACACTCTCTCTCTCTCTCTCCATGCCTTCTGTCTTCCTTCGCAGTGTATCTTCTTGCCCTTCTTTCTTCTCTTCTTCCTTCCCTCAGTCTTTTCATCTCCCTTCGCAAGGCCTCTTCCTATCTCCCTCCTCCTCCCCCTTCTCAGTCCTCTCCTCTTCCTTCGCATTACCTCTTTCTATCTCCCTCCTCCTCCTCCTCCGCCTTCTCAATCCTCTCCTCTTCCTTTGCATTACCTCTTCCTATCTCCCTTTTCCTCCTCTCCTCCTCTCCCCCCTCCTCCTCCTCCTAACCAAGCGCTGAGTACCGGTAAGCCTGGTGCCTAGACCTGTCAAGCCCATGGGATGTTATATTGCCTCCATTATGTCACCAGGAGAGGGCAAGGCAGATTAATTAAGCGGGTAGGCGTTAATTAGTAGTCTTTATATGTCTACTATATTTACTGTATATATATATAATAGTAGGATAAGTAGGGATAAGACGCCTGGACCCATCTTTATTCTCGAATTTTCGGCTTACATTAAGCCATCTTCAGGAGTATTATTATGTTTTGTAAAAGGTGTAGCCTGTTGATAGTACACGATGTGCTTAAGTAAATTACGAAATAGCTATATATATATTTTTAGTTAGATATGTTTCAGTTGCTACTTCTAACTGAGTTTTCAGTAATTTTGTATAAACTTTAAACTTATAAATATTTATATAGAATAGCTTGTAATTGTTTACTCATTTTCCACTGACTTATTAGTAATCCCGCTGTTCCTTCTGTTATGAGTGTTTACTCCTTTTAGGGATTATATGATAAGTTTAAATTTATGAAAGATGGGAATAGAGCTGTTAACATGTGGAATGGACTGCCCAGAACAGTGATTATTTAGCAGTTGAAAGTTTTAAGCGTAAGTTGGATTCCCATATGGATGATATAGGCTGGGTGTGAACGGGAGCTGCCTCGCATGGGCCGTATGGCCTTATGCAGTTTCCCGCGATCTTATGTCCTTATGTTCTAAGCTGGTGTCACACGACCGCTGTACACCCACCAACGGAGATAGATTAGATGCTACGGACCTAATTACAGTATATTGATGCTGTTTTCCTATTTAGGAGAATTAAAGCACAAGCAAAATAATGAGACTTCAACTATTCTTTTGATAGTTAAATGTTTTTTAGTTATTAAATAATTATGTAGTTATATACTGTAGATCAAATAGTTTATTTTATAGTAACTCTGTGACAGTTAGCTCTGTTGGCGGTTGTACACTTGCCAAGACAGTAACCTTGGACACACGTTGTGAAGTAATAATGTAGTTCATAATATTTGTTCTAAACAAAATTAATGATTTCCCTATATTTTAATATTTTATGCCAAGTACTGAAATCATCGAAGTATACACTCACCAATTTGTCGATAATAAATTATTCTATTAACAGTTCTGATATATGCATCACGGAAATTAAAGTTATTTTGTGTGCAGTGGGGCAAGTTTCGAATTAAATATAAATAGCTACGTAGTGATAATGTTCACCCTGAACAAATTTAAGTAATATGTTCTATGACAATTACGAATCGTTACTATTACGTAAAGTTTCAATCATATTTCAGGAAGGGATTTTAATGAAATTAAAATAATAAGAGTCCGATCGCTACAAACCAGTTTGTGGTTATTGAATGCAATTATGAAATGGTTGTATTTTAAGTAATTTTAGATAGATAGATATAGCGATTGTTGAGCAACAAGTTGAATATAACAAAAATTATATGTTGCGCCGGTACAATAGTATTCAATGATTCAGAGCCATTCTCTTGGACATTATTTTTGGGTTTGATCAAACAATAAACAAATTTCAGTGTTTTACCTCATAAGTATAGCGCTATAAATAGATATTAATCGTGGGCATGTGCTGTAGGGCCTACCTTTAACTTTCTTGATAGTGTAATTCTTATAACGTATAAGTTCTGTATGTGGTATCCTGGGTTCGAATCCTTGAAGAATCGCATTCTTTTATTATTTTCATTTGGAGGTTTAAAAAGGGCCTCCAGCAATTTAAAGGATTCGAAGTATCTTACTTATCCCTTTTATTACCACAGATCCTTCTTAAACTGCATAGAATAATAAATATATAGCTGGAGTAAAGTAAAAAAAAGACGTCGCCGGTATTGAAAGGGTTAACTGCTTCTATAGCGGCGACGTTATTTTGATGTTATTCTAGCTATATCTAGACGATTGTATGCAGTTTAAGAAGGATCTGTGGTAGTAAAAAGGGTTAAGTAAGATGGTCCGAAGCCTGTTTATTGCTGGAGGCCCTTTTTAAACTGAATACAATTATCAAATACTAGCCAGGATATAGTACAAAAGACGTCGCCGGTACAGAAGGGGTTAACAGTGAGGTAATATATCAATATTGCAATTACGTTCATGAGTCTTGGTTCACCTGTATTGTTTTCATTATTATTATACACAGTTACTTATACATTAAGGGGAGGTTTTTGCCTTTTTTCTTGACCCCCTTTTCTCTCATGTATAACCCCATAAGTTTGAAATGTAAGAAGTTTGCCCCACAATCATAGTTTGGCGATTTAAAAACTTTCGTCCCATTGTTGTTCTTGTTTTGTCAATAATACGACCTTTTGTACCACTTAGGTGTTGATTTGTTTCTGGCAAGCAATAGCGATCCTGAAATATAGAAGGAACCGGGTTTCTACCGAACAATGTACACATTTATCTCGAAAGGGGGTCTTGTGGGTGTTTTTAAAGCTTGATAGAGGTCTAGGCAGCAAACTAACTCCCCCCCCCCCCCTTAACCCCTTCTGTACCGCCAACGTGTTTGTAACTTAAATCTGACTAGTACTAGACGATTTTATACAGTTTCAGCGGGGCCTCTAACAATTAATAGGCTTCGAACTATCTCACTTAACCCTTTTGTACTGCCACAAATCCTTCTTAAACTGCACAAAATCATCTACATATAGCTACAATAAAGTTAAGGGGACAGTGGCTGTTTGTTTGGTCTATTAATTAATTTATTCATATATATTTTTAGTTTCCTCCCTAGACCTCCATCAAGCTTAGAAAAACACCCCCTTCAAGATAGATTTGTACATTTTTCGGTAGAAAATTGTCCCGGCCGAAGGCCGATTCCACCTAAAACTACAGGCTCGCTATCGCTCGCCAGGAAAAAATCGACGCCTAAATGGTACGAAGGGTCCTAATATTGACAAAGAAATGGGGTGAAAGGTCATAAAATCCCCAAACTAATTGAACAAACGTCTTAAAATCTCAAAACTAGTGGGGCTAAACATTATGGAGAAGGGGGTCCCGAAATCGGTATGTCGCCGGTAAAACATAAAAATACATAAACAAAACACCGAGCAAGAGCTGGCCAACCCATGGAATCGCTAAACAAAATGAATGCGCATCGTGAACGACAACTGCACAATACATGTACGCAGATAAAGTAATAACATGCATGAACAGAATCAAATGGGTATATACGCTTTTATCAGGGCATTTGTTTGGTTTCCGTGGCGCTGTTACGCACATAAATGGCGAAGCTGTTATACAACCATTTTCATATATGCTATTTTAGCTTAACCCCTTCTGTACCAGCGACGTCTTTATTCGTTGATTTTAGCTTCATTTAGCCGATATTATGAAGCTTAGAGAGGGATATATGGTAGCTAAAAGGATTAATTGAGATAGTCTTTTTATATATATATATATATATATAAGTGAGTGAGGCAGACGAAGGGCAGAACTGCCTGTAGCGAGTGCCTCCCCCAGAGTTGAAAGAGTGACAGGGCCAAAATCGAAGGATGTTCGAGCCAATATGCCTAGACACACGGAGTTTGAAGAAATTTAAATCATAGGAAGAGGGAAAGACTGATTCTGGGAGATAACTTAACCCCTTCTGTACCGGTGGCGTCTTTATTCGTTGAATTCAGCTACATATAGACGATTTTGTGAAGCTTAGGAAGGATTTATGGTAACTAAAGGGATTAATTGAGATAGTCTGTAGCCTTTTGGTTGGTATACGTCCTTCCTAAGCTTCATAAAATCGTCTAAATGTAGCAAAGTTATACTAAAAATAGACGTTACCGATACAGAAGGGGTTGAAAGGAGAATATAATGGCAAACAAAATATGCAACCTTATCCTATACTTTGAATAGTTAAGATGAGGCTGATGGACTGTTGAGGTTAAGGGAATTGGTGTCGTTTATCTGGTCCCCTTTCTCCCTCGTGTTTTGTTTTGAGATTATAAGACGTTCGGCCCATTATTTTGGCGATTTTAAAACCTTTCGCCCCATTTCGTTGTCAATTTTAAGACCTTTCGTGCCATTTAGGTGTCAATTATTTCCTGGAGAGCGATAGCGAGCCAGGAATTTTAAGAGGAACCGACCTTCGGCCGGGAAATGTTTCTACCGAAAAATGTACAAATTTATCTTGAAGGGGGCTCTAGGGGGTGTTTTTTTTTCTAAACTTGATGGAAGTCTAGCGAGAAAACTAAGAAATAAAGGAATACATTAATTAATAGACCCCCCCCCAAAAAAAAAAAAGTAAACGGTCTGTCTTCCCTTAATAACTGTTTTTGAAGCTTTCTTAGGCTGATGTATAGCTATAATTGAGGGGACATGGGCCGTTTTTCTGGTCCCCCTTCTTCCTCATGTTTAGCCCCATTGGTTTTCAGATTATAAGACGTTCGGCCCATTAGTTTGGCGATTCTAAGAACTTTCGCCCCTTTTTTTTTTAATATTAAGACTTTTCATGTCATTTGGGTGTCGATTTTTTTCCTGGTGAGCGATAGCGAGCCTGTACATTAAGAGAAACCGTCCTTCGGCCGGGACATGTTTCTATCGAAAAATGTACAAATTTATCTTGAAGGAGGGTCTTGGGAGGGTCTGTAATAAGCCCAAATGGTGGAATAAAGATATTTCAAACTGCCTGCTTGCTAAAAAATTTGCTAATGATAGATTCAAATCCTCACAAAATGACGAAGAACGGGTGAAATTTGTAGAGCTACGACGCAAAGCCAAAAAGTTAATTAAGCAAAGTAAAAAGACCTTAGAGTTACATATTGCGAATCAAAGTAAAACAAACCCGAAAGAATTCTATAGTTATATCAGAAAGAAAAAAAGTAGTTACTTCAACTGTTGGACCGTTAGTCGATGAAAAAGGAGAATACACCAAAGACGAAGTACAAATGAGTAATGCCCTCAATACCTTCTTTGCATCAGTTTTTACAACAGAAGACCTCAGTGATATTCCTACACCATCGCCGATTCAGATTGATAATTCAGATGTTCTAAGCAATATCACCGTTACAGAGAGAGAAGTATTGAATTGTTTAGATAAACTCAAGGTAAATAAAACGCCAGGACCTGATACAATCTCGCCTAGAGTTCTAAAGGAAGCTAAGAATGAGCTCTCCAAACCACTGACATTACTATTCAATAAATCCTTGCAGTCTGGAACTATGCCTGATCAGTGGAAGCTAGCCAACGTAACACCGATATTAAAAAAAGGCAGCAAATCCCTACCCAGTAACTATCGTCCAATTAGCTTAACCTCAGTTGTATGTAAAATGCTAGAAACGGTCATACGAGACAGACTCGTAAATCACTTAGAGGAAAATAACATACTTAAAGATACTCAACACGGCTTTCGTAAAAAACGTTCCTGTTTAACAAACCTCTTAGACTTTTTCCACGATATCCTCAACCTCTACGATGAGAGTAAAGCTGTAGATATTATATACCTTGATTTTCAAAAGGCCTTTGACAAAGTTCCCCACAAACGTTTACTGCTAAAACTAAAAGCGCATGGAATACAAGACGGTGTGTTGAAATGGATAGAAAATTGGCTCAGCAACAGAAAGCAAAGGGTAGTCATAAACGGTAAGGCATCTAAATGGACCAATGTAAGTAGCGGGGTACCCCAGGGATCGGTACTAGGACCAATTCTCTTTCTAATTTACATCAACGACATAGATGAGGGTCTCACCTGCACAATCTCAAAATTTGCTGACGATACAAAAATTGCAAATAGCGTACTCTCAAAAGAACAAGTTGACGATATGCAACACAATCTAGATAAATTGTCATGTTGGGCCCAAATTTGGCAAATGAGTTTCAATGCGGATAAATGTAAAGTACTACATGTCGGATACCTAAATGAGAAAGCAAACTATTCGATGAATGGCACTCAGCTTAAGAATGTAAACAGAGAAACTGATCTGGGAGTAACAATATCGAGTAACCTAAAACCGAGTCAACAATGTCCAGAAGTTGTTAAGAAGGCAAACAAAATAATTGGCTTTATAGGCAGGTCATTTGAGCATAAATCCAAAGAAGTTATCCTAACCCTTTACAATTCCTTAGTCCGCCCTCTTCTGGAATACTGCGTTCAATCCTGGTGCCCTTATTACCAAAAAGATATAAACAAGCTAGAACGAGTTCAACGTAGAGTTACCAAAATGATACCTAGCCTAAAGAACAAACCATACGAAGAGCGTCTTAGAGAATTAAATCTATTTCCTTTAACCCAGCGCAGATTAAGAGGCGACTTAATTCAAGTGTTCAAAATCATCAAAGGCATCGACAATATGAACTGTAGTAAGTACTTCACTATCGACCAATCTAATTACACGCGGGGAAACGGTTGCAAAATTATTGGTAAATCTTTTAACTCGCACGAATCTAAGAATTTCTTCTTCAATCGAGTTGTCAACTTGTGGAATGGGCTTCCCCGAGACGTTATAGACTGCAGCACCGTTGATTCATTTAAATTCCGCCTAGACAAATATCTCGCATCAAACCCGCGACTGACTGCGTTTGTAAATGAATAACTTTATCCTCCCCTCAGTTACTAACCCATATGTCCCCTACTAACTTCCTAGTCCTGCCACGTTAGTGGCAGGGCAGTAGTTCCCTTTCCAATGTTCCCTTACCCACTCTAAACCACTGTTTGCACACTTGATCCTCAGTGTTTTGGAGGACAAGCAACCTAGAAGGGTCACTATACCTGTTGTTGCTTGATTTCCTTTGTACTCCTTTGTACTCCTCTTAAGCCGGTATCACACGAGCGCTTTTTCCCTCAACATTTATCCTCAACACTGGTCTGGCAGCTTACGAGGTCAACATTTAAAATATTTCGGTTACCTATATTCATCCACCATCAGTCTAGTTTCCGATACCAGTGCAAAGTATTCCAGAAATATTGCCAGAAAAATGTTGCTCATCGAATGTTGACTATAAAAGCTCTCGTGTGATACCGGCTTTACACTACTAACGCACGTGAATATGTTTATGGAATTAGCCCTTTCAGTACCAGCGACGTGTTATATTTTATGCTAGCTATATTTAGACGACATAATGCAGCTTACGAAGGATCTGTGGTAGTTAATAGGGGTGGCTGAGATAGTTTGAAGCCTTATTAATTGCTAGATATCCTTCCTATGCTGTCTAAAATTGTCTAATAGTTACCAGCATATGATGCAAAGGACGTCTCTGGTACTGAACGGGTTAAATTTGTATGCGAGTTCTTAAATTGAATCAAACATCAGACATATACATATTTGAGTGTTTATCTTATTAACTTTCAGAAATTAAGTGATAGCGTATTAAGCCTGCCCCATCAATTTGAAATGCACGTTTTCTCTAGTCGCTCAACTATAACTATTTAATATTCTCACAGGGAATAATACTAATCATTGACCTATATGGAAGTCACTATGTATATTGTGTGCGCGACGGGTGTTGTTCCTACTATTTAATGTATTAAGGGAGCCCACCTCGCTTTTTTTCTCTTCCTCTCCCTCTCTCTTTGGCTTGTATCCATTCGGCCCCATTCAGACTACTGTTTTAAGACGTTTACCCCCATCCAGGTGTCAATATATTCCTGGCGAGCGGTAGTGAGCCAGCATATATATATTTTTGTTTTGACATAAAGCTAAATTTGTACATTTTTCGATAGAAAAATGTCTCCGACGAAGCCGGATTTCTCCAAACAATGCAGGCTTTCTATCGCTCGCCAGGAAGAAATCAACACCTGGATGGGGATAAACGTCTTACAACGTTGGCTGAATGGGGCCGAATGGATACAAGCCAGAGAAAGAGAGAAAAGGAGAGAAAGATCAAACAAAAAACGGTGACCCCCCTTAATTGATATCAGAGTGTTCAATCGTAAATTTAAGAGTATTTGATAGGGGAGAACAAGGACAGTGTATGTGTTATGTATTCCTGAAGTGAGAAATACTTTAAGGGGGGATGGGCTGGTTTTCTGGACCACTTTCTCCCTCATGTTTAGCCCCGTTAGTTTTCAGATGTTAAGATGTTTGCACCATTACTTAGTCGATTTTAAGACCTTTCGTCCCATTTCGTAGTCAATATTTAGACCTTTTCGTGCTATTTAGGTGTCGATTTTTTCCCTGGCTAACGATAGTGAGCCTGTAATGTTGGAAGAACCGGTTTTCGGCCGGGAAATTTTTCTACCGAATAATGTACAAATTAATCTAGAAGGGGATCTAATGGATGTTTTTTTTTTTAAATTTGATGGAGTTTTAGGGAGGAAACTAGAACAATAATGAATACATTAAAAAATCGGCCAAAAAGTGAACCATCCCCCCTTAATATGCAAGGAAGTGACGCACCAAAGGTTGCTTAGAGGTGAGCGAAACAGTTCCTTGCTCGTTTGGCTAGTACCGTAAGCTATATATTATAATATAATATAATTTAGTATAATATAATATCATCTCCTCTAGACGATAGGTTCCGCTCGCTTCAATTCCCTTATAGCCCCTATATTTGACCTTTAGATCAGTCCAACCAATTAAGTGATACATGTTGGCCGACACGAGAGAGAGAGAGAGAGCTCGATATATTATTATCTTCTACAGCAATCTACCGGATTAATGCCACGAGTTCAGGTCAGCTAAGGGTGCTTCTACATTGTAGTTATATGCGCTAGGGTAAGGGTATGAATATTATATTAGCAATTAGTAAATATTTACTCTGGATAACTTCTTATTCTTGCGTCCGAGCATTCTTGAATTCCTCTGGAAAACATGCCACTTTCGAAAAGCTTGAAATTATATTAGTATTATAATTATTAGTAGTAGTATTATCAGTAGCAATACATATCGAACAGATGGCAATATGGTGATGGTACTGGACTGTGAAGGATATACAAAGACTATAAGCTAATGACTATAGGTAACGCCAACGAACTTGACAATAATCTACACCCCTTAACTTCTTATAACTCAAAATGAATGAAAGCAATCGGGCTGACATTTCTATCATTTGGGAAGAGTCCACCAGGAAATAGGTGTGGATATTTACAGCCAGGTTGCTCGAGGTCCTTTTGAGTTACGAAGAGGTCAGGGATCGAGATAATTGTCAAGTTCGTTGGCGTTACCGATAGATACTATGTGTAAAGGTTAACCCCTTCAGTACCACTGCCATCCTTTTAATTTTATTATGGCTACTATTACATTATTTTAATTAAGTTTGAAAACGGTTTGCAGCAATTAACAGGATTCGAAATATCTCACTTAATTGGGCCTTTTTCCTACCACAGACCCTTCTTAAACTGCACAAAATCGTCTAAATATAGCTAGAATAAAATGTAAAAGACGTCGCCGGTACAGAAGGGGTTAAGGGAGCCCACCTCGATTGTTTTATCTTTCTCTCCCTCTCTCTTTGGCTTGGATCTATTTGGCCCCATTCAGCCTACTGTTTTAAGACGTTTGCCCCCATCCAGTTGTCAATATTTTCCTGGCGAGCAGTAGCGAGCCAGCATATATATATTTTTGTTTCACAGCAAGCTAAACTTTTAAATTTTTCGATAGAAAAATGTCTCCGGTGAAGCCGGATTTCTCCATACAATGCTGGCTCGCTATCGCTAGCTAGGAAGAAATCAACACCTGGATTACGTCTTAAAACAGTTGGCTGAATGGGGCCTAATGGATACAAGCCAGGGAAAGAGAGAAAAGGAGAGAAAGATAAAACAAAAAAAACGGTGACCCCCTTAAGGAATTCCTCCACGAGCAATACCACTACCTCAGCTTGCATGATAGGCTAGAGCTGGAATCTTTACTGAGAGAGAGAGAGAGAGAGAGAGAGAGAGAGAGAGAGAGAGAGAGAGAGGCTAGAGCTGGAATCTTTACTGAGAGAGAGAGAGAGAGAGAGAGAGAGAGAGAGAGAGAGAGAGGCTAGAGAGCTGGAATCTTTTACTGAGAGAGATAGAGAGAGAGGAGAGAGAGGCTAGAGCTGGAACTTTATGAGAGAGAGGAGAGAGAGAGAGAGAGAGAGAGAGAGAGAGAGAGAGAGAGAGAGAGAGGCTAGAGCTGGAATCTTTACTGAGAGAGATAGATAGAGAGAGAGAGAGAGAGAGGCTAGAGCTGGAATCTTTACTGAGAGAGAGAGAGAGAGGCTAGAGCTGGAATCTTTACTGAGAGAGAGAGAGGCTAGAGCTGGAATCTTTACTGAGAGAGAGAGAGAGAGAGAGAGGCTAGAGCTGGAATCTTTACTGAGAGAGAGAGAGGCTAGAGCTGGAATCTTTACTGAGAGAGAGAGAGAGAGAGAGGCTAGAGCTGGAATCTTTACTGAGAGAGAGAGAGAGAGAGAGAGAGAGAGAGAGAGAGAGAGAGAGAGAGAGAGAGAGAGAAAGAGAGAGAGAATAAAAGAAAGGCGAAAAATAGCTATTAACCCCTTCTGTACCGGCGACGTGTTATATTTATTCTAGCTATATTTAGACGTCTGTAACCGCTTTGGAAGGATCTCTGGTAGTTAACAGTTAATTGAGATAGTTCGACGCCTTATAACTATTGCCAGAGATTCTTCCTAAGCTGAATAAAATCGAATAGTAGTAGCCAAAATATAATAAAAAGGTTGTCGTGGGTACTGAAGGGGTTCCACCAAACTATCAGTGAAAATTCTATAGCACGCCGCTCCACCATAATATACCAACACACGGACCCACCCGAGGGATCACTGGTATAAACACATGGTGATCGACATATCTACTTTAGTTAGACGTGTTCCCAGAAGAGCGGCCGGTAATAATGATGCTTGAACAGGAGCCACTCATGCATAACCCCAAGCAAACTGTGCCACCTCGACTCGATAATTGGTGCTTGGAATGAGGGGAGGGGGGGGGGGGGGGAGCGATCGGACGGGATACTTTGACACGTACACCGTACAGTCGCTTATAAAAAATCGTGGAGACCCTCTATATTTGTTCTTATGCATGTATAACTGGATTTATTTTCGGATGGCCCTCTCTTTACAAAAATATATAGTTTTGCAATTAATGTATTGAAAATAATCTTCATAAATTCGTTTCATGAGATAATATGCTTCCAGTTTATAAAAAATGGCCAAGGTCCACGAACTCTTATCAGTGAATGCACAGTGGCGCTAATAAGTCATGTTTCACCTGTCATTACGTTTGGCTTGCTATGCACTGCATTAATGTCTGTCAGATGTTGATTTGGGTGGGTAAGTATAGGAAGAGGTTTATAAATCTCTCGCAATGACAAAAATCAGGTTTAGATATTGCTGATACCAATTATGGATCAAAATATACATGGTGCTGAGACATCACTTATTAGGCCGACTGTACAGTGTCACTAAGTACGGGCAAAATCAATCCCCTCCCACAGGTCCTTCCAAAACTGAATACAATCGTCTAATCATAACCAGAAGGAAAGAAAGAAAGCGTCCACGTAATTTGTCGTCGTTATTGTTCTTGTTGTTTTTATGTAATTATATCGTTACTGCTGTTTTAAGGAAGCCCACCTCGCTTTTTTTTTTCTCTTTCTCTCCCTCTCTCTTAGGGTTGTATCCATTCGGCCCCATTCAGCTTACTGTGTTAAGACGTTTACCCCCATCCAGGTGACAATGTTATCCTGGTGAGCGGTAGCGAGCCAGCATATATATATTTTTGTTTTGAGAGCAAGCTAAATTTGTAAATTTTTCGATAGAAAAATGTCTCCAGCGAGGCCGGATTTCTCCATAAAATGCTGGATCGCTATCGCTCACCAGGAAGAAATTGACACCTGGATGGGATACAAGTCTTAAAACAGTAGGCTGAATGGGGCCGAATGGATACAAGCCAGAGAAAGAGAGAAAAGGAGAGAAAGACAAAAAAGCCGGTGACCCCCCTTAATATTCCCGTGTACCTGTTATGTTATAAAAGCTTCCATGTTGTGTATTGTCCCGTTTTGCTTAAGGGAGGTCACAGGTTTTTTTTCTCTCCTTTTCTCTCTTTCTCTGGCTTGTATCTATTCGGCCCCATTCAGCCTACTGTTTTAAGACGTTTACTCCCATCCAGGTGTCGATTTTTTCTTGGCGAGCGGTAGCGAGCCAGCATATTTTGTTTAAAGTTTTTGACAGCAGGGTAAATTTGTACATTTTTCGATAGAAAAATGTCTCCGGCGAAGCCGGATTTCTCCATACAATGGTGGTTCGCTATCGATCACCAGGAAGAAATTGACACCTGGATGGGGATAAACGTAAACGTCTTACAACAGTAGGCTGAATGTGAACGAATGGATACAAGCCAGAGAAAGTGAGAAAAATAGAGAAAAAAAAAAAGCCTGTGACCCCCTTAATTATTATTAATGTTGGTGTTAGCGTTACGGTTGCTGTCATGTTGCAGTATTGTTGTTGTTGTTGTTGTTGTTGTTGTTGTTGTTGTTGTTATGTTCCCATGCCGTACTGATTGAAGGTGTTATTGTTACATTTTTCGTGTTTTTTTCGTTCAGAGTTGTAATATGCTCGTGTTGATGTTATTGCTGAAATCCTCTTGCGTTGTTATTGTTTATGTTGTAATTGTATTTGCTAGTATTGACAACAACAGAAAAAGGACAAGTTGGGATTGGGCCTGAGTATATAGCATAGAATAGAATAGTATTGTTGTATTGTGCTGTATTGTCGTTATTGCGAGTGTAGTGTTGTTGTTTTTTCTCCGTAGCGAAGTTAGTTTGATGCCTGGATGGTGGAAATTGGTATGGGGTTTCTGAAGTATAATTGACCAGTTGCGAGTTTCATTCTATAAGGAAGTTGGAGCTGTAGACATCGTTATTAAACAGAAATACAATAATAAAGTACATATTTAGTAGATATCTAATGGATAAAATTTATGTTGAATTTAGTTGTATGTATTTATAAATGTACTACAATCGTATTTTAGCTGGTAATTCTGCTAAATGTCAATGTAAAAAACTCCAACTTCCTTATAGCCAGAAACTCGCAAGTGGTCAATTGGTGTGTTGATTCCGGGAAAAAAAAATACCGAAAAATGCAAAAAATTACCTTGAAGGGGGGTCTAGGGTGTGTTTTTTAAGCTTGATGGAGGTCTAGCAAGGACATTTAAAGTTATATGAATAACTGAATAAATAGACCAAGAAAACTACCACTATCCCCTTAAGATTAGTGTGGTCTCCCCATGGATATGGTATTGTTGTGGTATGGGTATAGTCCGTTCATTCTAGGCTGGGCAGAAATCGTAACCCCTAACCTAGAGTAATCGAGCTATTTTTTCTACCAAATAGGAAGATTCGGCTAGGGAATAGGTGTGGAAATGAACAGCTCATTTGCTCTAGCCCTTTTTGAGTTACAGAGGTTAGAGGTTAAGATTTCTGCCCAACTTAGAATGAACGGACTACTGTGGTTTCCCCGTGGGTATGGTGCTGTTGTGGTATGGTTAGTGAGGCTTTCTCGTTGTATGGGTATGTGAGATGGGATGTGAATGGGGATGTGAGGCTTTGGTGAAATTAGTGTGGTCTTCCCGAGTTTATGATGTTCTTGTGCGACTTTCTCGCAGTATGGGGATCCTGCGATTTAATTATTTACTATAGCTCTGTTTTTCATTATCTAAGTTAACAACCTTGATAATAGATGAGTAGATCCGGAGCGACAACATAATAAGAAGAATGATTAAATTCTGATAATGACACTCGGGGTCCCTCAAAAGATATAGATACAATACACGAATGGTCAGTAAATTGGCATATGAAATTTAATGTAGACAAATGTTGTGTGTTAAGGGAAGGTTTTTAGCTTGCTCCCTAGACCACCATCAAGCTTTTTAAAATATCCCCAAGACAAATGTGAAAACATTTCGGTAGGGCCGGTTCTTCCTAAACTACAGACTCGCTATCGCTTGCCAGGAAAAATCGACACCTAAATGGAATGAAAGTTTTCAAAATTGACAGAAATGGATCGAAAAGTCTTAAAATCGCCAAATAAATGGGATGAACGTCTCAAAATATCAACAATAGTGGGGCTAAGCATGAGGGAGAAGGGGGTTCAGAAAAAACCCTCCAAGTGAAAATCTCCCCTTAAGCTTTGGAATGTTAGTAGATAATGCAGGATACCATAGAGGAGAGTAACTCACATTGTCAAAATATATGTACTAGTCCTTTGTACAGTTGCCCAAATAAGTGATGTCGCGGCACCAAGTATATTTCGATCAATAATTGGTATCAGCACTATCTAAGCATTAATTAATCATTTCGAGTGAGCTATACAAACATGTTCCTATCTTTACTCACCCTATTCAACATCTGACAGACATTATTTAACCACACAGAGAGCAAAACTTAATGACTGCGGCGACACGACTCATTTGGCCAAACGTACTAGAGATCTAAAGCCAAGAAAACAGTGCATTAGTGTCCATATCACTGAGTCATCTGGGATTATTAAGAGTCATTAAAACGAAAAATAACAAAGTGTGCATCCTGCTAGACATCTTCTATATGCATTAAGGCTGTGAGACATTGGGTTTGCATTCGTTAGAGTTGTAGAATTAGAGAAGATTAGATAGAGATGGAGAAGTGGAATTAAGATAGAGGAAACGAAAGATGTGCTGAAGCTGAGTGATGCCAAAAATACTCAAAGAAATGAATTCAAATTGGACAAAACTATAATTTTTTGGGAAAATATATAGGCTATAGTCCATTCATTATACGTAGGCGAGAAATATATAGGCTATAGTCCATTCATTATACGTAGGCGAGAAATATATAGGCTATAGTCCATTCATTATACGTAGGCGAGAAATATATAGGCTATAGTCCATTCATTATACGTAGGCGAAAAATCTTAACTTCTATCCTCTGTAACTTAAAAAGGCCTAGAACAAATGGGCCGTAAATTCCCAAACCTATTCCCTGGCCGACTCTTCCTAAATGGTAGAAATATGAACTCGATTACTCTAGTAGTTTGTGAGTTATGGAGGATAGAAGTTAAGATCTCTGGCCTACTTATAATGAATGGATTATAGTACTGGTTTGGCAACGGAGATATAGATGTGTGGAATAGGTTACCGGGTGCTATTGTAGGGTTAAAAACGATGGAGAGTTTCGAAGTAATGTTGGATAGAAATATGGATGACCAGTATCTGCCTTGTGTGGGTCATTTTGTTGTCTGCGGGCTCCCGTTTTCTTTATGTTCTAATGTTCAAATACATCTACTTATCAGTTTATTCTAGGATTGGTGCAGGAGGGAGAGGGATTAAGTGAGTGAGTGTGTATGTGCGTGAGAGAGAGAGAAAGTGAGTGAGTGAGTGAGTGTGACTGAGTGAGTGATAAAGCAATTGAAAGAGTAAGAGTAATTAAGTCGGAGAGTAAGAGAGGGAGAGGAAGGAAAAGAGTGAGGTAAGGGTACGGGTAGAGATGTGGAGAGAGAGAGAGAGAGTAAATAACTGAGTGAGAGAGAGAAAAAAAGAGAGAGAGAGAGATAGGGGAAGAGAGAGAGAAGGAGAGAGAGAGAGAGAGAGAGAGAGAGAGATAGGGGAAAGGGAAGGAAAGAGAGAGATAGAGAGAGAGAGAGGTAAGGGTACGGGAGGAGGTGCGGGGTGCCCTGCCGAAGGATCGATAGGAACTCGGGGCTCCCCTGAGGGAAAAACGCCAAGTGGAATATAAAAATCATTGGGAGCGAAGATTGAGTTTGTCACCCGCTCATGATTGTCGGGTCCAGGGTACAGGCGCGGGCAAAAGTCGCGTTCTATATCATTCCATTGTTTTAACTTCTGCTAATCCTTCTAGTTGACCCTCTTAGTAACATGGCGTCTGTTTACATTTGCTTCTTGCTAACATTAAACGATTTTATTCAGCTTAGGAGAAACCTCTTGAAATCAGCGGGGTCAAATCTATCTTTCTATTTATTGCGTGACGCCATGATGGCCATGAATGAATTGCCCCCATGCATCTCCATCCCCTGTCAGCGGACGCCCCTCCTCCCAACGAACATCGCTTTCACTCATATAGTACCTCTCAACTCCATCCGCCCACCCCACTCTCCTTCTTTGTCCTTCCACCTCACTCTCGTACACTCTCTCACACATACACGATTATGTATTCAAAATTTGGATCAGTCAGAAACATAGACGATTTTGGCTCCTACTGCCCCCAATTTTGCAATATTCCACTTAATTTTCAGCATAATCGGGGTTAGTCGGGATATAAGAAAGACCTATGTGATTCAGAGGGTGTATGATGACTGCCTTTACCTCTTTGAGTCCTAGAGATAGATAATAAACTAACGAAAAGCGTCCAATGGTAACCAGAATAAGATAAACAAAATTACGGCATGGTGCTGAAGGGGTTAAAGTCATATAGAGTGTATACAGAATATACAGTATATATATATAGAGAGAGAGAGAGATGTTTACATATATATATATAGTGTGTGTGTGTGTGTGTGTGTGAAAATATAATATAGAAATAGAGATATTGTACGAGGGAGAACGGGTCAGGATTAAAGAAAGGGCCCCAGTGTGAAAAAGAGCAAAGATAGAATATGAGAAAAGGAGAAAGCTAAAGAGGGGTGTAAAAATGTCGAGTTCGATAAAAAACAAAGGACAAGAGACACAATATGAAAAATGGTAGAGACAGAGTAAATGGTTGTGAAAATGTGTGTGAGAGAGAGAGAGAGAGAGCAGAATGAATAGTTTTGAAAATGTGTGTTTGTGAGAGAGAGAGAGAGAGAGAGAGAGAGAGAGAGAGAGAGAGAGAGAGAGAGAGAGAGAGAGAGAGAGAGAGAGAGAGAGAGCAGAATAAATGGTTGTGAAAATGTGTGTGAGAGAGAGAGAGAGAGAGCAGAATGAATAGTTATGAAAATGTGTGTTTGTGTGAGAGAGAGAGAGAGAGAGAGAGAGAGAGAGAGAGAACGTCATAAAATTTGAAAAATAATGGGGCTAAACATGAGGTAGAAGGTGGACCAGAAAAACGATCCATCTCCCCTTAAAGGCTTGTGATAAGTTTGAGAGTGGGTATACGGGGGGAAAAAACTGTGACAGTGTATTTCCTATGAACCTTTTTTCTATCACCATTATGACTGATTCTGGGAGGTATTGACTGATTCTGGGAGGTATTGACTGGTTCTGGGAGGTATTGACTGGTTCTGGGAGGTATTGACTGATTCTGGGAGGTATTGACTGATTCTGGGAGGTATTGACTGATTCTGGGAGGTATTGACTGATTCTGGGAGGTATTGACTGATTCTGGGAGGTATTGACTGATTCTGGGAGGTATTGACTGATTCTGGGAGGTATTGACTGATTCTGGGAGGTATTGACTGATTCTGGGAGGTATTGACTGATTCTGGGAGGTATTGACTGATTCTGGGAGGTATTGACTGATTCTGGGAGGTATTGACTGATTCTGGGAGGTATTGACTGATTCTGGGAGGTATTGACTGATTCTGGGAGGTATTGACTGATTCTGGGAGGTATTGACTGATTCTGGGAGGTATTGTTCTTTCTTATTAATCTCGTCAGCATACAGTGACGTTTTTGCTTTTCCTTTCATTGTGGGTATTAGTAGACGATTTCATTCAGTTAAGTAGGAGTTTTAGAAGTTAAAGAGTTAAGTGAGACAGACTTAGTCCTTTGATTCCTGTAGATCCTTCCTAAATTGGACAAAATCGTCTAATTGTGGCTAAAACTAAATATATAATCGCATCAAGAGTTAACACTAATCCCTTGTTGGTGTTTATGGTGTGCCTACCTCTTTAAGGAGTGAATTAAGAGGGAAGGGTATATTTTTTGGTCGATTATTTCATATATCTATTATTTGTTTTAGTTTGCTCCCTAGACCTCCATCAAACTTTAAAACAAAAACATTCATTATATCCCCTTGCTAGATTAATTTGTACATTTTTCGGTAGAAAAATGTCCCGGCCGAAGGCCGATTCTTCCAAAATTACAGGCTCACTATCGTTCGTCAGGAAAAAAATGATACCTAAATAGCGCGAAAGTTCTTAATAGTAACAAAGGAATGGGGCGAAGGGTCTTAAAATCGACAAACTAATTGGGCAACCATCTTAAAACCTGAAAACTAGTGGGGCTAAACATGAGGAAGAAAGGGGGCCAGAAAAACCAGCCTATCTCCCCTTAAATCAAAATATCAGGAAAATATAAGTGTAGGCAGAGGTGAGAATGAATTATATAAATGTAAATACTGCTTACAATTGTTCGTACCTTCAGTGTAATAAATGTATTACATTAATCTTGTAATCGGATTACATGCACACCATTATCTTCATTGTTTTATTTCATTAGTCTTTGTCAGCTGTGTTGCTTTCATATTTAATCACAGTTCAGCATGGAGTACTTGATGAGTAACTATTTTGTCCTGTTTTATTTATACTGTATTATATTCTATTATATTATATTTTATTGTTTATATATATATGTTTTTTATTTGTATTTTATTTTGTATATATACTGTATATATATATATTTATATTTATATATATATATATATATATATATATATATATATATATATATATATATATATTTATATTTATATATATATATATATATATATATTTTTTTTTTTTTTTTTTTAAAGGCTGGTGCGTATACTAATCACCCAAAAATATATATTTTCAAAGTTCATCTAAAAATGTTCAGAATTTAGGGCGTCACATTCGTGCTCCTCGCACAACGATATGATTATATATGTTGACAGAAATTAGACAAATTTACATCTCGTTTTTTCTCACTCTGGTTCTTGGTGTCTGTTTGTCTGTCTGTCTTTTTCTATCCCTGTCAATGGTAGCTGGGGAGCTTATGTGATCACTGATATTTGGTTCCTGCTTCTTATCAAATTATGTATCCTAATCGGTCTGCACAAGTAGCTGGTACACTACTATATGATAACCTTGACACAGTGAACCATAGAGGAATATAGAAGGAGAAGGTTGCCTCGATCAAGCATGTATATACAGGGAATTCTTCAAAGTATTTCATCAGGTGTCATAATTGATCAATATCATGTTTAACATCAATCATTGCAGGAAGTTGTACACTCATGGGCAAATGATAATTATATATATACAGTATATACTGTATATATATATGTATATATATATATATATATATATACAGAGAGAGAGAGAGAGAGAGAGAGAGAGAGAGAGAGAGAGAGAGAGAGAGAGAGAGAGATAGATAGATAGATAGATAGATGAGGGAAAAACGCCTGGACCCATCATCTGTATATTTCGAATGTTCGGCAGCTTCACATAGTCATCATCAGGAATGCCATAGATCCTAAAATAGAGTAGAACACCTAAAAACTGGATTTCAAAATGTTAAGCACATGAACAATTATTCTATTTGAAATAATCATGTTTCTATGAATTAACACAAATATCTATCTTTATATAGAATATTCTAATCAAACTGCATTTCTAAATTTCCTCATTGGGATTTCGATTTCGTAATAATTCAAACTACAAGAAATAACCCTTCACAACCTCAAAAAACATACCATATCAAATTATCAAGCTAATTTTGAAGATCTACTTCTCTTCATGAGGTACAGTATTTATTATTTTCCATTTTTACTGGTACACTGCGATAGGCCTAATGTAAGGCTCTCTTGATGGACGGCGATAGGCCTCACGGAACCACGGTTTTCTAAGGCATTCAAATCCCATGGCAAAGGTGGGTTAAGCATGGAAATTGGTTGACAAGTAGGATCAAGTGTCAGCTCTCGATACCCAAAATAGTAATACACTCAAACCTCACACACATTCACATACCTCACCATTACTCCTCCCTCATCATCATTGTGGAGGCAGTGGCAGCACTCAGGAACCATCCATCAACCCCAAACATATCCAATTTCCTATGTAAATATAGGAGAGAGGAGTAGGTATAGCCTGAATCCAGCAAAAGCACTTTACAATCACTGGAGGAGAGGGGGAAGGGATGATGCACATATTTTTGTTCCCTCTTCTCTCACGCTTTCAGCTCTGCCATTGTTTATCCAATTCTATCATTTACAAAAAAATTCTCTACGCCTACTTTCTTGTTCCTAATTCTTCACATATGCCTTGAGCTTCAAACCTATGCACATGTGGCTCAATAATATTGCTTTATTTATACAGGGAGATATAAAGGGGATATTTTGAAAATTTTCCCCTTCCTCGCACCTTCTGCTCCTCTTGTCTGCACTCTTGATAGTTGCTTATGCTCAACAGCTACTTCAACTTCTGACCACAACCGCATATTTTTTTGTGAAAAAAATAAAAAATAAAAGTTTGGATGCAGCAATGCTTTTCTGACACATACTTTTCGTTTTGCAACTGTCATCATCGGTACTCTATGGGTTTATCCACTCGGTTAACAAGGACACTTTCCTTCTTATTCTGGCTAACAGAAGGAGATTATATTACATTTAGGAAGGAATTTTGAAAGTTAGAGGGTTAATTGAGATTTTTTTTTTCTATGTGATTGAGGGAGGCAAAAGGCAGAACTGCCTATAGCGAGTGCCTCCCCCATAGTTGAAAGAGTGACAGGGCCAAAATCAAGGAACGTTCGAGCCAAAATGCCTTGACACACGGAGTTTGAAGCAATTTAAGTTATAGGAAGAGGGAAAGACTGATTCTGGGAGAGAGTTCCAGAGCTCAGCTGTTGAGTAAAAGAAAGTTTGAGAGTAACGTTTCACTTTTGGGTTGGAGAGTTGCACAGAGTAGGGGTGGGATTGAGTTGCAAGACGGGTACCACGTGCCCTACGTAAAGGAGGTGGTAAACACTGGGAAAGCTCTGAGGAACACTGATTATTATAGTGGCGATACAATAGCGAGAGAGATGCAACATTGCGGCGGAGAGAGAGAGATTGCAAAGAGTTGGTGAGTGGACGGGAGTTAATGATACGAAAGGCTATTACTATAGATCCTTCCTTAATTGCTTAACCCATACTGTTACGACCGGCACTACGAAATAAACAAGGGCACTTAATAATCGACTAGATGATAGGCTATATCTGCAACAACGGTACACTAATTCCAAACCCTCGAACTATTACGCCGGTGAACAAAACACTTAAACCCTCCAGAGTTAATCTGCTGGATAACGGGGTATCAATTAACTGGGGTTTAGTGCACTTCTACAAAGGCTTTCCGGTGACGGCAAAGCCTACTCACAGAAGGAGTACTTTATGTTAATAAAATGCTCTTAAGTAATAACAATGCTTGAATAAACTATAACAAGATTTAATAAAGGAGTATATGCTTATGTTAACTTTAGTGTGAGTCTGTACTCAACACTAAACTCTTCAATGCTCTATGAAAACACTGAAAGTCTAGTCCTACAGCAAACAGATATGGAATCTTCTGAGAACGTCTGATGCTCTAAGATGCTCGTTAATATAGAACAGAAATAATGCAGGGGCAGGACATCAAAGCGTGTATCTTAAATACACCAATAAGTAGGATACATATATTTAACAAGGGAGTGCAACAACTCTGTGACAGCACTAATAATAGCCACTCAAAACAGTACTTCCTTAGCCAAAGTAACAGCCATACTGGGTTGTGCACCAAGCATCAACCTAAGCTAAAATAATATGTGAATTCCTATAGCATACGCAGTTAAAGTTAATAAACACAATGCTGTCTTTATTACTAATAAAGTCTAGCAGCGGCATAAAAGGTACAAGGAGCCTAGGCAGAGCGCAAGCATGCTCGTAGCCTACTGTCTCCCCTTGAACAGATTTCCCTTATGTTACGTTAATTGACAAGGAGGCTCTCTTGGTAAGTCCAGATCTCAAGTATCTGGTCTTGCCCTGGCGCTCCACAAAGGTCAACACAATGAGGTAGCGAGCATACGAGCAAGAGTAGGCAAAAGCCCTTCGCTCGTATACTGCTACACTCGCAAAGGAAAAATATGCACAAGGGTTACAGGCACCTAGCTTTGTCGAAGTCGAATAGGCTTTGACTCGCCATATACATAACTCAGACAACGACTAAAGATACCTTCCACTGTCTAGCATTAAATAGTAACAAAGAACAATTCAATAATTAGAAGCACCCAATGATAATATGACTCATGTGACTATGACTAATAATCCCTAAAGCTAGTGCAAAACATATATGTGAGAACTGGTGCTGGTAATACGACTGGCCGACTATGGAAGTCGTATGCAGAACCAGAAGGGATAAGTAATTGAATAAAGATGAGAAGTAATGGAAAAGAAGAAGTTCAGAGAGAGAAACAGTAGTACAGTCGCTATTCTATCGCTACTATAATAATCAGTGTTCCTCAGAGCTATCCCAGTGCATACCACCTCCTTTACGTAGGGCACGTGGTACCCGTCTTGCAACTCAATCCCACCCCTACTCTGTGCAACTCTCCAACCCAAGAGTGAAACGTTACTCTCAAACTTTCTTCTACTCAACATCTGAGCTCTGGAACTCTCTCCCAGAATCAGTCTTTCCCTCTTCCTATGACTTAAATTGCTTCAAACTCCGTGTGTCCAGGCATTTTGGCTCGAACGTCTCTTGATTTTGGCCCTGTCACTCTTTCAACTATGGGGGAGGCACTCGCTATAGGCAGTTATGCCTTTTGCCTCCCTCAATCACATAGAAAAAAAAAAAACAAAAAAAACAGGGGGTTAGATTGGGGGACAGATTGCAAGGGATGTCTAGGACCAAGCACACTATGCCAAGCTCTGCAGGAGACACGCGGCGGGGACCCCCCCAGCACCAACACTAGGACAGCGGCACCCAATCACAGACCACTACGTCATGAAATGCAGGCGTCCTAGGACGCGCCAGGCCCGCCAGCCAATCAAGGGCGTGGGAAAGCCCGCGCGAGCGAGGGAGGCACATGTACATACACACGCACATAATACAACCTCACTGCCTACCTCGCTCTTTCTCCTTAACTTCACACTGCATATCTTATACTCTATTACTGATATAAAATACTTCCATGTGTCACAGACAAGAATAAAGACCACCACTGATCTGGCTGTGACTACATGAATACTAGGAAAGAAAGAACATCGTTCTACGATTATTATAGCCCATTCCACTGCCCTGGCGAGCGCTAGCGAGTACGAGCACATTCTGGCAAGCTGGCCAGCGTAACACCCCGCCCAAGATGTGGGACGTTTTAACCTCAGGTAAATGCCACATCTGACCAGACAGAATGCTCATAAACCCCGCCTTACCTAGCTACTCCCCCAAGTTGTGAAAACAAGGCACATACACAATATAAAACACTTCATTACATAAAACAAATCTACACAACACTTCCCCAAAATAATAGTATCACTTAACAATATTACGCTCAATGAGCAAGCTTCAACAAGCCTAGCCTACTAAGACAAAAACTCAGAATGTCTTAGATTCTTGCTGTAACATACTGCACTTATATACTATCAAAAGAAAGAGTTTTTATGTGAGGTTTTGGTATTATTTTTAATAGTGTTTTTGGTGGCTTTGCACTACAGGGGCAAGCCTAATTTTTCTCCACTCTCAAACAAACACTGACTGAACGGCGAGGGTGCTCCTTAAGACACACCCTCCTGTGACAAACAATCAGCCAAAACATTATCAGTGCCCTTAACATGCCACACATCCAACTTGTGTTCCGGCAGCAAAACAACACCTGACACTGATAAACTGCCCAGTTCATCACAAGACTGGCACTTCTCTTCGCTCTCTCCGGCAACGGGACCTGCCAATAACCTTTTACTATTTCTACCTTAGTGATAAACGAGGCAGCCCCGATGCGGTCTATGGGGTCTTCAACTCTGAATAAGGTATAGGCGTCTGTCAGGGATGATGCACCAACACTCTTGCAATCAACATACACACGGATCTTGCCACTTAACTCAGGCTGCAAAGTTACTGGCAACGACCACTCACGATATCCCTTATCCCTCAGACCCTTTTCCAACATGTAGTCCAGCTCTGCTTTCACAACAGGCTGTCGAGCAGGATTTATACGGTAGGGAGCTAATTTGAGCCTTGCACTGTCTCCAGCCTCCATGTCGGATTCTACCCCATACATCAGGCCTGGAGAATGAACAAACATGCGGATGTACTGCCACAGCCTAGTAAACAACTTCTCTTGACGCTTAGGAACAAGAGGTTGCAACTTATCTCGAATAACAACATGCTCATTGCCCTCCCACAACCCAGCCGAGACCGCAGTTGCTACACTATAGTCTCCCTCCTTCTCCATCTTTGTCCCTAGAACAGCCAGGTCATGAGAGGGATAATCTGTACCACCTGTGCAGTCACTCCCATAGTTCATAATTGCTAAGGCTTCCCCGCCGATACCGTACATGCGCACCCCCGCATTCCTTGTGACTACATCTGCCTGCGCAGCATCAACGCCTTCAGCGACATGGCCAGATACAGTCGGTCTATAGTAGGGCTGTTGCATATTACTAGGGCAGCATTGGGAGGGTATGCGACGACCGGGCGCATCCGCTCCACAGCCAACCTCACCAATCTGCTCAATGTCCTGATTCTGACCACTACCCTTAGCAGCCATGGGTCGACCCTGACCTGACAACCATGCCAAAGCCTCGTCGCCCACCTTGAACCACTGAAACAACGAGGCCAACGGTTTACTAACACTCAAGTGACCTGCCAGCGGAACATCGTGCACCGCATGAGTTGTGAGGCCTGGGTGCTCGGCACAAACAGTGGGGTATGAACCGAGCGGGTGCTGGAGCGCTGCACACTGCTGCTCAGGCAGGTGCTCAAGCGCTTCCACAGCCACACGACTCGTGTCCCCCGTCCACTGCTCCGCCGAGACATGACAATCCCAACTTTCCTCCACCTGTGCCCCACTGCCCCCCTCTCTTTCTCCACCTTGGACGCTGCAGACCCACACAGTGACAGTAGGCTGCTCAGGTGGTTGACTCACAAACTCCTTTAACAGGTTCACATGACATGTTTCCCCGTCCTCGTCGAGTTCAATAGCCCCGTTCCCACAACTCTCAAGACTAAGATCTTCTAATTGCACCTGGGAACTACTCTGTCGCGGAGTGCCATCACGCCCTACCATGTCACTAGGGGGGACAGGTTCTGGGGCCACTCCGGAGCTCACCTTTGGGTCAAGTACCTAGTCACCAAGGAGTGTCGCTGGGTCCAAACTCTCAACCCGACCAGCCTCGACTTTCTCCTTCCGACCCTTCCTCCGCTGGTCTAGAACTTGGGTATTAGGCTGTGACACCTGAGCGGACTAAGACCTGGTGACAGCACACGCCATCTGCGTTACCTGGCACCTCTCGAGCCCCTCTTGCCCCTCCCTACTCGTGTCGGCCGCCCTCTCGGCAACGACTAAGGGTGGAACCTCGCAAGTGAGCACCGCAAAGTCGTTACCGAGAAGGAGGTCGACCCCCTCAACTGGCAACTTCTCCACAACCCCCACATCCAACTCTCGTGTCACACCGTCCACCTCAAGCTCTACTCTGACCAGCGGGTAAGACCACGTAGCATTGATGCCTTGAACCACCACAACCCGAGCCGCGTTAATAGGCTTGCCAGTGAAATTCTTAACAAGTGTCTGGGAAGTGCCCGTATCACGCAGCAACTCAAGCCTATGCTCCACACCAGCCCACCTCACAGTGCCGTGCCCCCTATGACCACAAAAACATCTCGGACGGGTGACGAGCCCTCCTGCTGCTTCTGCACCGGCGGTGACTTCGCAACCGACTGTTTACCCCGGGCAAACGCGGAAGACCTCAAAGACACGCCAATGTTGCTCACTAGTGACACCACTGCTGTAGGCGGTGTGCTCGGACATGAGCGCACAATATGCCCCTTCTCATGACACTTGAAACACTCCACTTCGCTCATGGACTTCCTCTGAGGTGAGGAAGGGCCCTGGCCTTTCTTTAACGGGAAGGGTTTCGACTTGGGATCATAATTGGCAACAGTACTCTTAAATGGATAATTATTTGTGTCATTAATTCGGGGGGGTGGAGTGGTACGCCCCTTGTTACCTGCCTCAGCTCTCTGTGCAGACCCGCACCCACGAGTCAATGACAACCTGAGGTCAGCCATCTTAGCCACCTCCTGCAGAGTTTTAGGTTGCTTTTCTTTCATGTTAAGAGTCAAGTCACTGCCAGTACATTTAAAAAATTGCTCTAACAACACTAATTGCTTCACTGCCTCAAAAGTAGTTGCCTTCTCCGATCTTAACCAATTCTCAAATGCATCTGACAGCTCACTAGCGTGTTCCTGGAAAGTATCCTGCTTTCTCTTGGGAACAGCCCTAAAATTCAGCCTATAGGTCTCTGGCTGCAACTCATACGCCCTCAGGACAGCCTCTTTCAACGCCTCGTAATTCACACAGGAATCTAGGGGCAAAGCATCATACGCCTTGAGTGCTTTCCCCGTCAAACGTGACGAAAAGAGGGCTGCCCACTTCTCCTTGGGCCATTGGTGCTCCTGGCACCTTTTCTCGAACCGGAGAAAACATTTGGTAACTCCTAACTCATCAAACACTGGGACCAACTTTAGTAGATGCGACAGGGACTGATCATGGGGTCGACCCCCCTGGACGACCTGATTCCTCGTCACCTCTACACGAGTTTTCTCTAGATCAACATCGGTACAATACCTTTCAGACTCAAACTTAAGCTCAGCCTCTCGCTGCTGCTGCTGCTGCCTGAGCTCAGCCTCATGCTTCCGCTGCTCGAGCTCAGCCTCATGCTTCCGCTGCTCGAGCTCAGTCTCATGCTTCCGCTGCTCGAGTTTGGCGAGCTCGAGCTGAAACAACATCTCGGCAGACAAACCTTGAGGAGGGGGTGCTACTATCGGGGACCCACCTCGTGATCCACCTAGAGGCATACCCAACCGCCAACGGGCATCGGCCTGCGGGAACGTACCCGGCTCCGGAGCCCGAGGGGGCGCCATGATAGGAGTCGAGTGGAATGGAGGCTGGGCCGAAGGTGCCCCAGCTCCCGCTCCACCCGAAGCCCCATGCACCCCACCGAGCACCCAGGTAACCAGATCACCTCTCGACAAACCACTAGTACCGGACAACCCTAAGACCTTGGCCACACACTGCAGTCCGTACCAGTCCAGCCCCGACACCCGATCCGCCGACACAGGCTCCTCCAAAAAAATCCGAGCATCCTCCTCATTGTTCACCACCCGAACGCCGTTAGACAACTCCACCTTCTCCACCTCCTCGCCTGTCTCTCGCACTGTGCCCTCCCTATGTCCAGTGACATGATGGAGTCAACAACAAAATTCTCAAGTCAAGACAAAAGTAGCCAAACTCTCGCGTAGTTTTATTCACAAAAAATATTCGAAGATGTTCTTGAGTGCAATACTAGGTCACCAATAAACTCCAACAAGTTCTATATATCCTCAAAACAATGTCCACTGCCAATAATGCGAGAAATAAATTCAACCCCAAATGGCAATAAGATTCTCAAAAAAAAAATGCAATATTCAGTTCACTATATTCTGGTCTAAGGTCGCCATTAGTTACGACCGTCACTACGAAATAAACAAGGGCACTTAATAATGGACTAGATGATAGGCTATATCTGCAACAAAGGTACGCTAATTCCAAACCCTCGAACTATTTCGCCGGTGAACAAAACACTTAAACCCTCCAGAGTTAATCTACTGGATAACGGGGTATCAATTAACTGGGGTTTAGTGCACTTCTACAAAGGCTTTCCGGTGACGGCAAAGCCTACTCACAAAAGGAGTACTTTACGTTAATAAAATGCTCTTAAGTAATAACAATGCTTGAATAAACTATAACAAGATTTAATAAAGGAGTATATGCTTACGTTAACTTTAGTGTGAGTCTGTACTCAACATTAAACTCTTCAATGCTCTATGAAAACACTGAAAGTCTAGTCCTACAGCAAACAGATATGGAATCTTCTGAAAACGTCTGATGCTCTAAGATGCTCGTTAATATAGAACAGAAATAATGCAGGGGCAGGACACCAAAGCGTGTATCTTAAATACACCAATAAGTAGGATACATATATATAACAAGGGAGTGCAACAACTCTGTGACAGCACTAATAATAGCCACTCAAAACAGTACTTCCTTAGCCAAAGTAACAGCCATACTGGGTTGTGCAACAAGCATCAACCTAGGCTAAGATAATACGTGAATTCCTATAGCATAACGCAGTTAAAGTTAATAAACACAATGCTGTCTTTATTACTAATAAAGTCTAGCAGCGGCATAAAAGATACCAGGAGGCTAGGCAGAGCGCAAGCATGCTCGTAGCCTACTGTCTCCCCTTGAACAGATTTCCCTTATGTTACGTTAATTGACAAGGAGGCTCTCTTGGTAAGTCCAGATCTCAAGTATCTGGTCTTGCCCTAGCGCTCCACAAAGGTCAACACAATGAGGTAGCGAGCATACGAGCAAGAGCAGGCAAAAGCCCTTCGCTCGTATACTGCTACACTCGCAAAGGAAAAATATGCACAAGGGTTACAGGCACCTAGCTCCGTCGAAGTCGTATAGGCTTTGACTCGCCATATACATAACTCAGACAACGACTAAAGATACCTTCCACTGTCTAGCATTAAATAGTAACAAAGAACAACTCAATATTTAGAAGCACCCAATGATAATATGACTCATGTGACTATGACTAATAATCCCTAAAGCTAGTGCAAAACATATATGTGAGAACTGGTGCTGGTAATACGACTGGCCGACTATGGAAGTAGTATGCAGAACCAGAAGGGATAAGTAATTGAATAAAGATGAGAAGTAATGGAAAAGAAGAAGTTCAGAGAGAGAAACAGTAGTACAGGGGGTTAGATTGGGGGACAGATTGCAAGGGACGTCTAGGACCAAGCACACTATGCCAAGCTCTGCAGGAGACACACGGCGGGGACCCCCCAGCACCAATACTAGGACAGCGGCACCCAATCACAGACCACTACGTCATGAAATGCAGGCGTCCTAGGACGCGCCAGGCCCGCCAGCCAATCAAGGGCGTGGGAAAGCCCGCGCGAGCGAGGGAGGCACACGTACATACACACACACATAATACAACCTCACTGCCTACCTCGCTCTTTCTCCTTAACTTCACACTGCATATCTTATACTCTATTACTGATATAAAATACTTCCATGTGTCACAGACAAGAATAAAGACCACCACTGATCTGGCTGTGACTACATGAATACTAGGAAAGAAAGAACATCATTCTACGATTATTACAGCCCATTCCACTGCCCTGGCGAGCGCTAGCGAGTACGAGCACATTCTGGCAAGCTGGCCAGCGTAACAATACAGTACCAGGGATGTCTTTCATATCATATTCTGGCAACTATTATACTATTTTATTCAGCTTAGGAAGGACCTCTAGCAATACTTAGGCTTCTAACTATCTCAACCGACCCTTTTAACTACCACAGATCCATCCTAAGTTGCATAATATCGTCAAACTATAGCTAGAATAACAGATAACACACGTCGCTGGTACTCAAAGGGTTAAAATCGTCTTCCACTGACCGTTATAAGAGGTTCAAAGAACTTGGAGCGGTGTTTAAACCTTTTAATTGCAAGTGTCCGCTACCATAGTGTTGGACAGATGCACTAAGGACTTTTATATGCAGAGTGCCGGTGTTAACGGTGTTTCGCAAAGCCCTAAACTAGGTGAATGACCTTGCCATGACAAGTATCTCTCGGTAGTTTTTAGAGTGCGGATTTAGTAAGAGAAGTAAGGTGTGGACATGTCCGCGAGTTTATACTTCTAATACTAAAAGTGCAGCCTATTGGGGATCTTAATGTTAGTCCTATACCATGGTATATGATACAATAATTCCTCAATAGGGAAAAGAACTCCTCAGACCAGTAGAGATATTCGGCATGCCTTCAATTACTATCTGAATGGGAAGGTAATTTTAGGGCTACACCACAAGTATGCCAGTGTTATGAAGCCCTAGAATTGCTTGCCTTGTTTAGATTTCGTCGGAGTAGTGACGACTTTGGCTGAGATGTCCTAGGGCAGTTGTGCGGCGGTCAAAAGGTCATAAGTCCAGTAGGGGTGGATCTAGGGGGATTAGGAGGGACCCTTAGAAGTTCGCAGGCAGGTGATTCAGTTTTTGGATGGAAGAGGGGCGCAAGTGACTTCTCTTCTGGTGGTGATGTTGGTCCTTCTGTCCTTGGCTGAATATTATTTTCTTTTTGGGAGCCTCGTGGTGTCGTGGTATTTGTGTGATAGTCTTGCCCGGTGTTGTTGGAAGCTCCGGTGTTATGGTGGCAATTCTGGCGTCTCGTCTGGTGTTCGTAGAAGGCGTGGGAGAGGTGATAACTTGCTCGTGGATGCGTGTATTATTTGTATTCTGGTGGTTAATTTGTACACATGGTTTCGATATTCTCGTGTTTTTTGGTGCTGCTGGTATATTTATCTTCTTGGTGTGTGGCTCTGGTTCCGTCTTCTTATTCTTGTTTCTTCCGTGGGTGATGTGGGGCAACTTTGGTATGCGGGGCATTGTGCTTGTCTTGTTTCTTTCTGCTCCTGCCATCGGTGTTATTGGTCCTGCTTTAGTTCCTCCTTCCTTTTCTCTCTTTGTTCGTTTTCTTTGTTGAACTTGTTGCGGAACTAGTTTGTTGTCCGCTTCCCGTTCTTTAGTGGTTTTCCTTTTGTTCGTGGTTGGGGTCTTGGTTAATTTGGTTATTTAAATAACAATGTAAGACAGAATGCTGAATGAAAGGAATATATATATACAGAACACTAACAAGAATACTCCTACCGTGCATGAGTAAGGGAAAGATAGTCAGTCAGTAGCCAACTTTTACTCCCACCAGGGGTAGGGAGGATCAGCAAGATACATGAGAAAGGAAAAGGAGGTGACAGGAGAAGAACACACATAACAGTTTGCCCATAAATAGCAAGCACACAAACATTCAGAAGGGAAAGACAAAATTACCAAATGAAATGAAATGAACGAAATACTTAGAGAAAGGGGGAGAAGATGAATGAGAAGAGTCAATTCATTCCAGCAGACTATATATGCCATCTAAGGGAGGGAAACTCAAAGGATGTATCTTTAATGAGAGAGAGAGAGAGAGAGAGAGAGAGAGAGAGAGAGAGAGAGAGAGAGAGAGAGAGAGAGAGAGAGAGAGAGAGAGAAAGAGAGAGAGAGAGAGAGAGGGGGGGGATTACAATTAGTAAAGGGAAGTTTTTTTCTGGAATCCCTTCTCCTTCATGTTGTGACGTCGACCAGCATTGGCAGAATCGCCTCTCGGTAGCCACTAGCGCTCGCCAGGGACATTGAAGTGGGCTACAGTTATCAGAGAATGTTGTTCTTTCTTTCCTAGCAATCGTATTGTCACAGACAGTCCAGTGGTGGTCTTTATTTTCGTCTGTGACAACGGGAAGTGTTTTATATCATTAATAAAATATAACGTGCATTGTATATAGTTAAGGAGAGAGAACAATATAGGCAGTGTGGTGGTAGTGTGTGCGTGCGTAAACATGTGCTGCCTCCCTCGCTCGGAGGCTCGTGCGCGTGCTTTCTCACGCCCCTTGATTGGCTGGCGAGTCTGGCTGTGTCACGTGACACCTGCTGCCTTGTGACGTCTCGGTCTGTGATTGGCCGACCACCGCGTCTTTGTGGGCTCCTGTGTTCGTGGGGGTCCCCAGGAGCTGCCTTCCTCAGAGCAGGCCAGGGGTGCACACGACTAACATCCCGTTTACAACTGTCCCCCATATCCCCACCATTCTGATACTGTCTCTCTCACTCAACTCCCTTTCTTTCATTCCTCTAATCTTTTAACGTCACAGCACTCCCTTTGGGTTCTGTACACGATTTCATATCGGCCCATCGAATTGTGTGCGTCGCTCTCATATATATTTACATGTATTAGAATAGGCTATAAGGGTTCTTAGTCTATGGAGGTTTGATGACTCTGTGTGTGTCTCCCTCAGCGTCCTTAGTTTATGGAGGTTTGATGACTCTTTGTGTGTGTCTCCCTCATTATCAATAGTGCTCTGCTCGGTTATTTAATGCTAGACTGGGATGAGGTTTCTGTTGTCGTTGTCACCGATGTGTGTACGGTTTGTTTATACCTACACGACTTCGACGGTTTCTGTGGTAGCCTAGGTCGTCCTTTTGGTTGTGTCTTTTGCGAGCGCAGCATCGTGTTGTAAGAGGGCATTAGCCTACTACCTTATAACACAGTGCTGCCTCTTTGCTTGACTTTGGAGGGATCGCCAGGGTAGAGCCAGATACTTGAGATCTGGATCTACCAAGAGAGCATCCCCGTCATTAACGTAACTTTAATCATACTGCCTTAAGGACAACGCTAGGCTATGAGCCTGTCTTGCTCAGCCACAGTTTCCTAACCTTGATATCCCAGCTAGACTTTATTCGCCTAGCAGACACTAGTTAGGACCTAAGCTCTTTTGATATGTATGCATTATTTTTCACAAGCATTTATTAGTCTAGGTTATTGTTCAGTTGCACAACCATAGTAGACTGTTTCGTTGATAAGGAAGTACTTCTTTTAGTGTCGAGCATTACTACCGTTGCGCATTTATAGTATTCTCGTGTCAGTTAACATTATATGTCCTATCTTTTAGTGTATTCCATTTACACGTGTGGTGTCCTGCCTCCTGCCTTTATATAGTTTAAGATACGAGCATCTTATGAGCATCAGACTTTCTTCAGAAGTTTCCAGGTCTATGCTGTAGGACTATACTTCACTTTCTTTCAGATAGGAGTGAAGAGTTTATTGTTGTTTAGAGTAACTGTATTAAAGCATCTTTTCATTGTATTAAATCTTGCAGTGATTTAATTGATCTTTCCCTAGATTCTTGTTTATGCATTTTAACGTAACTTGCATCCTGTGTGTTATCAGGCTATACCAGTGTGGGTTAGCCTGAAGTAGAGTACATTTATGCCCAGTTAAGGATACCCCATTATCGCAGATTAACTCTGGAGGGTATAGGTGTTTTGTTTGCCGGCATATAAGTTCAAGGGTTTGGATCTAGCGTACCGTTGTTGCATAGTGCCCTATTACTAGTCCAAGCATTAAGTGCCCTTGTTTTAATCGTAGCCCCGGTCGTAACAAATGGCGACCTTGCCTAGTATCTTATCTTAGTCAATTTAGTGAACTAAGAAATAATTTGCAGGATTTCTGGACATTTGTTTTTGAGGAATATTTTGGACACGTGGGAATTGTTTTGGCAACGTGGTATAGCACTTGAGTTGTCTTCAAGCATTTTTGAGTGAATAGTGCTACATGAGAGTAGGTACTTTTTTTTTTTTATAAACGTTGAGGATTTCCGGTGGACACTATGTCGAACGACGGATCAGTACATAGTGAGAGCACAGGCGAGGAGGTGGAGAAGGTGGAGTTGTCTAGCGGCGCTCGGGTGGTAAACAGTGAGGAGGATGCTCGGATATTTTTGGAGGAGCCTGTGTCAGCGGATCGGGTGTTGGGGCTAGACCGGTACGGACTACAGTGTGTAGCCACGGTCTTAGGGTTTCCCGGTACTAGCGGTTTGTCGAGAGGTGACCTGGTGGCCTGTGTGCTCGGCGGGGTGCATGGGGCTTCGGGTGGAGCGGGAGCTGGGGCACCTTCGGCCCAGCCCCCATTCCACTCGACTCCTACCATGGCGCCCCCTCGGGCTCCGGAGCCGGGTACGTTCCCGCAGGCCGATAGTCACTGGCAGCGTGGTTTGTCACTGGGTGGGTCTCCAATTGTTGCATCTCCTCCTCCTCAAGGTGTAACTGCAGATATGCTATTCCAGCTTGAGATGGCTAAAATGCAGGCTGAGCAACGAAAGCATTAATCTGAGAAGCAGCAGCAGCTTGAGATGGCTAAGCAGCAGATTAAGATGGCTAAGATTCAGCAGCATCAGCGGGAAGCTGAGCTTCAGGTTGAGGCTACGAAGTACTGTGCAGACAGAGATCTTGAGAAGTCTCCGGTGGAGTCGACAGGGCAGCGTCTCGGTTCTGGAAATCGAGGTCTTGATCAGTCTTTATCGCACCTGCTCAAGTTAGTCCCTGTATTTGATGAGTCGGGTGTCACCGAATTTATTTTGCGTTTTGAGAAAAAGTGCCGGGAGCACCAGTGGTTCGAGGTTAAGTGGGCAGCCCTTGTTTCCTCTAGGTTGGTTGGCAAAGGACTCAGGGCATATGATGCGTTGCCCTTGGAGTCTTGCATCGATTATGAGGTATTGAAGGAGGCTGTCCTACGGGCATATGAGTTACAACCAGAGACTTATAGGTTGAAGTTCCGGGGTGTTACGAAGGGTCGTAATTGCACCTTTCTTGAACATGCCCGGGAACTGTCTGACGCTTTTGGGAATTGGCTGAGATCGGAGAAGGCAACAACGTTTGATGAGATAAAACAGTTTATGCTTCTCGAGCAGTTCTTTAAGTGAACGGGCAGCGACCTGACGTTGAACCTCAAAGAGAAAAATTCTAAAACTCTACAGGAGGCAGCTGAAATGGTTGACCTTAGGCTATCGCTGATTCGTGGGTGCGGGTCTGCACAACGGAACGATGCAGGTAACAAGGGGCGCAACACTCCACCACCCCGAGTCAGTGATACACCATATAACCATAAAAACAAGAGCAATGATATTAAGTCTGACCATAAACCTAATACCGTCCCGTTTAAGAAGGGTCCGGGCCCTTCCCCACCTCAAGGGAAGCCCAAGGGGGAGGTAGAGTGTTTTCATTGTCATAAGAAGGGGCATTTTGCACGATCCTGTCCTAGCAAACTACCTACTGCAGTCGTGTCTTTTGCTCACAACATTGGGGTGTCTTTAAGATCTTCTGCTATTACCCGGGGTGATATGTCAGATGCGGGGGCACAGCCAGTGAAGGAGTGTCCGGAAGGCTCGAAACCTGTCCGCGATGCTTTTTGTGGCCATCGAGGGCGTGGCTACGTGAGTTGGGCTGGTTGCAAGCATGGGATGGAGTTGCTGCGAGATACAGGTGCATCCCAGACTTTGATGAAGAACTTTACAGGCCAACCTATAAACGCGGCACGGGTGGTTGTGGTGCAGGGTATTAATGCTACACAGTCATACCCGTTGGTTCGAGTAGAGCTGGAGGTTGATGGTGTGACACGGGAGCTTGATGTTGGAATCGTAGAGAAACTGCCAGTAGAGGGCGTCGACCTTCTTCTCGGCAACGACTTTGCGGTGCCTACTTCTGAGGTTCCACCCTTAGTCGTTGCCGAGAGGGCAGCCGACGTGCGTAGGGAGGGGCAGGAGTTGGTCGAGAAATGTCAATTACAGCAGATGGCGTGTTTTGGCACCCGATCTCGTGCATCTAAAGTGTCACAGCCTATTCTTCAGTCTCTAGACCAGCGGAGGAACGGTCGGAAGGAGAAAGCTAAAGTTGGGAAAAGTTTTGAGAGTTTTGATCCAGGAGCTCTTCTTGGCGACTCAGTATTTGCACCAATGTTTAGGTCCGGAGTGGCCCCAGAACCTGTCACACTTGGTGAGGAGGTAGGGGTTGAGAAAACTCCGAGACAGCACCGTTACACCCGTAAGCAAGGTAGGATAGAACAGCTTAGTATCGGGGGAGGCCATAAGTTGCTCCGGGAGCATCTAGATAAATTGGCTCCTTCGGATATTTGTAAGCTACAGTTAGATGATCCTGAGCTTCAAAAGTGTAGCAACGGTGCAGTGGAACTTGAGGAGGACGGGGATGCAAAGCCGGGGGACTTCTTTCGTGTGGAGGGTATTTTATACAGGCGTTTTCTAGATCCCAGACGGAGTTGGGAGGGCGGGTCGAGAGTGGTTGACCAGTTGGTTGTGCCTCGCGTGTGCTGTGATGCCTACTGAGTTTGGCGCATGATGTACTGTTGGCAGGGCATTTGGGTGTACGTAAGACGGTAGCAGCCTTGGATAAATTGTTTTGGTGGCCAGGTATGAAAGCACATGTGGCATCATGGGTGGCAATGTGTAGTACCTGCCAGACAGTAGGTAAACCAAACCAGTGTATCCCCAGAGCTCCGTTACACCCTATTCCTGTAATCGGGCCACCATTCAGTAAGGTTATAATCGACATGGTTGGACCTTTACCCCTACTAGTGCAGGCAATAAGTACCTCCTCACCATTATGGATGTTGCCACTCGTTATCCGGATGCTTGCCCCATGCGAAATGGTACTGCTAAGACTGTTGTTCGTAACTTGCTATTGTACTGCGCTAGGTACGGGTACCCGCAGGAATTGCAGTCGGACCAAGGATCCAACTTTACTTCTAACCTTTTTAAACAGACCATGCAGCAGCACGGTGTTAGTACCGTTGTCTCTTCAGCCTACCACCCAGAGAGTCAGGGGGTGTTAGAGAGGTGGCACTCGACTCTCAAGAGCATGCTGTGGTGTTATTGTGTTGAGAATGGTAAAGACTGGGATCTTGGGTTGCCCTATGTATTATTCGCTGCTCGGGAGGTACCTGGTGAAAGCCTAGGGTTTAGTCCCAATGAGCTAGTCTTTGGACATCAGGTCAGAGGACCCCTCAACATGGTAAGGGAAGTTTGGGAGGGCACAGCAAAACCATGTTCCATGTTAAAGTACGTCCTCGAGAGCCGTGAAAGAATGCTGAGAAGCCTAGAGTTGGCAGGTAGGAATTTGGTAGGGTCGCAAGCACTGATGAAGGACAGGTACGATGAGAAGACAAAACTCCGGAGTTTAAGGTGGGGCAGGAGGTGTGATTCTGTTACCCCTGCCGGTCATCCGTTGTCTGCTAAGTACGCTGGTCCTTATAAGGTGGTAAAGAAGATCTCTGACCTAGACTATCTTGTGGCTACTCCAGATAGGCATAAAAAGAACCAGCTGTGCCATGTGAATCTGGTAAAGGAGTTTGTGAGGCGACCCCCTGAGCCTCTCGCTGTCCCGGTGTTGACCTGCAGCGGTCATGGAGGAGAAGGAGTGAGGGACAGTGAAGCTCAGGTGGAAGATAACTGGGAGTGTCATGTCTCTGCAAACCAGTGGGCGGGGAACTCCAGACAGGTGGCTGACGAGGCTCTAGTGCACCTGCCTGATCAACAGCGTGTAGCCGTGCAGCGCCTGTTTGATTCATACCCCACTGTGTTTGCAGAGCATCCAGGCCTCACAACTCGGGTGGTGCATGACGTAGACATGGGAGATCACCCCCCCTTTAAATCAGTACCCTACAGAATTCCACCCATTAAGCTCCCAGCCCTCCGAGCGGAGTTAGAATATAATGTTAGAACGGGGGTTGATTGACAAGGGGGCAGTTAGGTGGACATATCCTGTCACTCTACAGCCCAAGCCTGACGGGAAGGTTCGCTTCTGCGTTGACTTTCGGAGATTGAACGAGTTGACTCCCACCAATGCTTGTCCCCTTCCCCGTGTCGATGATAGTGTAGACAAGATCGGTAAGGCAAAGTTTTTAACTAAAGTAGACCTAGTAAAAGGCTACTGGCAGGTGCCCTTGTCTGAGCGGGCGAAGGGGGTATGCGGGTTTGTGGTTGATGGGAACACCTACCGTTGCAATGTGATGCCGTATGGTCTTAAGAATGCCCCAGCAACCTTCCAGAGTCTTATGAATGAGTTAGTAGCTGACATCCCTAACTGCACTGTCTACCTAGATGACGTTATAATCTACGATGACAACTTTGAGAGTCACTGTGAGCACATAGAAGCCTTGTTTCGGAAGCTCAGTGAGGCCAGCTTGGTGGTCAATCTGGGCAACTGTACAGTATCTCGGGTTTGTGGTCGGGTTAGGCCAGGTGTGCCCCCCCCAAAACAAGATACAGGCTATTAACCAGTTCCCCAGGCCGTCCACCAAGCGGCAGATCATGAGATTTTTGGGCATGATCGGTTACTATCGCCGCTTTATTAGGGGTTATTCTACTGTCTTAGCTCCTCTGACAGATTTACTAGCAAAAGAGAAAAAGTTCAAGTGGGCACCTGAGTGTGAAAGGGCTTTTTCGCTGGTCAAGCACCTACTATGCACTCACCCAATCCTCAGGGCCCCTGACTTTGAAAGACCGTTCCAGCTGGCAACAGATGCCAGCGGTGTAGGGGCTGGTGCCGTCTTAATGCAAACAGACGAGGAAGGTTTGGAGCATCCAGTCAGTTTCTTTTCCAAGAAGTTTAATTCCGCTCAGAAAAACTACTCTGTGGTGGAGAAAGAACGCTGGCAATAGTGTTGGCGCTCAGGCACTTTGAAGTATATGTTCCTGCCTACGGGCCACTCGTGGTGATTAACACCGACCACCACCCTCTTAAATTTCTGAACCAATTCCACAACCGGAATATGAGGCGGACACGTTGGTCACTCATGTTGCAAGAATACAATCTAGACATTCGCCATATTGCCGGTTGTGAGAATGTAATT
>CM064492.1:15651784-15861019 GCA_032716605.1 Paralithodes platypus | reverse complement strand
TTAGTCAATTTAGTGAACTAAGAAATAATTTGCAGGATTTCTGGACATTTGTTTTTGAGGAATATTTTGGACACGTGGGAATTTGTTTGGCAACGTGGTATAGCACTTGAGTTGTCTTCAAGCATTTTTGAGTGAATAGTGCTACATGAGAGTAGGTACTTTTTTTTTTTATATAAACGTTGAGGATTTCCGGTGGACACTATGTCGAACGACGGATCAGTACATAGTGAGAGCACAGGCGAGGAGGTGGAGAAGGTGGAGTTGTCTAGCGGCGCTCGGGTGGTAAACAGTGAGGAGGATGCTCGGATATTTTTGGAGGAGCCTGTGTCAGCGGTTCGGGGCTAGACCGGTACGGACTACAGTGTGTAGCCACGGTCTTAGGGTTTCCCGGTACTAGCGGTTTGTCGAGAGGTGGCCTGTGTGCTCGGCGGGGTGCATGGGGCTTCGGGGGGAGCGGGAGCTGGGGCACCTTCGGCCCAGCCCCCATTCCACTCGACTCCTACCATGGCGCCCCCTCGGGCTCCGGAGCCGGGTACGTTCCCGCAGGCCGATAGTCACTGGCAGCGTGGTTTGTCACTGGGTGGGTCTCCAATTGTTGCATCTCCTCCTCCTCAAGGTTTAACTGCAGATATGCTATTCCAGCTTGAGATGGCTAAAATGCAGGCTGAGCAACGAAAGCATTAATCTGAGAAGCAGCAGCAGCTTGAGATGGCTAAGCAGCAGATTAAGATGGCTAAGATTCAGCAGCATCAGCGGGAAGCTGAGCTTCAGGTTGAGGCTACGAAGTACTGTGCAGACAGAGATCTTGAGAAGTCTCGGGTGGAGTCGACAGGGCAGCGTCTCGGTTCTGGAAATCGAGGTCTTGATCAGTCTTTATCGCACCTGCTCAAGTTAGTCCCTGTATTTGATGAGTCGGGTGTCACCGAATTTATTTTGCGTTTTGAGAAAAAGTGCCGGGAGCACCAGTGGCTCGAGGTTAAGTGGGCAGCCCTTGTTTCCTCTAGGTTGGTTGGCAAAGGACTCAGGGCATATGATGCGTTGCCCTTGGAGTCTTGCATCGATTATGAGGTATTGAAGGAGGCTGTCCTACGGGCATATGAGTTACAACCAGAGACTTATAGGTTGAAGTTCCGGGTGTTACGAAGGGTCGTAATTGCACCTTTCTTGAACATGCCCGGGAACTGTCTGACGCTTTTGGGAATTGGCTGAGATCGGAGAAGGCAACAACGTTTGATGAGATAAAACAGTTTATGCTTCTCGAGCAGTTCTTTAAGTGAACGGGCAGCGACCTGACGTTGAACCTCAAAGAGAAAAATTCTAAAACTCTACAGGAGGCAGCTGAAATGGCTGACCTTAGGCTATCGCTGATTCGTGGGTGCGGGTCTGCACAACGGAACGATGCAGGTAACAAGGGGCGCAACACTCCACCACCCCGAGTCAGTGATACACCATATAACAATAAAAACAAGAGCAATGATATTAAGTCTGACCATAAACCTAATACCGTCCCGTTTAACACCTTACGAGCGGCCTATGCGGTTTATTTATGTGTACCGCCCAGCGGGGTGTTTTTAGCCAAAATAGGGCTGTTTACGTGATCATTTTCATGCCTAAATAAGACCCAGAACGTAAAACAAGTATCTATCCCTGAAAGGGCATAAACAGAGCTTTCGAATGACACCATAACGATCCTTGTATGATGGATAGTTTTCTTGCAATAACCGTGCAAGCGAGTGCAAAAAGCAGGTAATTCGGTACTTTCGGTACATAATTGAGTATGTAGCGAGTGAGAGAGGGAGGAGGGAGCTGAGATTTGTGTCAGTAGGTTCGCCGCGGTGGTCTGGAGCAGTCATACGCTCGCTAGTCTCCTGCCACCACTTGTCTCTCTCTCTCAGCCACATTACGTGCTGAAATTGCCACTCGAGTTATGTCGAGCGCCGCCACATAGTCCAGCTTTATTAAATACGACTTAAGTGGTGAGCCGCTAATAAAGAGTTAAGAAGGGTACGGGCCCTTCCCCACCTCAAGGGAAGCCCAGGGGGGAGGTAGAGTGTTTTCATTGTCATAAGAAGGGGCATTTTGCACGATCCTGTCCTAGCAAACTACCTACTGCAGTCGTGTCTTTTGCTCACAACATTGGGGTGTCTTTAAGGTCTTCTGCTATTACCCGGGGTGATATGTCAGATGCGGGGGCACAGCCAGTGAAGGAGTGTCCGGAAGGCTCGAAACCTGTCCGCGATGCTTTTTGTGGCCATCGAGGGCGTGGCTACGTGAGTTGGGCTGGTTGCAAGCATGGGATGGAGTTGCTGCGAGATACAGGTGCATCCCAGACTTTGATGAAGAACTTTACAGGCCAACCTATAAACGCAGCACGGGTGGTTGTGGTGCAGGGTATTAATGCTACACAGTCATACCCGTTGGTTCGAGTAGAGCTGGAGGTTGATGGTGTGACACGGGAGCTTGATGTTGGAATCGTAGAGAAACTGCCAGTAGAGGGCGTCGACCTTCTTCTCGGCAACGACTTTGCGGTGCCTACTTCTGAGGTTCCACCCTTAGTCGTTGCGGAGAGGGCAGCCGACGTGCGTAGGGAGGGGCAGGAGTTGGTCGAGAAATGTCAATTACAGCAGATGGCGTGTGTTGTCACCCGATCTCGTGCATCTAAAGTGTCACAGCCTATTCTTCAGTCTCTAGACCAGCGGAGGAACGGTCGGAAGGAGAAAGCTAAAGTTGGGAAAAGTTTTGAGAGTTTTGATCCAGGAGCTCTTCTTGGCGACTCAGTATTTGCACCAATGTTTAGGTCCGGAGTGGCCCCAGAACCTGTCACACTTGGTGAGGAGGTAGGGGTTGAGAAAACTCCGAGACAGCACCGTTACACCCGTAAGCAAGGTAGGATAGAACAGCTTAGTATCGGGGGAGGCCATAAGTTGCTCCGGGAGCATCTAGATAAATTGGCTCCTTCGGATATTTGTAAGCTACAGTTAGATGATCCTGAGCTTCAAAAGTGTAGCAACGGTGCAGTGGAACTTGAGGAGGACGGGGATGCAAAGCCGGGGGACTTCTTTCGTGTGGAGGGTATTTTATACAGGCGTTTTCTAGATCCCAGACGGAGTTGGGAGGGCGGGTCGAGAGTGGTTGACCAGTTGGTTGTGCCTCGCGTGTGCTGTGATGCCTACTGAGTTTGGCGCATGATGTACTGTTGGCAGGGCATTTGGGTGTACGTAAGACGGTAGCAGCCTTGGATAAATTGTTTTGGTGGCCAGGTATGAAAGCACATGTGGCATCATGGGTGGCAATGTGTAGTACCTGCCAGACAGTAGGTAAACCAAACCAGTGTATCCCCAGAGCTCCGTTACACCCTATTCCTGTAATCGGGCCACCATTCAGTAAGGTTATAATCGACATGGTTGGCCCTCTACCTCCTACTAGTGCAGGCAATAAGTACCTCCTCACCATTATGGATGTTGCCACTCGTTATCCGGATGCTTGCCCCATGCGAAATGGTACTGCTAAGACTGTTGTTCGTAACTTGCTATTGTACTGCGCTAGGTACTGGGTACCCGCAGGAATTGCAGTCGAACCAAGGATCCAACTTTACTTCTAACCTTTTTAAACAGACCATGCAGCAGCACGGTGTTAGTACCGTTGTCTCTTCAGCCTACCACCCAGAGAGTCAGGGGGTGTTAGAGAGGTGGCACTCGACTCTCAAGAGCATGCTGCGGTGTTATTGTGTTGAGAATGGTAAAGACTGGGATCTTGGGTTGCCCTATGTATTATTCGCTGCTCGGGAGGTACCTGGTGAAAGCCTAGGGTTTAGTCCCAATGAGCTAGTCTTTGGACATCAGGTCAGAGGACCCCTCAACATGGTAAGGGAAGTTTGGGAGGGCACAGCAAAACCATGTTCCATGTTAAAGTACGTCCTCGAGAGCCGTGAAAGAATGCTGAGAAGCCTAGAGTTGGCAGGTAGGAATTTGGTAGGGTCTCAAGCATTGATGAAGGACAGGTACGATGAGAAGACAAAACTCCGGGAGTTTAAGGTGGGGCAGGAGGTGTTGATTTTGTTACCCCTGCCCGGTCATCCATTGTCTGCTAAGCACGCTGGTCCTTATAAGGTGGTAAAGAAGATCTCTGACCTAGACTATCTTGTGGCTACTCCAGATAGGCATAAAAAGAACCAGCTGTGCCATGTGAATCTGGTAAAGGAGTTTGTGAGGCGACCCCCTGTGCCTCTCGCTGTCCCGGTGTTGACCTGCAGCGGTGATGGAGGAGAAGGTATGAGGGACAGTGAAGCTCAGGTGGAAGATAACTGGGAGTGTCATGTCTCTGCAAACCAGTGGGCGGGGAACTCCAGACAGGTGGCTGACGAGGCTCTAGTGCACCTGCCTGATCAACAGCGTGTAGCCGTGCCGCGCCTGTTTGATTCATACCCCACTGTGTTCGCAGAGCATCCAGGCCTCACAACTCGGGTGGTGCATGACGTAGACATGGGAGATCACCCCCCCTTTAAATCAGTACCCTACAGAATTCCACCCATTAAGCTCCCAGCCCTCCGAGCGGAGTTAGAATATATGTTAGAACGGGGGTTGATTGACAAGGGGGCAGTTAGGTGGACATCTCCTGTCACTCTGCAGTCTAAGCCTGACGGGAAGGTTCGCTTCTGCGTTGACTTTCGGAGATTGAACGAGTTGACTCCCACCAATGCTTATCCCCTTCCCCGTGTTGATGATAGTGTAGACAAGATTGGTAAGGCAGTTTTTAACTAAAGTAGACCTAGTAAAAGGCTACTGGCAGGTGCCCTTGTCTGAGTGGGCGAAGGGGGTATGCGGGTTTGTGGTTGATGGGAACACCTACCGTTGCAATGTGATGCCGTATGGTCTTAAGAATGCCCCAGCAACCTTCCAGAGTCTTATGAATGAGTTAGTAGCTGACATCCCTAACTGCACTGTCTACCTAGATGATGTTATAATCTACGATGACAACTTTGAGAGTCACTGTGAGCACATAGAAGCCTTGTTTCGGAAGCTCAGTGAGGCCAGCTTGGTGGTCAATCTGGGCAACTGTACAGTATCTCGGGTTTGTGGTCGGGTTAGGCCAGGTGTGCCCCCCCCCAAAACAAGATACAGGCTATTAACCAGTTCCCCAGGCCGTCCACCAAGCGGCAGATCATGAGATTTTTGGGCATGATCGGTTACTATCGCCGTTTCATTAAGGGTTATTCTACTGTCTTAGCTCCTCTGACAGATTTACTAGCAAAAGAGAAAAGGTTCAAGTGGGCACCTGAGTGTGAAAGGGCTTTTTCGCTGGTCAAGCACCTACTATGCACTCACCCAATCCTCAGGGCCCCTGACTTTGAAAGACCATTCCAGCTGGCAACAGATGCCAGCGGTGTAGGGGCTGGTGCCGTCTTAATGCAAACAGACGAGGAAGGTTTGGAGCATCCAGTCAGTTTCTTTTCCAAGAAGTTTAATTCGGCTCAGAAAAACTACTCTGTGGTATAGAAAGAACTGATGGCAATAGTGTTGGCGCTCAGGCACTTTGAAGTATATGTTCCTGCCTACGGGCCAGTCATGGTGATTTACACCGATCACCACCCTCTTAAATTTCTGAACCAATTCCATAACCTGAATATGAGGCTGACACGTTGGTCACTCATGATGCAAGAATACAATCTAGACATTCGCCATATTGCCGGTTGTGAGAATGTGATTGCAGACTGTTTGTCGAGGGTGGAGGATCCGGCGCAGATCACTACAGGTGTGTGGGTTTGAGTGGAGAAAAATTAGGCTTGCCCCTGTAGAGCAGCCGTCAAAAACAACATTAAAATTAAATAAAACAAAAATTACATAAAAAACTCTTTCTTTTTTATAGTTAATTGTAAGTTGCCAATATTATAGCTAATGTCCTAAGTTGAACCTGTTTTTCACTTAGTAGGCTGGGCTCTGTGAAGCTCGCTCAGGGAGCATAGTAGGCTAAAATTATACTATTATATTTGGGAGGTGTTACGTCCTGGGATATATAAACACTGGGCTCTTTCTATTGGACTAGGTATGCAGCAACAAGCAACAACGGAAAACGCTAGATCCAACCCTTATCTATAAACCCGGGCAACAAACCACCCTAAACCGTCAAGAGTCCTGCCTGGACAACGAGGTATCCTATGACTCGGTTACAGGGTGCACGCACTATAGACTGCTGATAGTCAAGCAGGCTATATAAAAGATCACACAATTAAGTTGACTTAAAGCTTCAAGGAAAAGATAGATAACGGAATTAAATTGCAGAAACAATTTAATAACAAACTAGAAGAAAGTACATTTAACGTTACGTTAATTAATACAACTAATCACCCCTGCGTGAAAGAAGGTGAAAGCAAACAGTCCTCAAAACATCGTACCGGTAGACAAGATGCAGGGTTCTAAACTGCATGCGGCTACTGTAGGATCTGATGCTTAGCAAAGAAAGTACGTTACGGATTTAGAGAACTCTCAACTCATAAGCAGGAATAAATACTAGTGATAGGACCTACAGTGTATAATGGCATCGGTATAATTAAATAAAGGCAGCAACTCGCAACATATCCACATACAGGTGTGCTTCTCACTCTTAGTCAGGCAAGCCTGCTCGGACAGAGTCTCTAAGCCACACCCTGACTCACAATGCTCACAAAAACGGTAAACTGTGGCACACTAACAAGCATACAGATATAATAAACCCCTAGCTGTTAATCTGCCAGGCGGCAGAGGTCTAGCCGGAAGGATATAGGCTTCGGATACCCGGGCTGAGCCACCTGCTCTAGCCTAGGGACGTTCCCAATTCTGTGCGTCAAATTACTCTAATTGAAAGGGTGCTCTCTTGAGAGACTCAGATCGCAAGTATCTGACTCTCTCCTGGCGACCCTAAAACAAAAGCAAGACGTGCTAGCGCAGTGCTGAGTGGACTAGGCAAGGGCCCTCACACAACACAACACTAGACACACAGGGACACAGACAAGAAAATGCCCCCAGACTCCCACGGGTATCCTAGTAAAGTCGTGCGGGTCCACAGGACTCGCACCAGCAGACTTTACTTAAAGGATCGCAAAAAGCCTCCCCTCCGGTCTAGCCCCTGCTAACCTGACACAAGAACACACTAGCAAGCATGAAACCACCAAATATGAGACAACAAAAAAAGCTTCCTAGGTCTCATTAACAATTACGTCTCTGCATAAGGCCCAAAATCCTATCTAATTATCTGAGAGCTCGTCGTTAATACAATAATAGATATAAGGTCTATCAAGGGGATGGGATAATTAAATAGATTGGTGAAGTAGTGGAAAGAAGGTATACAAAGTAAGAGAGAAAGTTTCTAAGTGGGGTTGAGAGGGATAGATATCAAGGGGGTCCGAAGGGTACGACAGTGAGGTGAGCTCTGAGTCTTGAATCTGTCTGGACCCCCCACTAGGCATGCAGAATACATCCCAGGCTTGGCAACACTCAACACAGTTGCCGGGTCAAAATCGTCTACCCCGTGCGTGAGTCGAAACTAAGCCTAACGTTGCAATCAAATGCACATGGCACATCAGGCTCGTCCCAAGCTAGACTCTCCGCGCGAAGCAACGTCCCCCGCTCGTCTCCTCCCACTCTCACTAGACTTACATCTTATATATTATAATGAAACAATCAACTATCGAGAATAAAATATACTAAGATGCGTTGGTTAAGAATAAGGGCAGCTACAAGCTGTGAAACAACATAAGAATATCCCAGACATTAGTTACATTGTCGTAGGATAAATACTAAGGAAAAGCCGGCCGGCCGGCTGCCGCCAGCCGGTTTCTAAACGGCTGGGCAGCCGACGCGCGCGCATGCCCGCACGTGGCTACTATGCAGAAGCGTCACACCTCCCTCAAGATATAAGACCCTTGACTAAGTTCTTCATATATAACAGAAAGCTTCTCATAGTACCACACACTGTTGCGACACAAGGCACTATATATAAAAAAATAAAGACTGTTGCGCTCCACCGCGCAAGTTCAACTAACTTAGCGACAATAAGCGAAAACATTCAACTTAGATACTGCTACAACATCTTATACAAAATTCTACTATTATAAAAAATAAAGAGTTTTTATAAGGTTTTTGCTTTTTTAATTTGTTTTTTTCGGCTGAACTACAGTGACAGCCTATTTTCCTCCACACTCAAACCCTCAATCCTGTGGCAGTCTAACCAACATCATCCACCCTTGATAGACAATCCGCTATCACGTTGTCAGAACCGGCAATATGGCGTATGTCCAGATTATACTCCTGAAGCATGAGTGATCACCTGGTCAGCCTCATATTCCAGTTATGAAACTGATTCAAGAATTTCAGAGGGTGATGATCGGTATAAACCACTACGACTGTTCCGAAAGCAGGAACATATACATCGAAGTGCCTGAGCGCCAGCACTATCGCCAGGAGTTCTTTTTCAATTACAGAGTAATTCCTTTGTGCACTATTGAATTTTTTACTGTAAAAACTCACTGGATGTTCGATACCTTCATCATCTGTCTGTAACAAGACAGCCCCAGCCCCTACGCCACTGGCATCAGTCGCCAGCTGAAAAGGTCTGCTGAAGTCCGGGGCCCTGAGTATGGGGTGGGTACATAACAGGTGTTTCACCAAGGAAAACGCCTCTGCACACTCAGGAGACCACCGGAACTTCTTGTCCTTAGCTAATAAGTCAGTTAAAGGTGCAAGTACAGTCGAATAGCCTTTGATGAAGCGACGATAATAGCCTATCATACCTAGAAACCGCATGATTTGTTTCTTAGTCGTAGGCTGGGGAAACTGATCGATGGCTTTGATCTTTGTCTGTGAAGGGCACACCTGACCCATCCGCACCTCGAGCCCCAGGTACAAAACTGTGGCTTTGACAAAATCGCACTTACCCAGGTTTACCACCAAACCTGCTTCATTCAGTTTATTAAAAAGCTGTCCGATGTGAGCACAGTGACTGTTAAAATCCTCGTCGTTATGACATCATCTAGGTACACCGTACAGTTGGGAATGTCGGCTACAATGTCGTTCATTAATTTCTGAAACGTTGCAGGGGCATTTTTCAGCCCGTATGGCATAACATGGCAACGATATGTGGCACCGTCCACCACAAACCCACACACCTCTCGCGCTCGCTCAGACAAGGGCACTTGCCAATAACCCTTAACAAGGTCTATCTTAGTGAGGAACTTGGCTTTTCCTATCTTATCCACACTGTCGTCCACACGAGGGAGAGGGTAGGCATTTGTGGGGGTTAAACCATTCAACCTGCGGAAATCTATACAAAACCGCACCTTGCCATCTGGTTTGGGCTGCAGTGTGACTGGGGAAGTCCACCTTACTGCACCCTCAGAAATCAGCCCACATTTCAGCATATAATCCAGCTCTTCCCTAAGTGCTGGTAATTTAATAGGGGGAACACGGTATGGCACTGATTTAAAGGGCGGGTGGTCCCCAACATCGACATCGTGCACCGCTTGAGTAGTGAGGCCAGGATGCTCCGCGAAAACAGCTGGGTTTGAATCAAACAAGTGCTGCACAGCTACACGCTGTTGCTCAGGCAGGTGCAATATCAACTCGTGAGCCACTTGTCTAGAATTCCCCGCCCACTGATCAGCGGAAACATGACAATCCCAATTATCCTCCCCCGCAGCTTGACTGTCCCTTCCTCCTTCTCCACCATGATCGCTGCAGATCAACACCGGGACAGTGAGAGGCTCGGAGGGGCGCCTCACATACTCTTTCATCAGATTTTCATGGCAGAGTTGGTTCTTTTTCTTACGATCAGGAGTAGCTACTAAATAGTTGAGATCAGAATCCTTCCTTACAACCCGATACGGACCAGAATACTTGGCAGACAAGGGGTGTCCCACCAGAGGCAGTATTATCAGTACCTCCTGATCTACTTCAAACTCCCTCAGCTTCACCTTCTGGTAGAAATCTGTCCTTCATCTGAGCTTGTGAACTCTTAAGGTTCCGACCTGCTACCTCCAAGCTCTTTAGCATTCTCTCACGGCTTTCAACAACATACTTTAGAAGCGAGCATGGCTTTGTGACTCCCTCCCAGATCTCCTTGACTATGTGGAGGGGCCCCCTGACCCTGTGTCCAAAAACCAACTCGTTCGGGCTAAATCCCAAGCTCTCCCCAGGTACTTCTCTCGCAGCAAATAAAACGTATGGGAGACCTAGATCCCAGTCCTTCCCATTTTCCATGCAATAACACCGCAACATACTCTTGAGAGTCGAGTGCCACCTTTCCAAAACTCCCTGACTCTCGGGATGGTAGGTAGATGACACCACAGACACTATCCCATGTTGCTGCATGGTCTGCTTAAACAGAGCAGAAGTAAAATTTGATCCCTGATCAGAGTGGATCTCCTGAGGGTAGCCATAACGAGAGAAATAGACAAGCAGGTTTTTGACAACAGTCTTAGCCATCCCGTTGCGCATGGGGTAAGCATCTGGATACCGTGTTGCTACATCCATTACAGTTAGTAAACATTTATTGCCGGCACTAGTGGGGGCAATGGGCCAACCATATCGATAAACTACTTTGCTGAAGGGCGGCCCAATGACAGGGATGGGTTGTAACGGGGCTCTCGGGATGACCTGATTGGGTTTCCCAACAACTTGACAAGTGTGACACTGTGACACCCATGACACGACACTCGCCTTTAACCCAGGCCACCAGAAAAGCTTGCTCAGAGCTGCCTCCGTCTTACGTGCCCCCAGGTGCCCTGCCAAAGGCACATCATGAGCTAATCTCAATAAGCTCTCACGGCACACCCTCGGTACTACTAACTGGTCCACTAATCCTGACCCGCCATCCCACTTTTTCTTGGGATCCTGATGTCTCCGATACAAGATCCCCTCGGACAAGAAAAAATCACCAGGCTGCGCATCCCCATCGCTCTCCAGTTCGATAGCACCATTACCACATGCCCTGACTTCAGGATCTTCCAGCTGCAAGGAACATATATCAGCAGGTGCGAGATTATCCAAGTTCATCTTAAATAATTTATTTCCACCTCCAATGTCCCGCTGAGCCATCCTTTCCTCACGCTGCACATAACGGTGCTGTCGCAGAGTCTCTTCCTGCCCTGCACCTGCACTAGCGGTGACAGTCCCCGGGGCCTCTCCAGACTCTAACATCGGTGCCAATAATGAGTCACCAAGAAACACTGCTGGCTCAAAACTCTCCAATTGACCAACACTTCCCGTTTTCTTGTGACCTTTCCTCCGCGGTTTGATAGACTGAGGTGGTGGCTGCAAGGCTCCGGATGTCTGAGAACGCGTCACAACACATGCCATGGTTTGTACGCTACACTTCTCAACCCACTCATGTTCCTCCCTACTAACGTCGGCCGCCTTCTCGGCAACGACCAAGGGTGAAACCTTAGAAGCAGGCACCGCAAAGTCGTTGCCGAGGAGGAGGTCGACGTCCCCAACAGGTAAGTTCTCTACAATTCCTACATCCAGCTCCTTCGCCACACCACCCACCTCCAGCTCCATCCGCACCAGCGGGTAGGACTTCGTAGCATTGATCCCCTGAACTACCACCACCCGAGCAGCGTTAATCGGTCTACCAGTAAAGTTCCTTAACAAGGTCTGAGAAGCCCCAGTATCACGCAATAGCTTAACTCCTCGCCTTTCGCCAGCCCACCTCACAAAACCATGCCCTCTATGACCCCCAAAGACGTCGCGGACTGGGTTCGAGCCTTCCGGACTCTTGAACACAGGCTGTGTCCCAACCTCTGACGAACTACCCTTGGCAAACTCAGAAGATATAGGCGACACCCCTATGCTGCGGGCCAATGACACAACCTTGTTTGGTGGCTTGTTCGGACAAGCATTTGCAAAGTGACCCTCCTTGTGACATGCAAAGCACTCTTTACTCTTTGGTTTCCCTTGGGAGTGGGAGGTACCATTAGATTTCTTATACGGGACGATATTTGGCTTATGTTCAGTTTTATTGTCAGTGCTACATGGTTTTGTGTATTTATGTGTATCAAAATTCTTGGGAGTGGGAGGGGTACGATCCTTTGCACCCGACTCACTCCAAGCTGCTGCTTCGCACCCTCGAATTAATGACAGTCGGCGGTCAGCCATTTCTGCTGCCTCCTGGAGAGTTCTAGGATTTTTTTCCTTTATATGTAATGTTAAGTCCCCGCCTGTGCACTTAAAGAACTGCTCCAAGAGAACCAGCTCACTCAACTCCTCAAAAGTAGCTGCCCTCTCAGAACGCAGCCCATGTCGTAGTGCATCAGACAAGTCCCGGGCGTGTTCTAGGAAGGTACTATCCTTGCCCTTAGTAACACCCAGAAACTTCAACCGGTAAGTTTCTGGTTGTAACTCATAGGCCCGTAGCACAGCCTTCTTTAGCTCATCATAAACTACACAGGACTCTAAAGGTAGTGCATCATACGCTTTTAGCCCCTTTCCTAGTAGTCTTGATGAAACTAATGCTGCCCACTTTTCCTGAGGCCACTGGTGTTCCTGACACTTCTTCTCAAATCGCATAAAAAACTCAGTCACACATAATTCATCGAACACAGGAACTAGTTTAAGCAGGTGCGACAATGATTGGTCCCGATGTCTGTTACCTCCCCCAATATTTCGCCCTGTTACCTCCACTCGAGATCTCTCCAGCTCCCTGTCAGCCCGATACCTAGTAGACTCTGCCTGCAGTTCAGCCTCTCGTATAGCTGTTCTCTCTGCAGCCTCAGCCTGCACACTAGCCTGTCTCTCGGCAGCCTCAACCTGAGCTCTAGCCTGTCTTTCGGTAGCCTCAACCTGAGCTCTAGCAACCTCAGCCTGCACACTAGCCTGTCTCTCGGCAGCCTCAACCTGAGCTCTAGCAGCCTCAACCTTGGCCATCTCAAGCCGAAACAACAAATCTGGAGTCAACCCTTGAGGAGGGGAAGATGCATTTAATGGGGAGGGTCCCTGTGATTGAATTCCACGCTGCCATTGACCATCAACTTGGGGGTATGTACTAAATTCAGGCACCCTGACGTTTGATACGGGGGTAGAGTGGAGGGGGGGCTGGGGACCGGGGCCCCCAGTCGCCTCTCCACCCAGGTCTCTCCCTTCTAAACCCAATATCAAAGTCCTCAGCTGATCTTTCCTCATGCCACTTAAACCCTGGTGACCCTGAAGACCTGCCACACACTTTAAGCCATACTTATTCAGCTTCAACACCCTGGCAGCGGTAAGGGGCACCTCTAAAAATCTTCTAGCACCCTCCTCGCTATCGACTAGCCACTCCACAGGTCTTTCTCCATCCGAGCCTGTATCGTGACCTGACCCATCACTGTGTTCTGATATATTAGACATGTTTGTGTACTGCAGTAATTATCACGGTTATAGAATGTGCCTTATCTCCTATGCAAGTATGTATATACTAATGTTATTTAAAGTCTTTAATGTGTTATATTGGTTGCTCCAAAAAAAAAACTATGTCCACTGTATTCCTCTAATCATAAGGAATCTCAAAACAAATGACCACTATATTCCTCTGTTCAGTAAATCCTATGCAAGGTCGCCATTTGTTACGTCCTGGAATATATAAACACTGGGCTCTTTCTATTGGACTAGGTATGCGGCAACAAGCAACAACGGAAAACGCTAGATCCAACCCTTATCTATAAACCCAGGCAACAAACCACCCTAAACCGTCAAGAGTCCTGTCTGGACAACGAGGTATCCTATGACTCGGTTACAGGGTGCACGCACTATAGACTGCTGATAGTTAAGCAGGCTATATAAAAGATCACACAATTAAGTTGACTTAAAGCTTCAAGGAAAAGATAGATAACGGAATTAAATTGCAGAAACAATTTAATAACAAACTAGAAGAAAGTACATTTAACGTTACGTTAATTAATACAACTAATCACCCCTGCGTGAAAGAAGGTGAAAGCAAACAGTCCTCTAAACATCGTACCGGTAGACAAGATGCGGGGTTCTAAACTGCATGCGGCTACTGTAGGATCTGATGCTTAGCAAAGAAAGTACGTTACGGATTTAGAGAACTCTCAACTCATAAGCAGGAATAAATACTAGTGATAGGACCTGCAGTGTATAATGGCATAGGTATAATTAAATAAAGGCAGCAACTCGCAACATATCCACATACAGGTGTGCTTCTCACTCTTAGTCAGGCAAGCCTGCTCGGACAGAGTCTCTAAGCCACACCCTGACTCACAATGCTCACAAAAACGGTTAACTGTGGCACAATAACAAGCATACAGAAATAATAAACCCCTAGCTGTTAATCTGCCAGGCGGCAGAGGTCTAGCCGGAAGGATATAGGCTTCGGATACCCGGGCTGAGCCACCTGCTCTAGCCTAGGGACGTTCCCAATTCTGTGCGCCAAATTACTCTAATTGAAAGGGTGCTCTCTTGAGAGACTCAGATCGCAAATATCTGACTCTCTCCTGGCGACCCTAAAACAAAAGCAAGACGTGCTAGCGCAGTGCTGAGTGGACTAGGCAAGGGCCCTCACACACAACACTAGACACACAGGGACACAGACAAGAAAATGCCCCAGACTCCCACGGGTATCCTAGTAAAGTCGTGCGGGTCCACAGGACTCGCACCAGCAGACTTTACTTAAAGGATCGCAAAAAGCCTCCCCTCCGGTCTAGCCCCTGCTAACCTGACACAAGAACACACTAGCAAGCATGAAACCACCAAATATGAGACAACAAAAAAAGCTTCCTAGGTCTCATTAACAATTACGTCTCTGCATAAGGCCCAAAATCCTATCTAATTATCTGAGAGCTCGTCGTTAATACAATAATAGATATAAGGTCTATCAAGGGGATGGGATAATTAAATAGATTGGTGAAGTAGTGGAAAGAAGGTATACAAAGTAAGAGAGAAAGTTTCTAAGTGGGGTTGAGAGGGATAGATATCAAGGGGGTCCGAAGGGTACGACAGTGAGGTGAGCTCTGAGTCTTGAATCTGTCTGGACCCCCCACTAGGCATGCAGAATACATCCCAGGCTTGGCAACACTCAACACAGTTGCCGGGTCAAAATCGTCTACCCCGTGCGTGAGTCGAAACTAAGCCTAACGTTGCAATCAAATGCACGTGGCACATCAGGCTCGTCCCAAGCTAGACTCTCCGCGCGAAGCAACGTACCCCAGCCGGTCTCTGTCTCACGCTCGTCTCCTCCCACTCTCACTAGACTTTCATCTTATATATTATAATGAAACAATCAACTATCGAGAATAAAATATACTAAGATGCGTTGGTTAAGAATAAGGGCAGCTACAAGCTGTGAAACAACATAAGAATATCCCAGACATTAGTTACATTGTCGTAGGATATATACTAAGGAAAAGCCGGCCGGCCGGCTGCCGCCAGCCGGTTTCTAAACGGCTGGGCAGCCGACGCGCGCGCATGCCCGCACGTGGCTACTATGCAGAAGCGTCACAGAGGGGTTAGAGATTTTCTTTATGCTAATGTGTTGTTTTTATTTAAGATTGAGCTTTGCATTTCATTTTCTGGTGGAGTGGCTAAGTGTGGCGGGTCTTGTCGGCATTCTGCCTTGTCAGATATCGTGCTCGCCTAATGTTGAGTGTCCTATATCTTGGGCGGGGTGTGATGTCTACCAGCGTTGGCAGAATCGCATCTCGGTAGCCACTAGCGCTCGCCAGGGACATTGAAGTGGGCTACAGTTATCAGAGAATGTTGTTCTTTCTTTCCTAGTAATCGTATTGTCACAGACAGTCCAGTGGTGGTCTTTATTTTCGTCTGTGACAACAGGAAGTGCTTTATATCATTAATAGAATATAACTTGCATTGTATATAGTTAAGGGGAGAGAACAATATAGGCAGTGTGGTGGTAGTGTGTGCGTGCGTATACATGTGCTGCCTCCCTCGCTCGGAGGCTCGCGTGCGTGCTTTCTCACGCCCCTTGATTGGCTGGCGTGTCTGGCTGTGTCACGTGACACCTGCTGCCTTGTGACGTCTCGGCCTGTGATTGGCCGACCACCGCGTCTTTGTGGGCTCCTGTGTTCGTAGGGGTCCCAGGAGCTGCCTTCCTCAGAGCAGGTCAGGGGCGCACACGACTAACATCCTTTTTACAACTCTCCCCCATATCCCCATCATTCTGATACTGTCTCTCTCACTCAACTCCCTTTCTTTCATTCCTCTAATCTTTTAACGTCACAGCACTCCCTTTGGGTTCTGTACACGATTTCATATCGGCCCATCGTATTGTGTGCGTCGCTCTCATATATATTTACATGTATTAGAATAGGCTATAAGGGTTCTTAGTCTATGGAGGTTTGATGACTCTGTGTGTGTCTCCCTCAGCGTCCTTAGTTTATGGAGGTTTGATGACTCTTTGTGTGTGTCTCCCTCATTATCAGTAGTGCTCTGCTCGGTTATTTAATGCTAGACTGGGATGAGGTTTCTTTTGTCGTTGTCACCGATGTGTGTACGGTTTGTTTATACCTACACGACTTTGACGGTTTCTGTGGTAGCCTAGGTCGTCCTTTTGGTTGTGTCTTTTGCGAGCGCAGCATCGTGTTGTAAGAGGGCATTAGCCTACTACCTCTTTCAGATAGGAGTGAAGAGTTTATTGTTGTTTAGAGTAACTGTATTAAAGCATCTTTTTATTGTATTAAATCTTGCAGTGATTTAATTGATCTTTCCTTAGATTCTTGTTTATGCATTTTAACATAACTTGCATCCTGTGTGTTATCAGGCTATACCAGTGTGGATTAGCCTGAAGTAGAGCACATTTATGTCCAGTTATGTCCCCGTTATCGCAGATTAACTCTGGAGGGTATAGGTGTTTTGTTCGCCGGCATATAAGTTCAAGGGTTTGGATCTAGCGTACCGTTGTTGCATAGTGCCCTATTACTAGTCCAAGCATTAAGTGCCCTTGTTTTATTCGTAGCTCCGGTCGTAACAATGTTTAGCCCCATTAGTTTATATTTTAAGACAATCGCCTCACTAGTTTGTGGATATTAAAACCTTTCACCCAATTTATTTCCAATACTAAGACCTTTCGTGCTATTTAGGTGTCGACTTTCTCCTGGCAAGCGATAGGTAACCTATGATTTATGAGAAATCGGCCTTCGGCCGAGAAATTTGTCTACCGAAATATTTATAAATTTACATGGAAGGCGGGTCTTGGGGGTGTTTATTAAGGTCGATAGAGGTCTAGGAAGCAAACATAAATAATGTATATATATACATAATTATATATATATATATAAATATAATATAATCATATGGACATGAATGGACACACTGACCACACAAACTTTCCAAAATCGTATTAGCGCGATGGTCAGGATTTAGTCTTAGTGGAGAATGCACACACAAGAAAGTGGAGTAAAAGGATGATGTGGTAAACGGAGAAAGTAAGAGTGAATAAAGTTGTTTAGATACACTGAAGAGGATGGTAAGGTAAAGAGTGAAAGTGAGAATGAGTTAAGGGGAGGCAGCTTGTTTTTTGGACACTCTTCTCCCTAATGTTTAGCCACACTAGTTTTGAGATTATAAGATGTTTGGCCCATTAGTTTGGCGATTTTAACACCTTTCTCCCCATTTCTTTGTCAATTTTAAGACCTTTCAAACCATTTAGGTGTCGATTCTTTCCTGGTGAGCGATAGCGAGCCTGCAATTTTATGACTAACCGGCCTCCGGCCGAGAAATTGTTCTACCGAAAAATGTACAAATTTATCTTGAAGGGGGGTTTAGGTTTTTTTTTTTTAAGCTTGATGGAGGTGTAGGGAGGAAACTAAAAAAAAATATGAATACATGAATTAATAGACCAAACAAACAGTCAGTCTCCCCTTAATGCATGAGTGAATATAGCTGAATAGATACACTGAGGATGATAAAGAGTGAAAGTGTGAGTGAGTGAGTACATGAGTTGCGTGAAGTTGAATATATACACTAACCACGTAGAGTTCACGGTCCCATCAGCGAAATGTCCAGGATTTAGGTTTTTTACAGATAGCAAACCCCAACAGGAGAACGGATCATAAAAGGATAACATCAAGATCGAGAGAGAGAGAGAGAGAGAGAGAGAGAGAGAGAGAGAGAGAGAGAGAGAGACAGAGAGAGAGAGAGAGAGAGAGAGATTAGCAGAAAGAGGCATTAAGACAGATTTATCGTTCGTGCTCTTCATACAAATATCCCATAAGAAGAACATTAATATACGACATATTATTATTGTCCTTCAAATATTCAAATCAGTCAACATTGCTCTTATATATTATAAACTCTGAATATTCTGCCCAATACATTTTTCTCTTAAATATTTGCACCAATTAAATACCAAGGGAGAGAAAATATAAAATGAAACAACAATTTTCGAGGACATTGTTTTAAAGCATATTTATTTTCAACATGGACGTTAAAGGGGATGACCTGCTTTGTTTTCTCTCCATTTCTGTCATTCTCTGGTTTGTATCCATTCGGCCCCATTCAGCCTACTGTTTTAAGACGTTTATCCCCATCCAGGTATCGATTTCTTCCTTGCGAGCGATATCGAGCCAGCATTGTATGTAGGAATCCGGCTTCGCCGGAGAAATGTTTCTATCGAAAACAAAAATACAAATCGACACCTGGATGGTGGTAAACGTCTTAAAACAGTAGGCTGAATGGGGCCGAATGGATACAACCCAGAGAGAGAGGGAGAGAGAACAAAAACGAGGTGGGGTCCCTTAATGATGTTTGTCGTTGATAGATTGGTCAATGTCAAAGGCATTTCGGATGGTAAATATTTTCACATCGTCAACTTTGCAAGCAGGGTGGAATTATGAATGTGTGTGTGTGTCTGTGTGTGCGTGTGTGATTGTGTGTGTGTGTGTGTGTGGGTGGGTGTGGAGGGAGAGAGATTGAGAGAGAGAGAGATTAACAGAAAGAGGCATTAAGACAGATTTATCGTTCGTGCTCTTCATACAAGTGTCCCATAAGAAGAAAGATACGACTTAATATAGCCCTTCTGACACTTCAATTAAGGGGGGTCACCTGCTTTTTTTCTCTTTATCTCCTTTTCTCTCTTTCGGTGGCTTGTATCCATTCGGCCCCATTCAGCCAACTGTGTTAAGACGTTTATCCCCATCCAGGTTTCGATTTCTCCCTGGCGAGCGATAGCGAGCCAGCATTGTATGGAGAAATCCGGCTTCGCTGGAGACATTTTCCTATCGAAAAATGTAAAAATTTAGCTTGCTGTCAAAACATAAATATATATATGCTGGCTCGCTACCGCTCGCCAGGAAAATATTGACACATGGATGGGGGTAAACATCTTAAAACAGTAGGCTGAATGGGGCCGAATGGATACAAGCTAAAGAGAGAGGGAGAGAAAGAGAAAAAAAGGCGATGTGGGTTCCCTTAATAAACCCCTTCTGACACTTCAATTAAACAGATTTACTGACGCTGAATGTTCGTCCATATGTTTACATCAAGTACACTCTGTTACCATAGTTTCTAGCCCACTCATACACATTCGTGGACTTCACCTACCGGTACTTCTAATTATGGAAGTATATCTCTGGAAAGGATTTAGGAATAACATGTTCTATAAATCAACTACAAAACTATGTATACTATTTATTGTTAGTACAGTTATAACCACAAATAATTCCAGATAGTTATAATTGCATACATAAAAACATATAGGGTCCATGAATTCTTATTCTTATAGAGACTATTGTGTCCGAGTGTACATCCTTGGGCGAGTAACAAATATATACAAAAGTTATTTGGCCATTACATTTACTTGATTTTATTTCAATTGCCAAGAAATTATATTTATTTGTCTTTGGTATTATAGTCAATGTCAAATGTATTTCTGATGATCATTATCTTCACTTCAATAACCTTGGAATATGTGTATTTTTTTGTTCTATGTGAGTGAGGGAGACAAAAGGCAGAACTGCCTGTAGCGAGTGCCTCCCCCAGAGTTGAAAGAGTGACAGGGCCAAAATCTCAAGGGACGTTCGAGCCAAAACGCCTGGACACACGGAGTTTGAAGCAATTTAAGTCATAGGGAGAGGGAAAGACTGATTCTGGGAGAGAGTTTCAGAGCTCAGCAATTGAATAGAAGAAAGACTGACAATAGCATTTCACTCCTGGGTTGGAGAGTTGCAATGAGTAGGGGTGGGATTGTGTTGCAAGACGGGTTCTACGTATCCTATGTAGAGGAGGTGGTATATACTGGGAAAGCTCTGAGGAACACTTATTATTGTAGTAGCGATAGCATAGCGAGAGAGATGTAACATTACGGCGAAGAGAGATAGATTGCAGAGATTTGGTGAGTGAACGGGAGTTCTTGATACCGAAGGCTTTCCTTTCTACTTTGTCTTTGGAGTGCAGTGTGAGAGAATCCTCCCCACACATGTGAACAATACTCAACACAAGGACGCACTGTGCCCCTGTACAGCACCAGTAGCTGCACTGGGGTAAAGAACCCTTTGAGACGGTTGAGCACACTCAGCTTCTGGAAGGCTGCCTTAGCAAGACTGGTAATATGGTACTTCCAAGTGAGAGCAGAAGAAAAGGAGACACCGAGAATATTGAGAGAAGATGAAGGATTGATTTTTGTATTGTTGAAATTAAGGGATAGTCCTCTGGAAGTTCCGAACGGGTAGTAAGATGAAACAATTGGGTTTTGGAAGCATTAAAGGTAACAAGGTTTTCTCTGCCCCAATTGGAAATAGTAGTTAGGATCAGAAGATAATAATTGTTGCATGGCTTCATTACGTTTGTCTTTGAGGGATTATTAACAAAGATCCCTAAGAACAGGGTTTGTTTGACTCACAGACAGTATCGTGAACTTTTCGTTCTTCCAACTGAATGGAGGGTAATCCTAAGGCTTCAGAAGGTGGGATGCCAGTACTTTTGAAGCCTTAAAATTGCTTGACTTTCACCAGAAATCCTGAACTGGTATTGGAGATTACTGAGTGTACTCCTCCGGTACCTCTAGGAATGTAAGGGCATGAGGAGGTATTCTTAATGAGGTCCTTGAACCCTTCTTATTCTGTTCGTCAAGGTCTCCCTCAATACAGGGACTTTACTCAATGATTGTGTGATGATTAGGTTCAATTATAGCGCCCAGAGCAAGGTACTTTATCAAGGGTTAATTACAATCTCATAGCTTGTCTATATAAACTTAATAGAACTCTGGAAAACAATAATAGTGGGTAAAGTGAATGAAATCTGAAATCTGTACTCTCGGGGAGGACTTTGGGTGTCGTGTGTACCGAAGGGGTGTCGTGCGCACCTGACAGGTGAGGGCTACAATGCGCACGAGACAGCGTTTATCCTTCTTACTCCTTCCCGACGTGGTGGCTTGGGAATTTTACTACGGATCTTTGTTAGTAGTAATTATGTGGATAATAATATATAAATCTCCCTCGGCAATTCGTTGGCTAAAGGGGTGTGTACATATACAATCTTCCTAAATCGTGTTGGCAGGCCTGGGTGTACACACGGGGTATTTAAACGTATGGGACCCCCAGCGTTGTTTGTCCGTGGATACAATTTGGTACAGGATATTTCTGATTTAGAAGGAAGTATGTGTGAGTTGTATAACTAGCAGGACTAGTTGAAGAGTGTCAAAAAAAGGAATGTGTATATATGTGTAGGAAACAGTGTCCCAAGGTCTATTGAGGTATACGTTTACATCTTATTGCATAAAATAGGATTTCAAACATTATTATAATTGTTTCATCTGGTAATTGATTTCTTCGGTGGTGAAGACAAGGTTTTACTAATATCTATTTCTCTATTCTCCCCTAGGTATATTGTAAATGAGGGGAGAAAAAGGAAAACACAGGGATACATGGATAATTGATTTCTTCTGTGGCGAAGACAAGTTTTTATTTTAATTTGCATGTATGTATAATAAGACACAGGTGTTGTCTTGACAGGTACATTCATAATACCTAGGACAAGAAAAGGTACATAGGTGAACAGGAGAAGAGTGACAGGTAGTTTAGAAATGTACGCTGAGCGCATTTTCCTCCTTGTGGTGGTAGTGGGAGGAACCGTCCGGTCTGGTGTAATGGGGCGTTCTCTGTCCGGTGCGACCTCTCGCACCTTGTCTGGTGTGACCCGGGATACTCCCTCGCCTCGTTTATTTGTTGTTATGGTTCTCGTTTTCTTCTGGTTCTTTTGTGTTCTCTCCTGGTTCTTGTGCTCCCCTTCTTCCGGGAAATCTTCTTCAAATGTTCGTTTTCGAGGTATTTTAAAAATAATTGGAAATATTTTTGAGTGTGATTTCTTTTAATTATCAGTGGACAATACTATATACTGTATATATATATATATATATATATATATATGTATTCATTAATTATTATCATTTTATTTTTTTAACTTGGTCAATATTCTACTCCCTTAACGGCTCATTTCTCGATAACTAATGGGAAAATGCGAAACTGCTATGTCTCTGCATCAAAATATTGCCAAGTTTTCGTATTAACCACATTATTGGCTATATAAACTTTGTAAAATCTGAGTAATTAAGATGGAAACAAGCTAAATTTCTCGCCAGCTAAACCGAAATAGACTATCCGATGAGTTAACCGCTGCGCATGAAACTGCACGCGTAATCCAATCATGCGCGTTAGATTTCCGTGTATAAGACCACGGAGAGGAACATAACTTATGTGGCCAACTGTACCTGTGAGAGAGCGACGTATATGCAGACACGAGGGGACGGACAAGAGATCAATATATTCTCAGTGACTCGTTTGCATCGATTATAAAACTACAATCTTGCTCGTTGGTTTACCATTTAAGGGGGTAGTTCTTGCTTTTTGGCCTACTGTATATATTTATTTATATATTTTTTAATTTTCTCGCTAGACCTCCATCAAGCTTAAAAAGATACCCTCTAGCTCCCCTTTCAAGATTAATTTGTACATTTTTTGGTAGAAAACATGTCCCGGCCTAAATTACAGGCTTGCTATCGCTCGCCTAAAAAAAATATCGACACCTAAATGGCACGAAACGTCTTAATATTGACAAAGAAATGAGGCGAAAGGTCTCAAAATCGCCAAACTGACGGAACGAACGTCTTAAAATCCTAAAACTATTATGCTAACTATGAGGGAGAAGGGGGTCCAAAAAAAACGAGCACTACCCCTTTAACTCGTATATTAGTATTTAAAGCTGATAGACTTAAAAGGGGATTTGTTCTGGACCCCCTTCTCCCTCATGTTTATCCCCCATTAGTTATGAGATTTTAAAACGTTGGCCCCATTACTTTTGCAATTTTAAGACCTTTCGCCTCATTTGTTTCTCAATTTCAAGGCCTTTTGTGCCATGTAGATGTTGATTTATTCCTGGCGAGCGATAGCGAGCCTAAAGTATTAAATAAACGGGTCTTTTTTCTATCGCAAAATGTTCAAATATAATTGAGATGACGGGGTCCGGCCAACAAAAGCCAAAACCAGTCAATCACCTGCTCACGTCTACAGATAACAATCAAATCATCCGGTGCCGCGATCGCGAGCATAAAAAGTCAAAGTAAATCACAAACTACCAGGCCTTCCCCTCACCAGACTCCATGTGAACAAAGTAGTGATAGAAAATGCAACCCCCCTCACCCTCCATCACGACATACCATACTCCGAGCCAGATTTAGAGGAGATGTTTATGGAAGTTAAGCACCAACCCCCTCAATATCTTCCTGTACCTCCTTACAAAAGTGGCCGCGATCATGGCAATCAAACGAGCCAACAAGTAGAAATTCCCTATTCCCATTTCTCTCAAGTCACCTCCATACAACCTATGAATTATCTATTTGTTCCACACACAGAAATCCTTTTTTCCTCACCCCAGCAAGCTATCTCCATGCCCAAACCAAAAACCAACAAAAGGAGGATATCCACCCCGTCACAGAGATATCCCTCACATAATTTTAGTGCGACGTCTAACCTCGGGATAAATAAAACAAAAACATAACCACATGTCCCTGCTACCCGGAGAAAGCAGCCACTTAACCCTAACTGGAAAAGAGATAGGATCTACCCATGCCCAAGGTCTCTACCTTGGGCATGGGTTAGGCAAAACAGAGGTTATATAGTCGAGTACTTCTTCTTAGGAAGAACATACTTAACTAGTAACTCTAGTTCGGATATTGACTTCCGTAGGGGTTAGCCAGTTCTCCCCTTAAACAGTCATAAAAACCAGTGCATAAACAGTGAAGAAAGGTGTAGCTAGGAGATCCCGTAGAAAGAAAGGAAGAGAGAGTGAGAGCATCAGCTACCTGTGTGGTGTGAGGAGCCGAGCCCCTTGGTACAACAGGAGGGACAACTGACGCTGCTACCACATGTTGCCAGACTCTCTACCAGGCTACTATCTTTCTCTTCAAGCCTTTAAGTAACCTTTGTTTTGTAAAGTGTAACGATGATTACAACAAGGGTTAACAAGATATGTTAAGATTCACGTTAACATAATACTGAAGATTTTCTATTCTATCCTTATCCTAGTGCCCATAACTCGTTTTAAAGAGAACATCACACACTCCTATCAGTGGGATGAATATATATATATATATATATTTCTTCGAGTGTAGGCTCCTATATTCTTATGAAGAGTAATAAATATGTTTGTTCGGGAAATAATACATACACCTTTTACACGTAAAACTTGTGAACGCTTAAACAGATCTTGTTTGTATGTAAACATCTTCATCGGGTACGTAATTCATAGATAAGTAGTTTTACTATTCAGCCTCTTAATTTGACTATTGTCATTATCACGCTATATGACTCATAGTCCTATAGTGTATTGTTTGAGTTACTTCCAACTCTATATTTTCACGTCGCGTTAACCTTCCACCCGGCGAGGATATTTCAGCCACGCATACATGACTATTATATTTATTTAACCTATTTGTGAATTCATATTCATTATTATTACTCTTTGAGTTCTTAGAGTTTAATCTCTTATATATACTGAATTAACGTCAATGTTAATCACCCATGAAACGGTATTTTACTTTCCATAAACTCAGTGCTGTGTGTATGTCGATGCAGTAACTAATATTTACCCTCAGTGTGAAGCTACCTCGCATTCGCCATTTCGCTATCAGAATACCGTTTATTGTTCGAGACTAACATCTCTGTGTGCACTTACTTTTGGTTATTGTAGTAACATCATACAGGGTGTCCATAAAGTCTCTTTACAATTTAAAACATTTATTACCAAGGCAATTGATGAGATATTTTAATCAGATTTGTTGTATGTACTCGGTGGTTATCAAAGTTTTTAATAGTATTGCATTTGTCCATTGGTCCATTTTTATTCCACGAGAAAACAATTACTGCAAATGTTTACCTTGACCTTTTGACTGAATATGTGGCACCACAACTAGATGACCTTCAACCACCCATGATTTATCAGCAAGATGGTGCACCACCACATTGGGGACTGCATGTTCGTGAGTTCCTAAATCAAACATTCACAGACCGGTGGATTGGAAGGGATGGCCCGATTCCCTGGCCACCTCGTTCACCAGATATCACTCCCCTGGACTTCTTTCTATGGGGTTATGTTAAAGATATCGTGTATCGAACAGAGATACCGGACATCACTGACCTAAAGCAAAAGATCACTGATGCCATTGCGACCATTGATGAGGCTATGCTACAGCGAACATGGCAAAAAATCGAGTACCGTCTTGATGTCCTTCGTGCAACTAATGGTGCCCATGTAGAGGTGTACTAAATGAGGCAAACAAAACTTCAATATCTACTCCTCATTTTGTAATAATTTCTACATATTTGTTTGTTCATTTGCTTTTGTAATACATATTTTAAATTGTAAAGAGACTTTATGGACACCCTGTATATTCTATGTACTATTTATAACTCAGTTTATATATTCCTAGCTCATTATTATTCTAGGATTATTCATATTCATACTTAATCATTTATGTTCGATTGAAGGGTTAATTTCCCTATATGATATTCAATCTTTATTTATGATATTCTAACCTATGATTGTACCCTAGCTGATTAAGGAATAAACTTGTGAACCTTGATTGTGTATTCTGTGTCCATTGATTACCATTGACGTGTATATTAATATATTGAAGTTCGATGTGTACCAGTTGAATATTTGCAGTTCCCGTTCTTTCTTAAGGTGGAAAACGGAACTATTACAAAGCACGTTGAATTATAACGTCGCATAACAATAATCTTGACTGGTGATGGGCTGGTCTATCAGAGTGAGACCTGAGCGATCTCTGCCATACCCATAGCTTACTCGGACTGTTCCTTTTACTTATATATTTTCTAGATCTCAAGTGACGGCGTCTCTTCCGTGGATTGACCTCCCAATCTACCAAGATTGGAAGCTAAAGCGTCACATTATTCCTTTCCCCCTCAACTTTCTCTTCATAATTGCTGAGGGGCACAGGGCCCTGGGTGGGGCTTTGGTTTCCCGGGCGTTTACGCACCCTCTCAGCTCCCCGCCATGGAGTGGCTTCGGTCACCCAGGCTTTATTGTGGTCGGCAGGGAGGGTTCTGTGGGGGCGCTCGTTTATGGCCTTGGCCTTACTCGGGGCCTTGGGGCTGTTCGGCCAGGTAGCTTGAGGAACAACAACAACAACAACAATAATCTTGAAGGGGGGTCTTGGGTACGTGTGTATGTGTGTGTGTTTGAGTGTGTGTGTGTGTGTGCGCGTATGTTTGAGAGGGTGTGTGTGTGTGTGTTTGAGTGTGTGTGTGTGCGTATGTTGAGAGAGAAAGAGAGTGTGTGTGTATGTGTGTGTGTTGTAATGTCAGACAGTTGTAATGAAGCTGGTGTCAGACTATATTAATTGTCTTAGTCAGTGTCTTGGAAGTCCTGGGCCAGCTAACGAGGCCTGTACTGTCGCAGGTTAATAAGGGGAGATGGCCCGGTTGTCTGGACCACTTTCTCCCTCGTGGTTAGCCCCATTAGTTTTGACATTTTAAGACGTTCGGCTCATTAGTTTGACGATTTTAACATCTTTCGACCCATTTTGTTGTCAATTTTAAGACCTTTCGTGCCATTTAGGTGTCGATTTTTTCTGGGCGAGCGAAAGCGAGCCTGTAATTATAAGAGGAACCGGCCTTTGGCCGGTAATTATTTTTTACCGAAAAATGTACAAATTTATCTTGAAGGGGGGGGGGGTATAGGTTGTGTTTTTTAAGCTTAATGGAGGTTTAGCGTGGAAAATAAAAATTATATGTATAACTGAATAAATAGGCCAAACAAAAAACAGCCACTATCCCTTTAACGTCATGTTCTTCCTCCCATCATTTTGACTCTGGTTATCACTCTAGCCATAAGAACATAAGAACATAAGAAAATGGGAGTTTGCAAAAAGCCGATCGGCCCATACAAGGCAGATCCCTGTCACACCCAACCCCAATTACTAGGCCCAATTATAGGCCCAACTCACTAATACCTTGAGTACTGACCCACCAAAACGGTCAGAGATTAACACAAGATTACGGGGGTCTGCTGAGCGCCGATTGGCCCACACCTGGTAGATCCCCCTCACACCCAACCCATCTCGTCCATATGCTTATCTAATTTTATCTTAAAGCTCCCTATCGTTCTTGATCCCACTATATCACTCGGTAGCCTCCACCCATCTACAACTCTGTTACCAAACCAATATTTGCCTACATCTTTTCTGAAACGAAATTTATCTAATTTGAAACCATTTGTTCGAGTTCTTTCGCTATCACTGAGCTTCAGTACATTTTTCATGTCTCCTTTATTTTTCCCACTAACCCACTTGAACACGTCTATCATATCCCCTCTAACTCTGCGTCTTTCTAACGAATGTAAGCCTAATTTTGTCAACCTTTCTTCATAATTTATGGTAGATTTCTAATATTATGAATCATTTTTGTCATTCTTCGCTGTACTCTCTCCAAAGAATCTATGTCCATTCTGTTATAAGGACACCAAAATTGGACAGCATAATCCATATGAGGTCTCACTAATGACAAGTAAATTTTCAAGATAACATCGGCATTTCTGTTACTCACACTCCTTGAGATGAACCCTAGAATCCTGTTTGCCTTGTTACGTACGCTTATACACTGTTTTCTAGGTTTCAAATCGTTGCTAACAAACACACCCAAATCTTTCTCGCAGTCTGAGTTTTCTAATTCAGCATTAGGTAGTTTATATTTTGCATTAGTATTCGTCTTCCCTATCTTTAATACCTTGCATTTGTCAATGTTAAAATTCATCTGCCATTTTACTGACCATTCGTGTAAGGTATCTAGATCCCTTTGGAGGCACTCTATGTCGCTATCTGAATCTATTGGTCTCCCTATTTTGGTATCGTCTGCGAATTTACTTATCCTACTAGTTATACCTAAATCAAGGTCATTTATGTATATAATAAATAACAGAGGACCCAATACAGATCCCTGGGGGACACCACTCTTGACTGATCCCCACTCTGACTTAGTACCATTTATGCTGACTCTCTGCTTCCTACCAATTAGCCATGACCTAATCCATCCCAACAACGACCCACCTATTCCATGCACCTCAACTTTTCTCATCAATCTCTCATGAGGGACTCTGTCGAAAGCTTTACTGAAATCTAAATATATTATATCATTATGACTTGTCATTATCTACTGCTTCATACACCTCTGAGAAAAAACTAAGCAAATTTGTAAGGCAAGAACGTCCCTGAGTGAATCCTTGCTGAGAATAATTTATTAAATTAAAACAAATATCCTTACCAAACATTAACCCGTTCAGTACCAGGGACGTCCTTTTCATCATATTCTGGCAATTATTAGACGATTTTATTCAGCTTAGGAAGGACATCTAGCAATAATAAGGCTTCAAGCTATCTCAACCAACCCTTTTAACTACCACAGATCCTTCCTAAGCTGCATAATATCGTCTAAATATAGCTAGAATAAAATATATCACACGTTGCTGGTACTCAAAGGGTTAGCAAATCTTTTGTGTTCAAGGTTTGGACGTGAGGTTCAGGAGCATTTTTTTTTTCATTAGTACTATAGAGGAAAATTTATTTGAAGGTATGAAGGTAGGACACCGCTTTCGTCAGTGGGTGTATTGTACAGTTGGCCAAGTAAGTTGGTCAAGTATATTTCGATCAATAATTGTTATCAGCAATATCTAAGCATTAATTCATCGTTTCGAGTGAGATATACAAACAGGTTCCTATCTTCACACACCCTATTCAACATCTGACAAACATTAATACAGCACACAGCAAACAAAACGTAATGACAGCGGCGACACGACTTATTTGGCCAACTGTACATATAAGGTATATTGCATCCAGTTGAAATGTTTCTGTAGACAGACTAAATTGGTCATGTTAGTCAGTGTTCTAACCCTGCTCAGGTAATGTTCCAGAAGTGTGGCGAAATTAGCAATGTGGCCCCATATGGGAACCGGCACTTTAAACGGCTCTCACTCGAAAACTGATTGATGGATTTTAAATGTCTTGTTACCAATAGAAACTACAATTAATGCTTAATATTATGTTAAGAGCAAATTACACTACTCTAAACATTAAGTCATATATAAAAAAAAAAAAAAAAAAGTAGTGAAAAAAAGGGGCAACAAAAGTGAGGCATATCTCATACATTACATAAGCTGGATTAATTTGGTTGCAGGGCTGTGGAGGGGATGGCTGAGGGTCTTGGGTGACAACAAGGCAGAACTCTGGGGATACAAAAAGTTCGATAGGAAGGGGAAATTTGTAGTACACATTTGGGATTATGGACCCCATATGGTGACCGGACAGGTTGGTACAAGAAAGGGGAGGAGAGAGAGCGGCGGCTCACACCCTCTCCCAGTCGTAGGACGATGCGGACTGACTGCTCGTCTTCAAAACTTCTTGCCATCGGCCTCCGGCCGTGAAATATTCGCGAAAAACCTGTTTTACGCATATTTTTTTGCCCCATATGGGGCCAATATGCCTGAGCAGGGTTTTAAGGGGAGATGGGGGGTTTTCCTGGTCCCCTATCTTCCTTAAGCTTATCCCAATTAGTTTTGATATTTTTTTAAGTGTTTGCCCCATTAGTTTGTTGATTTTAAGGACTTTCGCCCCAATTCTTTGTTAATATTAAGACCTTTCGTGCCCTTTTAGGTGTCGATTTTTTCCCTGGCGAGTGATAGCGAGCCTGTAATTGTGGAAGAATCGGTTTCGGCCGTGGCATTTTTCTATCGAAAAATGTACAAATTAATCTTGAGAGGGATCTAATGGATGTTTATAAAGTGTAATGGAGGTCAAAGGAGGAAACTAAAAAATAAATGATTATATAAACCCCCCAAAATAACCACTGTCCCCTTAATTAATGGAAGTAGGCACCCCCTCCCCCCAAAAAAAATAGGAGAAGAGGGAAAAATACAATAAAAACGGGAAAAGTGGGGATTGGGCCTGACTAAATAGATAGATAGATAGATAGGTTACTATAATAATAATGTATACACCACTATTGTCCAACACCATATGGCACCACAGACACTTTAGACTTGTGGGCGCCTCTGGCACCCAGGCCTGTGGAGGCAGCAAGTCCTTCAGTTCACACCAGACTCTCACATAACCAACCAGCGTCTCGGCGCTCCTGTACTCAACCCTAGCCAATAAAGGATTGAAGAGTATTGGTGTTATATCTCCATTCATCTTTATTATATGGCGCAGTGTATATCAGTATCTGAACCTACATGGAGAACCTGCACTACCTAGCTGAGGCTGCAGCTGCTGTGGAAGCCGGCTTGCCGCCATGCGGTCCTTACCCGGCTACATCTACCTCCCAACCGGTCGAGCCTTCATTGCCCGATGCCCTGTCTCCATACCCATCCATCATCTACTTGAATGAAAGGATCGACTCCCTCCAATCGAGTATCGCCACCTTTCTACAGCATCACCAGGACCAGCAGCATCTACAACTACAACATCGCCCCGCGAAAGCTCCACCACCGCCCCGCCAGGATCTACAACATCGCTCCACGACAGCTCCACCACCGCCCCGCCAGGATCTCCAGCCCCACCAGCCTCTACAACATCAGCCCCAGGCCAGTAATGTTATCCACCAGGCTGACCCCTCCTTTGCCTCACACCCCACCAGTGATACACTTATTCATCCCTCTACACAGACACCCACACCTCATACATCTCCCCATGTCTCAGTGCCCCACCATATGCCAGTTACCCATGTCTCAGTGCCCCACCATATGCCAGCTACCCATGTCTCAGTGCCCCACCATATGCCAGCTACCCATGTCTCAGTGCCCCACCATATGCCAGTTACCCATGTCTCAGTGCCCCACCATATGCCAGTTATTCCCCACATGTCTTTATTACATATGAACATGACCAATCCCCTTACCCACCCTATCAAGAGCGAACATCCCACACCCTCCCCAACTGACGGCCAGGCCCACACTGGTGTCGGTAGCGACGGTCGGTATTACGGCGGCCATTATGCCCCCCCTGGCTATCGTACGGCTGGCACCAACCCTCACGGCGCAGCCTCTTCTGCGCATGACGTCATCATACCACCACCACCTCAAGTCCCTTCCTACCCAGCCCAGCCACGCCCCGCCCCGCCCCGCCGGGCTGCCCCTACGCGGCCCCAGGCCGCTTTACATATGCCGGGACACGCCCTACGCAAATTCTGGGCTGATTGGGAGGTCTACAAGCGGCTCGTCCTTCTACCACTTCACGAGGCTACCATCGAGCTCTACCAGACGTGCGACCCTGCCCTTCAGAGCGCCATATTTGCTCACAATCAGGCGTTCTCCTCATTGCCAGAAATCGACCTAGCAACTCTCATCACACAACTCGTCCACCGACAACGGAACCGCGCAGCCGCTCGCCACCACTTCCGGTCTCTTCTCCAACAACCTACTGAACAGATCCGGGACTACGTCACACGTATTACGGAGGCCACTTTGGACTGTGGCTTTACCTGCCCCTGTTGCCACACTGATGTCTCTGACGAACACATACGGGACCAAGTGACTATCGGGATTAGTGATTCGTCCCTTCAGCAAGATGTTTTAACTAAAGACCGCACCCTACCTACCTTACAAGATGTTATCAACTACTGTGTGGGGTTCGAATCTGCGGCACTCGATCAGACGGCATTGCAACCGGGGGTACATGCTGTGAAATCACCATACCAGCGTCTCAAGAGTACTTACCCACGCCCCGCCCCTATCCAGCCCCCCGCCCAACCCACTCAGCCCCTGTCGCCCGCCCCACCACCTCCCCACGTCGGCCCCACTTCATTTCCCACACGTTGCTCCGGGTGTGGCCTATCTTCACATTCACAAGCCCAACGATCTTCGAAGTGTGCTGCATGGGGCAAGACCTGCATGGCGTGTAATAAACCTAACCACTTTGCCAAGGTTTGTAAATCCACCTCTTCCCAGTGCAGTGGGTGCGGCCTATCCACACACTCTCGAGCCGAACGCCCATCCAAATGCCCTGCTTGGGGCAAGACCTGCCCGTCGTGCAACAAACTCAACCATTACTCCACAGTTTGTCACTCCACGCCCTCACCTTCATCCGCGGCTGTTATCATTGGTACTATCAAACAGGCTGTTAACAAACCACCACCCGCACGGCTCCCCTCCTTGCCCATTACCATTTCTACTGCCATGTCGCCCCACTTTCATCCCACCAGCGTCACGGCCCACCCTGACACGGGCGCCCAAGTATCTGTGGCTGGTGTGCAATTACTACGGGCACTGGGCCTCCAACGCCACCACCTACAGCCTACTCACCAACGGATCACGGCCGTGGGGGGTCACACTCTCCAGGTCCTGGGTTATATGCCGACTCCCATTACCGCCACCGACGTTGCCGGCACCCCCTACACTACTGATGATGATATTTTTATTATTCAGGCACAGTCACCGTTATTTATTAGCATTTCAGCTTGTAGGGCACTACATATCATCCCTCCCGACTTCCCCACACCTACCCCCTGCATGGCCGCCCACACAGCCCAACCACCACCCACCTTGACAATGACCCCTCCACCACACCGGCCCACTTCCCTCCCCTTCCCACCTAACGACCTGCACCTGTCTGACCTTCGTGACTGGTTCTTGTCACAGTTTGCATCTTCAGCATTTAACACCACCAGCGGCCCACTCCCCACGATGTCTGGCCCTCCCATGCACATCCACATCAAGCCTGGCGCATCTCCACGTGCCGTGCACACCCCTGCCCCTATACCACATCATTGGAAGGCCCAGGTCAAAGCAGATCTCGACAGGGATGTCGCACTGGGCATTATTGAGCCTGTCCCCATCGGTACCCCTACTACCTGGTGTTCTAGGATGGTGGTGGTCGCCAAGAAAACTGGACAACCCCGCCGTACAGTTGACCTGCAGGCACTCAATCACGCCTGCCTTCGGAAGACACGTCACACCCCGAGCCCATTCAACTTGGCCCAATCCATCCCTGCAGGCACTCGTAAGACGGTCCTAGATGCCTGGAATGGATACCATGCTGTTCTACTCGACGAATCCAGCAGGGAGGCTACGACTTTTATCACGGAATTTGGCCGTTACAGGTATATCAGGGCCCTTCAAGGTTACTTGGCAGCTGGCGACGCCTATACCCGACGTTTCGACGCAATCATACAGGCTGTCCCTCGTAAGGTGAAGTGTGTCGACGACTCCCTTTTGTGGGACTCTACAGTCGAGGAGGCATTTTGGCACACTTTTGATTACCTGGCCCTCTGTGCAACCAACGGTGTCACTTTCAACCCTGACAAGTTTACCTTCGCCGCCCCTTCAGTTGACTTCGCCGGACTCACCATCACAGACACTGGAATTAAGCCATGCACGTCCATGATTAAGGCCATCCGTGACTTTCCCACGCCCACAGACATCACGGGAGCCCGGTCGTGGTTTGGTCTCGTTGAACAGGTCGCCTCGGCCTTCAGCATCAAACCGGAAATGGCGCCCTTCCGGGAACTTGTGCAGTCCAAAACCCCCTTCCACTGGGATGAGGCACTTGACCGTACCTTTGCCACATCTAAGGACCACATCACACACCTGGTTGAGGAAGGGGTCTGCTCCTTCGAGATCGGCAGACCCACGTACCTCGCCACAGACTGGAGCAAAACCGGCCTTGGCTTCCTCCTACTCCAACAACATTGTTCCTGCCCCACCGCATCTGCCCCCACCTGTTGCAAGGTCGGTTGGAAACTTATCTTCGCCGGCTCCCGTTTTACCACACCTGCGGAGTCCCACTACGCACCCGTCGAAGGCGAGGCTTTAGCAGTGGCTGACGCCCTTGACAGATGCAGAATGTTTGTCCTGGGCTGCCCTGACCTCGTCGTCGTCGTGGACCACAGACCTCTACTGCACATCCTTAACGATCGGTCCCTTGACAACATACCAAACCCTCGCCTGTTCAAGATTAAGGAACGTACCCTACGATACCAGTTCATCATTCAACATACGCCTGGCAAATGGCACCGCGGCCCTGACGCTGTCTCCCGCTACCCGACCAGGCCCTCCGCGGACGCCCATGATGTGCATAGTGCGGCCGCCAGCGAGCTCGATATCCACTCAGTTGCCTTGGCCTCCCTCACCATGCTCGCCGCCATACCTGACCCAGTTGTATCATGGTCTGACCTTAAATCTGCCGGCCAACAAGACAGCGAGTATACCTCCCTTCTTCAGACCATCCCCGAGGGCTTCCCGGACTCCAGAGAGGCAACCGCCCCACAACTACGACAGTTCTGGGGTGTTAGAGACCGCCTCACTTCCGTCGACGGGGTAGCCCTCATGGATCAACGACCAGTCATCCCCCATCATCTTCGGTCCAGAGTTCTCGAGGCCCTTCACTCAGCTCATCAGGGTATGACTGGCATGAAGGCCCGTGCACGTGCGAGTGTTTACTGGCCAGGTATTGACAGGGCCCTACGCAACTGCCTGGATACCTGCCACTACTGCCGCGCCCACGCCCCGTCCCAGCCGAAAGAGCCACTCATGTCATCTGACCCACCCCAATGGCCATACGACCAGGTAGCCGCCGATATTTTTCAGTACCAGGGCAAACACTACCTGGTCTACGTCGATCGCTTCTCCAGCAATGTCCACATCTTCAACCTGCCACCAGGTAAATGTGATGCTCACCACCTCATCTCGGCGTGCCGTACCCTCTTCACCCACTACGGAGCACCCCGGGTACTGGCGAGCGATGGTGGGCCCCAGTTCACAGCCGGGGACTTCCAAGAATTCCTGGCACATTGGGGTGTGTCACAGCGGGTCAGCTCTGCGTTCTACCCTCAGTCTAATGGCCGCGCCGAGCTGGCTGTTAAAGCAGCCCGCCGCATCATCGCGGACTGTACATCCCCCACTGGCTCTCTAGACAACAACGCCGCAGCCCGCGCCCTCCTCCAATACAGGAACACACCCCTCTCGACCATTGACAAGTCACCAGCTCAACTTCTCTTCGGCAGGACCCTACGGGACCACGTCCCCTGCAATCCTGCACTTCTCCACCTCCACCCCCACTGGCTTCCCTCGGCCGAAGCTCGTGAGGCAGCCCTTTTTCACCGTAACGCTGCCCTAGCCACATACTATAATGCTTCAGCCCGGCCTTTATCACCACTCCACGTCGGTGACCGGGTCTCCCTACAGAACCAGGGGGGCAACAACCCGACACGGTGGAACAAGACTGGCACTGTAGTGGAGGTGCATCCACACCGCCAGTATACCATCCGGGTGGATGGGTCGGGGCGAGCCACACTCCGCAACCGCCGCTTCCTACGACAGCTTCGTCTACCGCCCTCCACTCAACCTACACCGCCCGACTCCACCATCGCCTTGTCGGACGCCAATAGGGGGGGGGAGATATAATAATAATGTATACACCACTATTGTCCAACACCATATGGCACCACAGACACTTTAGACTTGCGGGTGCCTCTGGCACCCAGGCCTGTGGAGGCAGCAAGTCCTTCAGTTCACACCAGACTCTCACATAACCAACCAGCGTCTCGGCGCTCCTGTACTCAACCCTAGCCAATAAAGGATTGAAGAGTACTGGTGTTATATCTCCATTCATCTTTATTATAGTTACTGATCCAGCTAGCGAGACCTGTACATTGTGTTCCGTGATAGCTTACTTGATGACACTCCACCTTACTGAGCTCTGCCTTTTGTCTCCTTCATACACAATACTTGGTAAGATCCTGTGTAGCGGGGAGAACTGTTTTTCAGATGCCTATTTACTAAGAAACATTGAATAATATTATTAACCCTTTGAGTACCAGCGACGTGTGTTATACTTTATTTTAGCTATATTTAGACGATATTATGCAGCCTAGGAAGGATCTGTGGCAGTTGAAAGGTTTGGTCGAAATATTTCGAACCCTTAATATTGCTAAGAGGTCCATCCTAAGCTGAATAAACCCGTCTACTAGGTGTCAGAATATAATGAAAGGCCGTCCCTGGTACTAAACGGGTTAACCTAGCCTAACCAAACTTAACCTAATCTACTATAGGTTTCAGAGGCCGTGTGGCATCGTTTTTCGGAAATAACTTATTAACAAACAGTTGGATCAGTATATTATTTTGACACAGCTTTTGTCACACCGTCCCCTAATTTTTGTCAATATAGTGCATTACCAAAACTGTAGAAATAAGCCACTTGTCCCAGTGGCATGAGGGTAAAGTCGCACATTAATGACTAAGATACGGAAAAGGCTACCATGGCTTACCTGTTAGAACCACCAAACCATTATTGCTCCTTCATCAAATACGGTAGTTATCAGCCACCACCCAACCCTATTATCGCCTTTAAATTCAAGTTTTCTGTCAATATCAAGTATAAATATACAAACAGTATTTATTTGTGTATATTTATACTTGATATTGACAGAAAACTTGAATTTAAAGGCGATAATAGGGTTGGGTGGTGGCTGATAACTACCGTATTTGATGGAGGAGCAATAATGGTTTGGTGGTTCTCACAGGTAAGCCACGGTAGCCTTGCCCGTATCTTAGTCATTAATGTGCGACTTTAACCTCATACACAGGGACAAGTGGTTTATTTCTACACTTTTGGTAATGCAATATATTGACGAAAATTATGGGACGGTGTGAAAAAAGCTGTGTCAAAATATCATACTGATCCAACTGTTTGTTAATAAGTTATTCCCGAAAAACTATGCCACACGGCCTCTGAAACCCATAGTTGTATATTATTGGACTATTTATGAATGTAAATTGTAAAAATATATTGTAACGTTACCAAATTATTGAGATATACGTACAGGTCTCCCCGCTACACAGGATTATACCAAATACTTTACAATGACGTGTGCCATATAGAACACATAGACTGTAGCAAACCAGTTATATATTATCAACATTAGTCTTATATTGCCTATTGCAGGACCCGCCTGTACAGTTGACCAAATAAGTCATGCTGCGGCACCAAGTATATTTCAATCAATAATTGGTATCAGCAATATCTAAGCAGTAATTCATCGTTTCGAGTGAGATATGCAAACAGGTTCCTAGCTTTACACACCCTATTCAACATCTGACAGACATTAATACAGCACACAGCAAACAAAACGTAATGACTGCGACGACACAACTTATTTGGCCAACTGTACCTCAACACAGTGCTGTTACTTTGCTGGTTGAGTGGCTGTGGTTGTGAGTATTGTCTGTAACCAGTGTCATCAGGTAAATCATGCCAACCCTGGGGCTGTGCGTAACAATAGTAGGTGTTTGGCCGACCCTGGGGCTCTGTGGGTTAAGGGAGATTTGTATTTATAAGCATTTATTTGTTCATTTATATAATACAGGTATATTTATTGTTTTTAGTTTCCTCCCAACATTTTCATCAAGCTTTAAAAAATACCCCCAAGTCTTGATGGTGTAATGGTTAGAGTGTTTAAAATCTGTTTGTGGTAACCCAGGTTCGAATCCCGGTGGATCATATGCTTGCATTAATTTAATTGGGAGGTGTTTGGCGTTGAAGTGAAATTAATACAAATGGAATATCAATATCTCGTAATTTGTTTGATGTATTTACCCCTTTGCTTACCAGCGACGTGTGTTATATCTTATTTTAACTATAATTAGATATTATGCAGCTTAGGAAGGATCTCTGGTAGTAAAAAGGATTAAGTGAGATAATTCGAAGCCTGTTCATTGCTGAAAGCCCTTTTTAAACTGAAGATAATCGTCTAATAGTGACCCAGAATAAAGTTAAAAGGACGGCACCGGTACAGAAGGGGTTAAGGGAGCCCACCTCGCTGTTTTTCTTTTTCTCTCCTCTCTTTGGCTTGTATACATTCAACCCCATTCAGCCTACTGTTTTAAGACGTTTACCCCCATCCAGGTGTCAATATTTTCCTGGCGAGCGGTAGTGAGCCAGCACATATATATTTTTGTTTTGACAACAAGCTAAATTTGTAAATTTTTCGATAGGAAAATGTCTCCGGCGAAGCCGGATTTCTCCATACAATGTCGGCTCGCTATTGCTCGGTAGGAAGAAATCGACACCTGGATGGGGATAAACGTCTTAAAACAGTTGGCTGAATGGGGCCGAATGGATACAAGCCAGGGAAAGAGAGAAAAGGAGAGAAAGATAAACAAAAACGGTGACCCCCTTAATGGTGCACTACTACATGTCCTGAGGATGTTCAATAGACCCGGACCCCATCCATCTTCACACACACACACACACACACACACACACACTCTCTCTCTCTCTCTCTCCACCTTATGGGGGAGGTAGTTTATTTTTCTGTACCCCCTTCTCTCTCACGCTTAACATAAAAGTGTTGAGATTTTAAGACGTTCGTTCAATTAGTTTGGTGATTTTGACACCTTTTGCATCATTTCTCTGTCAATATTAAGACCTTTTGTGCCCCTTAGGTGACGATTTTTTTACTGGCGAGCGATAGCGTGCCTGTAATTTTAGAAGAAACTGGTCTTCTGGTCAGATGCTTTTAATTCTTTCCTTTTTCCATAGCCCCTCAACATTATGCTCTCCGAAAAAAGCATTCTCCTGGTCCCCCATTAAGAAAAAGTGAATCGCAAATTATGTTACACATTTCACTTAGGATTTAGGATTTACCGATAGAAAATAGTGTAGGCAAATATTTATGTATTTTAGTCTTTCCTTTCACGCACAGTACGCGATTTGAGCCTATTCTGGGATACTTGAATGCCTTTGTGACCATCAGGGGTGTTTAGAAACTTTAGTTAAGTTAATTCAACCTCTGTAGTTGTCTTTGAGTTAGCTGTGGGCAGAAGACTAATTTTGGATAGGTAATTATGAGATTGAGGTAAATCTATTTCTGATTGCTAATCGGCAAGCCCCGCGTCCACAGGATAGCGAAAGGATTAAGCGTTTTAGTCCCCAATATGGTGGCACATGGTCAGCTTGTCCCACCTCCCTATTCTCAGCCCTTCCTCTCCGGCTGAGAACGAAGCTGTCACGTTAATGAGGATTTTAGTCATGGACATTATGCAGATGCTGCCTCCAGATGTATGAAGACACGAGGGCTGGCTGGGTCCACGGTTACACAGTTCCACAGTCTTGATAATTATATGAAAAGTATCTTATGATTATTATTTTTAATAGCAGTTGGAATTCCCTGATAATTGTATCTCAAAGTATGATAGTATATTGCAGTACTAGGGTCGGTCGCAAATAAAATTCAATACATATACAACATTGTATCACAATATAATACTCGGTCTCAAATACTTTTCAGCAGGTATCCAGCGAGTATGTTTTGAAAGTTATGCTTGATAATATTATGGTCGTTTGCAATAAGATATCAACAGATATGTACGAAGTATGTTTGGTCAATATTCTTTAACCACGATAGGCTCGTTCACATTTTGGAAAGCATATGAATCTATTATGTGTTCGTATTATATTAATGCCAATTAACAATGTTCATTTGCTTTAATTATCCCCGAGTAGTAATGATGTGGACATGGCAATTTACCATCAGCTGAAACAAATATATATAATGCTAAATCTACCACTACTGTTAGGTTGAGTTAGGTTAGTGCTATGCAGACTCTCTCGGCTAAGAAGTCCCCACCAGCACTACACCAGCCCCAACACCAGGGACAACACCAACTTGCCCCACCCATGTAGCTGTAATTTAGAAGGCTAACCAAGTGCCCCCTACAGCCAAGTTTTGTTTGTTCCCGTCCACCCCATTTTCTCTCGCTACCACAGGTACAGCCAATCATGTTGGAGCCGATGATGTCAGAGCTCCGCCGACCCCGAGCGCTTGTCGTGCAACTGGCAGCCTACCGAAGGTAACTGACCTGAGCACACCGGCCCAGAGGAAGGCACAAGAGCCGCCTGAACCCCAATATGAAGGCCCCTTCTACACCAAAGGACTCCAGAACCAAGAAGAAGAAAATAAGCAAGGAACGAGAGCGGGAATTGTTTGGCAGGCTCACCCCCTCCCCTAAACTCAGCAACCCTTATTTGGGAGTTACCACCCTCCACAAACTCCTGGAAGGTAACAGCGACCAACCTCAGCAACCCTTGGTCAGCCACAACCTCATTTGGAAACCCCTGTGAGGCACACCGATAGCTCAGCAACCCCTGCCCTCCATCTGTGTTCAGCAACCCCCTGCAAAGTCACCACCTCCGCGATCACGCTCAGCAACCCTTGCGAGGCCGCACTCATCTGGCAACCCTGTGAGGTAACCAAGGAGCTCAGCAACCCTTCCTCTCCTATTGTGTATGGCAACCCCTGAACAATTGACCCCAAAAAACGTAACAAGAAGATGACAAAGAAGAAGAAGAAACTTAACGAGCAGAGGTGTCCTGTGAAGACACCTGGCAATAAGCTGAAGAAGCAAGACCTTGACCTCCATGATACACCTGGGAGAGTTCCTGCTTTGCATTGAAAGCCTCCAAATAACATTACACGCTATCATAACATACCTACGATATTAACTGATATTAGAAGCTACTTAACCTCTCCATTTACAATATCTTAGTATCCTTGGTTCTCTATTTTTCTTGCGTTATAACATTCGCTTGTAAACATCACTTTATATTCATACTCGGCCTTGATTCACACACTTAAAATACAAACCTGTACTTCTTCCAGGTTCTACTTCATCGTTATAACTGATAATTATAATGCACCTTGTGCCAAAGACTAACATTTATCTTTATGTATATATATTTAGAGTGCTTGCATTAATCAACCTATGTAAACTTGCATTCACAATACTTATGCACTCCTATGTTTGTTTGTATGTACTTGTAATGACCTTTTCCATATATGTTAAACAAACCTTATACACCGAAGCCCATGTATCTGTTCTAGTCTTAGTTTCCCAGAGTTTACAGAGAATACACGCTCATACAGGTAATTATACGCCGCCAAGAACAATTAATGTCTAGTCGGTATCCTAGTCAGGACTATAATTCAGCACTGGTTTAGATGGCTCTAATTGATTTAAACCCGTTTGAGTTCTACTGGTTGTATTGGTCTACTGGTCGAGTTCTGCGGGAGCCATATTTGACAATAGATCGCAAGTCGGGCACATGTTATAGAAAGGAAACACATAATGTTGTGGTGCTTGCTCTGTATGCTAAGCTAAGCTAATGTTTTAAAGAAATGCGTTTGCTTGCAAAATAACACGATTCTCATGTGATTTTAAACAGTTATTACGAGAAATATTAAACGTTCTCTATTCACAATAAATACATATGCATGATTATTCCTAAATGTAATGATTTCTTTTAATATCCATGTTCAGAAAGATGAAGTATAGTTTATGTATTTGTATTATTTTCGCCATATTAGAGGATAAACATTTATTATTTTGTATAAACTATTGTTATATTATATACAGTATATATATTAATGACACATTCTCTCTCTCTCTCTTTTTTTTTTTTTTTATACTAGGTTTGAAAATAAATGGTCACTTCATTAAGATTGTGACATGTTACAAAAAGATTTTACAGGCTAAAGGAACATATGTTGCCATAGTTCTTATTTAAAAGCCTAACCAGAATTACACATTACTGCGTTTTACGTTATTTCACTGCAGCATTTTCTTTAAGCCATTTGTTCGCCTTGCATTTGAAACTAATCACAGTGTCATTAGTAATAATATTGTCTGCATTTACAAAATTATTCCATATCTTACAATATTTTGGGATAAAATGTCGTTGGTATGCTGTGGTGTGGCAGCGGGGCTCCTCTAGTGCGTCAGGGGCTCTCTCCACTGTTCTTGTGGTACGCTCCTGTCGTCGCTGTAGTTGCCTCAGTGACTGAAGGTGAGGGGCATGGTGGTTTTGGATCTTAAATAATGTTGTTATACCAGCCACATCCCTTCTATGTTGTAAGTCATCCATTCTTGTAACATGTGTTGGTGTAAAGCCATCTTCAATAATCCTGAGGGCTCTTCTTTGAACCTTATCCAGTAAACTAAGGTGTGTGTTGGCTGCACCTCCCCAAGCTAGATGTGAAAATTCCATAGCTGATCTTATTTGGGCTTTGTACAATACTTCTCTTCCTTTTTTGTCAACAAGATATGATATTTTCCTCAAGGATGTTAATTTTGAAGATGCTTTCCTTGCGATGGTTTCGATATGACTCTTAAAAGATAATTTTTTGTCGTAAATAACACCCAATATTTCAATTTCATTCTTTGATTTGATTGTGTTATTATTCAAATTCAGTTGGAGTTGAGAATCAGTTCTTGTAATGGCTAGTAACTGAGTTTTATCTGGCTTCTGGAATGAGATGTAGCAGGTCATTTAAGAAGATGTTCCACAATAGTGGACCCAGGACACTTCCTTGGGGCACTCCTGCTTCGATGTTGTGGAGGGCTGACTCCTTACCATCCATGACTACCTTAAGTTTTCTTTTGTTCAGGTAGCTCTATAATACATTGTGTAGGGCACCGTCCACTCCATTTGACTTCAATTTCTCCAGTAGGGCATTGTGCCAAACGCTGTATAATGCACCTTCAATGTCAAGTGCCAATACACAGGTTCGTTTGCCTGTGTCGAGTGCAGCAGTCCATTCTGATGTAAGAAGGAGGTGTAGGTTGGCAGCGGAGTAGCCCTTATGAAAACTATACTGTCTGTTACTTAGTAGGTGGTTCTTGGTTAAATGATCAGTAAGGCGTGAGGAAATAATTTTTTCAAGTACTTTGCTGATTATACAGAGCAACGAAACTGGCTGGTAGTTTGCTATATCATTCTTGTTACCTTTTTTGTATATAGGAACCACATTGCAAACTTTCCACATATCAGGCCACTGCTGTTGGATCAGACAGTTGTTAAAGATTTTGGTGAATGGAGCAGATAATTCTTTTGCAATTTTTTTCAAAATGCGTGCACTAATTCCATCAGGGCCTACTGCTTTCTTGTCCAAATCTTTAAGAAGTTTATGTACTTCAGCTTCTGTTGTGGTTACTTGTATTATTTGTTCTTGTGATAAAGTTGGTATGCTAGGTGACTGTAGATGAGGGTTTGGTACTTTCATTTTCATGGAGAAATGGTGAGCAAAGGCATTAATTTTATCTGTTGTATTTAGGGCTACTTCACCATTGGGAAGAGAAAGAGGTGGTATGGAGTCTTCTCTCAATGTCCCCTGTTTCTCCTTTATTATATTCCACCATTGTTTGCTTCCAATTTTTCCTTCGTTTATTTTGTTCTTAATACTTTGTTCCCACTGTTTGATTGCCCATTTATGTACTTAATGCATGTATTTTTCTGCTTTTCTGTGTATTTCTTTATTACGTGATGTTTTCCGCTTCTTATATCCGAGCCAAGCTTTGTATTTGGCGTCAGATGCAGCTTTGCACCGGGGGCCAAACCAAGGTTGATCAGAGTTCTTAGTGACATGAAGTTGATGAGGGACATGACTACCTTGAATTGATTTTAACTTTGAAACAATGGAATTTACCTGTTGGTTCACATCTCTTTGAATTATACTGGACCAGTCTGTTTGAGTTAGGCATTGTTTAATTAATACCTATCCAGTTAGCTGACTCCCACTTCCAAAGGATACGTTCACTTTCTTCCTCTCTTGGCATCTTCAAATTAATTTTGGTAAGCACTGCTTCATGGTCAGAAGTGACTACAAATCCAAGTGGAGAATAGTGAATTGTGTGAGATGGTAAGTCGGTTAAAAAGGGATCAAGTGATGAGCCAGATATGTGAGTGGGGAAATCAACAAAATTATGGAGATTGTGTACTGCGAGCAAGTGATCAAAAGCAGTGTGTACTCTGTGTTGATTTAGGTCTCCAAATATAATGACATTCTGGCAGTTGTTATTTTTCATCAGGTGGTCGAGTTTGTCCATCAAAAATTGTAGCAAGTGTGTACCTTGTGAAGGTGGACGTTAACACTCACAGCAGAGGATACCTCTTCCACTATGATCGATCATCTTAAAAAAGATTATCTCTAATTTATTTGGCGTTGCTGTGTCAATCATCTGTATTTGTAAGCCTTTCCTATGATACATAGCTACTCCGCCTCCTTGAGTGTTACGATCCTTGCGATGCCAGGATGTGTAGCCAGGAATTTTTGCATAGGTGGAGGGTACAGCATTGTCAAGGAAGGTCTCCTGCAGAAACACAATATCAGCATTTTGCTTATTAACAAATTGGTGTGTTAATTCGCCAATATTTGTGTGGAAACCTCGTATGTTGGCTGAGATTATTCTCATCTCTCATCTCACTGGTGTAACCCCTGTGTTTGGGGACCAAACTGTTGGTTGGCATTTTGGTTAGTGAATGAGGAAAGGAATGGCTGTCCGAAAGTTGGGTAATGTTGCATTTGATTGTTGTTGATTCCTGATAACTGCAGTGGTGAAGCTTGCTGTTGGACCTGAATCATACAAACTGCTGCCAAGGTTTCATGTGTTGTAGACTTTATTGTGTTGATCAAGCCTTGTTGCCTCTGGTCAGAAATTCTTTCACGGCAGTTATGAGATGTGTGAGATTTTCGACTGCACTAATCATAGCACATAAGACTTGGACAATCCTGAGAAGAGTGACCATAGCAACGACATTCTGAGCACCTTTCTTCAATGTTCTGTTGATATTGGTTTGAGTAACTACGCTGATATTTGTTATTGTAGTACATTAGTTCTCGTTCCACATCTTTATTTTACTGTTGTTATTGGCATTAGAACGAATCTGTTCTTTGCTATGCTGTGGCTTTGTGAATTTATGAAATTCGTTCTCTCTAGGATAAAAATTATTACTGTGCCTGTTATTTTGACCTTGTTTCCATTGATTTTTTTGTGGTCCTTTGTGGGGTGCCATCTGGCGTGGATGAACTTCTTGTTGTGGATGATATTCTCTACGTTGACGGCCCTCTTGGCGTGAATGGTCCTTCTGACGATATTCTCGCCCTGGACGGTTTCCTTGGCTTGAGTGGTCTTGTTGGCTTATACAGTCCTCTTGGCGCGAACTTATTACTTTGTGTTGACGGACGATCCACTTGGCTTGGATGAATATCATGTAGATCTTCTTGATGATGAAATACTTGTTGTTGAGATGCAGGAGGAAGACGTTCTTTACTCTTCTTTTGTTGGGTCCTGTAGGTGGCGTCCTCTTGCTGTTGCCTTTTACTCAGCACTTTTGTTTGTTGAGATGTCCACCATATATATTGTTCATCGTTTTCATCGATTAGTTTCTCCCACTCTTCATCTATTCTGTTAGGAAAAGCTGAGGAGGCAATTGTGCGTTGTTTTATCTCTTCATGACTATTATTTGTTGCGACTAGGGTGTCAATGACAGAGATTGCCTCTACCAGAATCTTTCGTTTCTCAGGTAACTGGTCTATAAGGGTTTTATACTGTACAAGTTTGGTTTTAGTGGATGACAGTTCTTCCCTCAGCTTTGTTATCAGTTCCACTAATTTATCAGAGGGTAGTTGATGCAAGTTATCTTCATCAACAACTTCATTGTGGATGCTTCTCTGTTCAGGATCAGACCTTTCTGTATAGAGAGTTACAGTAGCATCTATGCCCTGTAACTGTCGAAGTTCGTAGGTGTCTACACAATTAAATTCAGCTTTATCATTTAGGCAAGAAGAATGACATATATTTGGACAATCGGTAGTTTGACACAACTTGTCGACCTCAGGTTTGGCAGCCTTACCACAAACAGCGCACCAATGTTTAGGTCGGTAGCCTGGACGAGTGCAAGGTCGCTCAATTCTCCTTTGATGAGTATTGTTGTCGTTGTTGTTCATTCTCCTGTATCAGTTGGTGTTGATTTGCTGTGTTTAAGAGCTTAGAATAGAAGCAAATGACAGGATTAATTCAACCTGAGTTGAGTTTTTCCAGTAGATTCCCAGTAAGCTGACAATTACCAAATATTCAAGATAGAATATTATTAATGAGTAAAAGTAACAAGTTTAATGTAGCGGTTTGAAGCTCCGAGTCAGTGTGGGGGTCCGATTGTTGTGAGGTGAGCTGTGTAGGCTTCATAGGGTTCGGTAGTTTGAGTCGGGATGGCTCACAGCTATGGTGATGTCGATATAAATAAAAACTATCACCAATCAGCCCATAATCGGGATTTTTTTTTTTTTTTTTTTTTTTGTAATGAAACATAGATTTCTCTCTCTCTCTCTCTCTCTCTCTCTCTCTCTCTCTCTCTCTCTCTCTCTCTCTCTCTCTCTCTCTCATCATAGGCGACTTTAACCTACCTAATATTATATGGCATGATAAAATCGGATCGGGAAAGGCATCTGAAAGAATTATAGAATTTATGAACGATAATTTCCTGTATCAATTAGTTCAGACCCCCACTAGGGTTGACAATATATTAGATTTAGTTATCACAACTCACGAATACATAACGTCAAACTTACAAGTTGGTGAACAGTTAAGTGGATGTGATCATAATAGCATCAGGTTCCAGATCAACATGACTCACACCACCACTATTAGTGAAACATTCATACCTGACTACAACAAAGCTGATATTAGCGGACTAAGAAAAGAGATAAACGATATCCATACACGCATAAATAGTCTCTCTAGTACCGAAGAAGCTTGGATAACATTCAAAGATCTTTTCTTTACTGCCCAAAATAAATATATCCCTATGCGTAAACGACACAATAAAGTATAAATAAACCCCTATGGTACAATAACAATATTAGTAGAGCAATTAGTGAAAGAAATCGTCTATACAAATTAAAAATGGATACAGATAATATTACCATCCAAAATCAATACTCGGTTGCGAGAAGAAAAGTTAAATCGCTAATTAAATCTGCAAAGAGGGATTACGAAATTAAAATGGCACATGCGAGCAAATCTAATCCAAAACAATTTTATAGATATATAAATAGCAACAAACAAATTAAAAGTGGCATCGGTCCGATACTAAATAATCAAGGTGAATTCGAATCAGATAGCAGGGACATAGCTGCTACTCTTAATCAACACTTTTCTTCTGTATTTAATACTGCCAGTAACCAAAACGTGCCACAAGAAAATAATCAAACATGTAACTATGTTCTTCAAGATTTTATTATTACCCAGTCAGAAGTAATTAAAAATATCGACTCACTTCATGTCAATAAATCACCTGGGCCGGACATGTTTATCCCTAAAATTCTTAAATTAGTCAAAGAAGAAGTTGCAGGGGCACTAACCATAATACTAAATATGTCACTTAAACAAGGACATGTACCCACCGACTGGAAGACCACTAATATAACACCGATATTTAAAAATGGTGACAAAACACTACCAAATAACTATAGGCCGATTAGCTTAACTTCCGTAATTGAAAAAATTTGTGAATCAATCATAAGGGATAAGATCGTATTATTCCTTGAGAACAATAACCTTATTAACAATAGTCAACACGGATTCAGAGCAAAGAGATCATGCCTAACTAATTTAATAGAATTTTATGACAGCCTATACAAACTAAATGGCTTCACCAAAAGCCTCGACATAGTGTATCTAGACTTTCAAAAATCCTTTGACAAGGTCCCGCACGATAAATTATTACAGAAAATAAGAGACATAGGAATACAGGGCAAAACGTATGATTGGATTAAAAACTGGCTAAGTGAAAGAAAGCAAAGAGTAGTTATCAACGGTGTGGAATCAACATGGAGCCAAGTAACTAGTGGAGTCCCCCAAGGTTCAGTATTGGGACCAGTGTTGTTCATAATATACAGTAAATCAATGATCTAGATAATGGCATAAATAATTTAATTTCCAAATTCGCGGATGACACGAAGATAGGTAATGCAATCATTTCCGAAAGTGATAGAATAAACCTTCAAGCTGATTTAAATAAAGTCACAGAATGGTCGGAGAAGTGGAAAATGCCGTTTAATGTAAATAAATGTCAGATATTGCAAATAGGTTCTAAAAACAATAAATATGAATACTACATGAATGAAGAAAAGATAAAAATGTAACACAAATAAAAGACTTGGGAGTGCTGATAAACGAAAACTTAAAATCTTCCAATCAAAGCAAACAGGGCACTAGGTTTCATCAGAAGAAACTTCCACTATCACAGCAAAAACATAGTTTTGCCCTTATACAAAAGTATGGTGAGACCGCACCTCGAATATGCTGTGCAGTTTTGGTCACCTCACCTCATAAAGGATGTTAAAAAATTGGAATCTGTGCAAAGGCGAGCCACTAAGCTAATCCCTTCATTGAGAAATAAATCATATGATGAAAGACTGAGAGAACTTGATCTATTTTCACTTAAGAAACGAAGGATGGGAGGCCAATTGATAGAGTGTTTTAAAATTATAAAAGGATTCAGTAACATTAATCTAGATAAGTTATTCAAAAAAGCCGAAGACACATCTACAAGAGGAAACAATTTAAAATTATTAGGTCGGAGAGCGAATCTAGATACAACAACAAAATTCTTCACTCACAGTGTAATTGATGAGTGGAACAAACTTCCAAATAAAGTAATAGACAGCTCCTCTATAGATACATTTAAGAAAAATCTAGACTCATACCACAGAAAAATTGGTATGGAGTAGGCAGTAATTATCACCGTTATTATTTGTTCAGCTGAAGAGAGCGTTAGAAAAGAAAAAAAATAATACACAAATAAAAAATAAGAATAATAAACATCACTAAATATGTACATACCACTAAGGGTGATGGGTTGGATGATTCCAATTAACCCCAAAATTTACATGCTGCTAAGGCGAAGGGTTGCAGGATTTTTTTTTTTTTTTTTTTTTTTTTTAAATTTCCCTTTCTTTTTTTTCCAATCTTTCCTGTAAATTCCTTCTGGGGATTTCGAAGCCCAGCAAGGTTAATCACTTCCAACTTTTTTCATGTACGGTAATTGCCGGAGGGAACGGAGGGTGGGGAGAGAGCCTTTTTCTTTTCTATCCTTTCCTTCAACTTTCCTTTTCTATCGGATATGCCATCTCTACTAGAATTAAGTCCTGACCACCTCGTTTGGATCGTAAGGTCTGTGTGGCCAGTGTATATATGTAAATATATGTAAATCACTCTCTCTCTCTCTCAATGATATACTGCTCAGGATTGTATAGATAAAAATAGGTAGACAAGACGATCACCTGGCCGGAACACGAACAATTAAAAATGTGACAAGGACTTATGGAGATGTGTCGCGTCTCCCTGTGTGTTTGCCTGAGTGTGTATATACGTATGAGGCTATAATAATGTGTGTCTAACCTATAAATACTAATTATGTAACTGCTCAAAGCAAATTATGTATGTATATTTACGTCTACATGTCATGCAGATATACGTATTTACACTTGCACGAATGACGTCCCTATTACGTGGGAGGGAGATGCATGATATTTGAGTAGAGGGGAAGGTTGAACATTTGCTGGCCACCATCAAAAGTTATTCTAAGGTATTATAAATGAGTTTGCCCCTTCATAACAAAATTTATGTACATTTGAAATTCATTCACCTACGTTAATAGTATGAGAAATCCGAGAGACCACTAGCCTATATCTATATATTACTTAACTGTTTCGTATATTCCTAACTGTACGGTTGGCCAAATAAGTCGTGTCTCCGCTGGCATTACGTTTTGTTTACTGTGTGCTGTATGAATGTATGTCAGATGTTGAAAGGGGTGTGTAAAGATAGGAACATGTTTGTATATCTCACTCGAAACGATGAATTAAACCTTAGACAGTGCTGATACCAATTATTGATCGGAATATACTTGGAGCCGCGACAGCACTTATTTGGCCAACTGTACCTTCAAGACGTATAGTGATATATATATATGTGTTGTATATCTCTGTCTGGGAAAGTACGTATCTGTCCAGCTGTCCCCCTTGCCAGCACAATAGGCCTCATACTCTCTGCTGTGATGAACGGGCCCGCACACACTCAGAGGAAGGGCCACTGACACCGTTTTAGAAACGGAACATAGGCTCTCCCTGAGTTAAGGGGGTGGTGCTTGTTTGTTGGGCTATATATTAATATATGTATTTTAGTTTCTTCGCTAGACTTACATCAAGCTTAAATAAAACACCCCATAGACCCCCTTTCAAGATAAATTTACCGGCCAAAGGCCGGTTTCTCCTAAAATTGCAGACTTGCTATCGCTCGCCTGGAAAAATTCGACGCCTAAATGGCACGAAAGGTCTTTATATTGACAAAGACATAGGGTGAAAGGTCTCAAAATCGCCAAACTAATGGAACGAACGTCCTAAAATATCAAAATTAATGGGGCTAAACATGAGGGAGAAGGGAGGTCCAGTAAAGCAAACCATCCCCCCTTAAAATATATTTTATAGTTAGTCAGGATCATAGAGAAAGATATTATTGTATCTAAGAACTTGGGGCAGTTTGAATATTTTGTACTATTAAAAGTGTTCTCTATGTTGGAAAAGATTGTCTAACTATAGTCAGAATGGAATTAATATGACGTAACCGAAGTGGTTATTGTACATGAAAAGTCACCAATCCTTCTTTAACCCCTACAGTACCGGCGATTTCTTTTTTATTTTATTTTCGCTACTATTAATCGATTTTATTCAGTTTAGGAAGGATCTCTAGCAGTAAAAAGGCTTCAACCTATCTTAACCAATCCTTTTAACTACCACAGAACCTTCCCAAGCTACATAATATCAGATACGTATAGCTAGGACATAACTTCACACACGTCGATGGTACTGAGGGGAAGAAGACAGTTCTTCTGGACATCCTTCTCCCTAATGTTAACCCCACTAGTTTTGAGATTATAAGACGTTTGGCCCATTTGTTTGGCGATTTTAACACCTTTCCCCCCATTTCGTTGTCAATGTTAAGACCTTTCGTGCCATTTAGGTGTCAATTATTTCCTGGCGAGCGATAGCGAGCCTGCAATTTAAAAAAAAAAACGGCCTTCGGCCGGGAAATTTTTCTACCGAAAAATGTACAAATTTATCTTGAAGGGGGGTCTAGGGGGTGTTTTTCTAAGCTTGATGGAGGTCTAGGGAGGAAACTTAAAAAATATATGAATAAATGAATTACTAGACCAAACAAACAGTCTGCCTCCCCTTAAACATACAGTAACAATCTACATTCATTAAGTCTTGTATGCCTCACAGATCCCCCCCCCCCCCCCACCCCCAACCACCAGTACACTAGAGCTCATACCCCCTACTGTGACAAATGGCACGCCTACCACAAACTGGGAGCAACGGCCATTTACCCCGTGTCATGAAGGGAAACTTGAGGAGAGGTCTTTCTGGTATAAAATGTTATATATTTTGTTATGAGCCAGAATACTACACAACTAGGCAATACATTCATACACCAGTCACAGCACGGTAAAGGTTATAGTGTTCCCCAAGCCCTATAAAGTTGCATAAGTGTTGTGTATACTGGTATCTATGCCTGTGTCCAACTCTCCATTTCGGTGCCACTTTGCCCGGACAGTAGAACTCATACCCTCGTTGTGATACATGCCCCCCCTCCCCCCCCCCCCTGCACAAACTGAGAGCAATAACCACTTTCCCTGTGTTATGAAGGGAAACTTTAAGGGCAGATGGGCGTATTTATTTGCCTAATGTGTTATCTTTGTGTTAATGTTTAGTTTCCTCCCTAGACCTCCATCAACCTGTACAAAACACACCCTTAGACCCCCTTCTAGATAAATGTTTACATTGTTCGGTAGAAAAATTTCCCGGCTGAAGGCCGGTTACTCTTAAAATTACAAGCTCGCTATCGCTTGGCACTTAATCGACGCTGAAATGGCACGAAAGTTCTTAATATTGACAACGAAATGGGGTGAACGGTGTTAAAATCGACAAAATAATGGGGCGAAAGTTTTAAAATTTCAAAACCAATGGGGCTAAGCATGAGGGAAAAGAGTGTCCAAAAAAACGACCCATCTCCCCTTAAGCAACTGTACTTGAGGAAATAGAGTATAAAGGTGGAGTTAGTTACTGCTGGAAAGATACAATTCCTGGTACTTTCCTTCCTGACCCTTCTATATATATATAATTATTATTATTATCAACTCTGCGAAGCAGAGTGGTATCGCGCAAACAGATCTTGCCCGTATACTGTGCACCACCAGCCAGCCTGTCTGTCGTCGTCGTCCGTCGTCGTCCGTCGTCGTCGTCCGTCTGTCTCTCCGGAAACTCCTCCTAGACTGTTCGATGGATTTTCACCAAATTTCACAGGTATATCTATTTGGTCAATGCGATGGTTAGTCAAAAACAAATTTTCCATTTAACTTAAAGGTTAAGGTCAAAGGTCAAGGTTAAAAATAAGGTCAATATTTCATATTTTTTAGTTTTTACTCAAATGTCTTCATTTTCATTATACAAGTTACTGGTAACCTTAATATCGTATTGACAAAATTTTAGGAACATATTCTAAAGGGTAAGGTCATAGGTCAAGGTCAAAGGTCAAAATCAGTTTTTCACTAGTATTTCTTATACTAACTGTTAGATTCTCACTAGGCTCACATTGTATATTCGGAATACCTAGGTCAAGGTCATACAAGAAACTATGCAATTCCATATGAATGGTCAAGGTCGCAGGTCAAGGTCAAATAAAAGGTCAATATGCTATTTTCTGTACTTTTCATGCAAACTTCACAAAATTTGGTGAGATAGTTGCACTTTAAATGAAAAGGAAAATAATACAATTGGACAGACATATCATAAAGGTCAATATAAAGGTCAAAGGTCAAGGTCAAGTATTATATTGATATATATGGAACTAATTGATGGGTTTTAATGAAATTAGGCATGCTTATTTGATTTTCCAGGGCAATGTCAATGAAAAATATAGAAAATAATCTTACATAAAGGTCCAGGTCACAGGTCAAGGTCAAATGTCAACTTTTACTATTTATTTTACTTTTTACTCAAATGTCGTCATTTTCACTACTATACAAGTTACTGGCTACCTTGATATCGTATTTCCCAAATCTTAGATAAATATTTTAAAGGGTAAGGTCAAAGGTCAAAATAGTTATTTTACTAGTATTTCTTATACTAACTGTTACATTCTCACTAGGCTTACCATGTATATTTGGAATACCTAGGCCAAGGTCATACAAGAAACTATTCAATTCCATATGAAAGGTCAAGGTCACAGGTCAAGGTCAAATAAAAGGTCAATATGCTATTTTCTTTACTTTTCATGCAAACTTCACAACATTTGGTGAGATAGTTGCACTTTAAATGAAAAGGAAAATAATTAATGTTGAGACATAAAGGTCAAGATAAAGGTCAACTATTCTATTAATATACAGTATATGAAACTAACTGATGGGTTTCAATGAAATTAGGCATGCTTATTTGATTTCCATAGGCAATGCCAATGCAAACAAAAATGTACTCTTACATAAAGGTCAAGGTCACAGGTCAAGGGTCAACTTTTATTATTTATTAAAAAATATTACTCAACTTTTGGAAAACTGGCTTATTATTTAATTAAATATCATATACTGTATATAAATTTTCACATAAATATTGTAATAGTTAAGGTCAGAGGTCAGGGTCAAAACAAGGGTATTTGTAATTTTCCATAAACTCCTAGATTGTTTAATGTAGTGTCACCAAATTATACAGGCAAATGCAGTTGGTCAATGCGACGACCATCCAAATATATGTATTTTATTTTAAGTCAAAGGTCAAAGGTCAAGGTCACAGTATATGATCACTATTTGTAATCAATATGTTTTTTATACAAATTACTCTATATTCGTAATGCTAGTTAATACAAACATTGCTGTTAAGCTAACTAAATCCTGGATAAGAAATTCTAAGGTCGAAGGTCAAGGTTAAAGGTCGAAATATGATTTTTACTAGTATTTTCTATTTAATGTAAAATTCTCATTTGGCATACCATGCATATTCGGAATACCTAGACCAAGGTCATGCAAGAATAAACATAATTCCATTTGATAGGTCAAGGTCACAGGTCAACATCAAATATAAGGTCAATATGCTAATTTCTTTACTATTCATGTAAACTTCACAAAATTCGTTGAGACAGTTGTGCTTTAAGGTAAAATTAAAATGTTAAATATTCAGACATCATGAAAGTCAAGATGAAGGTAAAAGGTCAAGGTCAACTATTCCTTTAATACCTCTGAAACTAACTGATGATCTTTAATGAAATTTGGCACACTTATTTGATTTTCTAGGGTTACATCAAAGCAAGCAAAAATATAATCCTACAGGTCAAGGTCAAGGTCACAGGCCAAGGTGAAAAGTTAACCTTCATCATAAAAAATACTAAATTTTCGATAAGCTGATGACTGTTAGTTGCATTTTACTTAAATATCATATATTTCAATCATATATATATATTATATATATATATATATATATATATATATATATTCTCTTTTAAACAGACGAGGTTAAAGGCAATAGCAGTTTCAGCATTCAGGATTTTATTGTTACAGCTTTCAATAGTTCTAACAATTTTCCTCTGGGGTTCAGAGATGAGGTACAACAGGTTAGCAAAATTCATGGTGGATCCAACGTTTCACAAGTAAACATCTTGCATCTTCAGGGAATGGAGAGGTAATGATTAGAATAAGGACAAAGCAACATATTTATACAAAATTCGAGGATTAAGAATAGGGAGGTGGGCGGAGCTACTGGGTGTGGGGTGGCTGTTCATTGGTGGAAGGCAGCCTATTCGCGAGACGGGCACTAAATCTTATCGGTGGTTGGTTGATGGCTGTGGGTGGCTGTGATTGGTTGGTGTTGTCAGTTGTGTGCTGAGCGCGGAAAGGTAAGGGAGGGGGGCACAGGGCGAGAGGAAGGGGGGCAGTATGCCTGTAGCGCTTGCCTGAAGGAAGAATTTAAAGGTCTTGTGTTTGGTTGTTGATGCTGGGGTTGAGTGTTTGGATGTATAGAGCTTCTAAAATAGCTAGTCTTCTGGGGTCTGATTCTTTGTCAAGTATGGTGGTTTGTTTGTCTAGGTCGGCGCGAGTTAGGGCAAGATGGTGGGGGGCTTGATAGTGATCTTTTATAGCGCCAGATTGAAGGTGGAGGGTTAGTCGACGGCAAAGGCGAGTCTGTGTCATTCCAACATAGGATAGGGGTCCACAGTCCCCAGAGGTGCAAATATGCTGGTATATCACATGATCGTCTTTCGGTTGGTTGGTGGAAATGGGGCGGTTACGGAGGACAAGGTTGGAGGTCTTAGGAGATTTGTAGTAAATAATGAGTTTTATTTTATTGTCAGGGTTGGTGGGAAGGACGTTTTTGTGAATTATTTCTTTCATAATGGATTCGTCTGTTGTGTGGTCGGAAGATATGTAGTTTCTGTAGAAAAATGTAATGTCATTGGCCGGGTTGGTGCTAGGGGGGTCTTGTTTGTACCATTTTTCTAGGTGGTGGTTGATGGCATTGGTGACGTCGGTGTTGGAATACCCATTGTTGACTAGGACCTGGGTGAGCCTTTCCAGTTCATTGTGTGTGTCATTCCAGGTGGTGCAATGGGTGAGGGCTCTCCTGACATAGGCGGCGATGGTGGACTGATGGTATCGTTTAGGGCATTCACTTTCCCCATTAAGACATTGGCCATTGTTAGTAGGTTTGGTGTACACTGTAGTTTTGAGGCCGTGGTCGTGGAGGGAGACAAGGAGGTCGAGGAAGGGTAGATGTCCATCGGTGGTTTCTTCGTATGTGAAGTTGAGGCCGGAGGCGGCCATGAAGCGCTGCTGGAGGTCCCTGAGTTCGCCCAGGTCTTTCACCCGCACGAAGATATCATCAATGTACCTGCAGTAGACAGTGGGCCGGTGGGCAGCCAGGAGTTCCTCTTCGATAGTTCCCATGAAGAAATTGGTGAACAGGACCCCCAGGGGGCTTCCCATTACTACACCGTCGATTTGCTGGTACATATTCCCGCGGGGGCAGAGGAAAGGGGACTCCTTGGTACATAGTTCCAAGAGCGTCTTCAGGGCCTTCTCCGGGATGTCCAGGGGGGGGCGTATTAGGGCAGTGGTAAACTCGACGTAGGATAAAATCTATGGTCTTGTCAACGGGCACGTTGGTAAACAAACTCGCTACGTCGAGGGAGGCGATGATGTGGTCGTTAGCAGGGGGGGCATCTCGTAGAATTTCTAGGAAGTCATAAGCAGAGTTGAGGTTGTATTGCCGAGGAACAAAAGGGGTGAGGAGTTTGTTCAGGGCCTTGGCGGTCTGGTAGGTAGCAGTAGGGATCTGTGATATGATGGGGCGGAGGGGGTTCCCGGGTTTGTGGGTTTTTATAGTACCGTAAGCATAACCTGGGGTGAATTCGCCGATGAGTTTCTTCAGGTGTACGCCATCGGCTTTGGCGTTGATAGCAGTGATGGTGGTGTTGGCTTTCCTTTTTATTTCGTCAGTAGGATTGCGAGTGATCCTTTTGAATTTATTTTTATCACTAAGAATGTCGTCCATTTTCCGTAGGTATTCTTCTTTTCTGTGTATCACAAGGCAGGAGGCCTTATCAGCTCGTCGGATGATGATGTTGGGGTTCTCTTTAAGTTGTTTAGCGGCTTTGAAGTGGTGTTTGTTGAGGAGCTTGCTTTGGTGGGATCCCCTGGTTTTGGCGGCTTCTGCTAGTAGGGTGGGTTGTAGGGCTGGGGTGGTGGTGATCTTGCCATCTTTCTGGGATCGTAGGATGTCATCCAGTAGGACTTCAATTTCAAGGCGTTTTCGGTGGGGTCCCGGCTTGGAAATGTAGTGGCAATTTAAGCCTTTGTTCAGGAGGTCTTCTTGGTCCGGCGTTAGGGTGGTGTTGGTGAGGTTAATATATCCTTTTGTTGGCTTGGGAAGTTTTATGTTTCCACCATATAGACGGGAGAGTTTGATCCTCGAATTTTGTATAAATATGTTGCTTTGTCCTTATTCTAATCATTACCTCTCCATTCCCTGAAGATGCAAGATGTTTACTTGTGAAACGTTGGATCCACCATGAATTTTGCTAACCTGTTGTACCTCAGCTCTGAACCCCAGAGGAAAATTGTTAGAACTATTGAAAGCTGTAACAATAAAATCCTGAATGCTGACACTGCTATTGCCTTTAACCTCGTCTGTTTAAAAGAGAATCTATTACCTGGCTATACTAACACATATATATATATATATATATATATATATATATATATTATATATATACTGTATTTTATAATACTTAACTTTAAAGGTCAAGATCAAAGAACAAAAGAAGTGTGTTAATAATATTCTTTAAACTCTTCCTAGACTGTTTAACCCTGTGTGTACCGGTGACGTCTTTTTTATTGTAGTCTAGCTATAATTAGACGATTTTGTGGAGTGTATGAAGGATCTATGGTAGTAAAATGGGTTAATTAAGATAATTGAAAGCCTGCTAATTTTATGGAGGCCCTTCATAAACTAAATAAAATCGTCTTAATATCCAGTATGAAATGAAACCAACAGAACTGTACTGAACGGGTTACGTATCTTCACTAAATTTTGCTGGCAAATTCGGTTGGTCAATGCAACGATTGTCCAAATGTTGTGTTTTTGTTATTCAAAGGTCAAGGTGAATGGTGAAGATCACAGATTATGGTCACTATTTCTTTCATTATATTCTAAATTTGAATTACACCATATTCAAAATGCTACAGATTAGTGTTACGCTGACCTTATTATAGATAAATATTCCAATGGTTAAGATTCAATGTGATCATAAATTTAACTATATATATCTATCTATCTATATATATATATATATATATATATATATATATATATATATATATATATATATATATATAATATATAATAAACAGATTTTACTTAAGAGATTCAATACTACTTGCAGAATTCTAGGTCGCAGAGTTGCGTATGCATTTTTTTATTTATTTTTTTGGTAATGCGAAAACTGCACACCTACTTTATTATTATTATTATTATTATTATTATTATTATTATTATTTTTGTTTTTTGTATGTGGTTGTGGGAGACACAATACTATGAACAACTTACAATGGGGAGTGGGGTAGTAGTCTGTTGCTTTGATGTTGTATTTGATAGTTGTCTTGCATAACTTTTAACTGTAGATAACTCAAGACTGTAAGGATACACAGGTGAATCACTGCCAATATTAATTATGACATATCCTTTTATAAACCTTGTGTATGCCCTTAATTATTTTGTGCAGCCTATAACCAACTTTACAATTGATTTACATGACTATTATTTATTTAACCAACACACCTAAGCTTCGTTAGATGCATAAATCGCCCCCTGAAATGTTTTTGTGAGGCCCATGGCTCGATCTTGGGTCCCCAAGATTGCGTGGGGAACACTCTCACCACTAGACCAAAAGAAGTACTCATCTTGGGCTGATAGCTCAAGAGCATTTCTGCATCCAGTTCCGTTTAACCCCTTCTGTACCGGCGACGTCTTTATATTTTGTTCTAGCTATATTTAGACGATTTTGTGCAGTTTAAGAAGGATCTGTGGTAGTATAAAGGGTTAAGTGAGATAGTTCGAAGCCTTTTATTTGTTGGAGGCCTTTTCATAATTACATTTAATTGTCTAATAGTAGCCATAAGAAAGCTAAACGGATAGCACTGGTACACGAGGGTTAAGGGGAGGCAGACCACTTTTCTGGACCCCCTTCTCCCTAATGTTTAGCACCACTAGTTTTGAGATTATAAGACGTTCGGCCCATTAGTTTGGCGATTTTAATACCTTTCGCCCCATTTCGTTGTCAATTTTAAGACCTTTCATGCCATTTAGGTGTCGATTATTTCCTGGCGAGCGATAGCGAGCGTGCAATTTTAAGAGGAACCGGCCTTCGGTCGGGACATTTTTCTACCGAAAAATGTACAAATTTATCTTGAAGTTTTTTTTTTCTAAGCTTGATGGAGGTCTAGAGAGGAAACTAAAACAAATATGAATAAATTAATTAATAGACCAAACAAACGATCAATCCCGCCTTAAGCACTTGCAACAACTTCTGGCATTACACTCCCCCTCCCCTCCTTTTTCATGTACATTCTTCATTATCTTCGAGAGCAGCCCAGGAGTTGTACTATATTCGGTTTCATTTCATCTGACGATAGATTGAATCGCTTAGCAGCTAATTTCGCGATACTTAATGGACACATATGAAACCACTATGTCTCTGCATCATATTCAGACCAAGTTTATATAATTAGCACCATATTTCACTACACAATCTTCAAAATATCTGATAAATCTTGATGGGAACTTTGCAATTTACCGTCAGTTAAAACGAAACGGGGTATAGTTACTGCACATAATATAAATTCCAGGTTACTCTCCTCCTCCCTTCATAACTAAAAAATATCACCATAAAGATTTTCAACACCTTACTGAAGTTGAATATGCAATTATGCTTTAACCTTCAACTCTAAATGATCTCTTGATATAAACAATACACAATATTCACCAACAAAACAGAGTCAAATTGTAAGGTAAAGGTTTCGTTCATGTGTTTTAAGGGGAGGCAGACCGTTTTTCTGGACCCCCTTCTCCCTAATGTTTAGCCCAACTAGTTTTGATATTATAAGACGTTCGGTCCATTACTTTGCCGATTTTAACACCTTTCGCCCAATTTAGTTGTCAATTTTAAGACCCTTTCGTGCCATTTAGGTGTCGATTTTTTCCTGGCGAGCGATAGCGAGCCTGTAATTTTAGGGCACCTTCCTTCGGCCGAGAAATCTTTCTACCGAAAAATGTACAAATTTATCTTGAAAGGGGGTCTAGGGGTGTTTTTCTAAGCTTGATGGAGGTCTAGGGAGGAAACTAAAAACATATATGCATAAATGAATTAATAGACCAAACAAACGGTCTGCCTCCCCTTATTAAGAACCATATATTTATTTTGAAAGATACTACAGGTGAACGTACGATGTATGGAGGTAGGAAGTGAGTCTGGCGAGTGAGCTATACCCATGTTTGGCGACCTTGAAGGGGACATGGGACGTTTTTCTGGTCCCCCTTCTTCCTCATGTTTAGCCCCATTAGTTTTCAGATTCTATGACGTTCGACCCATTAGTTTGGCGATTTTAATACCTTTCGCCCCATTTCGTTGTCAAATTTAAAACCTTTCGTGCCATTTACAGTAGGTGTCGATTTTCTCCTGGCGAGCGATAGCGAGCATGTAATTTTAAGAGTAACCGGCCTTCGGCTGGGACATTTTTCTACAGAAAAAATTTACAAATTTATCTTGAAGGGGTGTCTAGGGGGTGTTTTTCTAAGCTTGATGGAGGTCTAGCGAGGAAACTAAAAAATATGTGAATACATGAATTAATAGACCAAAAAACCGGCCACTGTCCCCTTAAATGAAGCAAGACTGATGATGTTTGTAACCTTTTATAATCCTACGTAATCACCGTTAACAGCCTCTGCAATCATCTTTAACCCTTGTTAATTCTTTCTTGCATTATGCTAATCCTTATGTTCAACATTTATGCTCATGTGGCTATGCTAATTCCAATTGTCGGAAACGTCAAGGCGAGAACTTAGATGTAACTATATATTTGTCTATTGATGTATTAACTTATTGTTATAATTATTATTATTATTATTATGATTAGAATATATATATATATATACAGTATAATAATAATAATAATCGTCTGGTTACATATATAGCGCCCGTATCTCCTTCGAGGATTCACAAGCGCTTGGCTTTCTTTAGTCTACCAGAGACTACCATCCCCCTTGCTCATGGAGAGATGGTAACCGCCGGCTGTATCCCAGAAAAACTTTTCAATCTGAGTGGGGATTGAACGCGAGACCTTCAAGATGGGAATCAGGCACGCTATCAACTGAGACAGCCGGACGGCTGTATATATATATATATATATATATATAGTATATACAGTATATATATTTATTTAATTATTTATTTATTATATATTAGTTTCTCTCTTAACCTCCATCACACTTAAAAGACGCCCCCCCCCCCCCCTACGAGATAAACGTGTGCATTTTTCGGTAGCAAATGCCTTGGCCGAACGCCGGTTCCTACTAAGTTGCAGGTTCGCAATCGCTGGGAAGGAATAATATTGACGCCTAAATTGCAGGAAAGGTCTTATAATTTATAAACAAAATTGGGCAAATTAACGTCTTAAAATCGCAACACTAATTTGGCTAAACATGAGGGAGTGGGGTCCAGAAAAACAACCAATCTCCCCTTATGGTATTGTGCAGCATAATTTACTGGTTCGGTTCAATGGTTTAAGGAAGGGGTTTAGTTTGCTCTCTAAACCTCTATCAAGCTTAAAAAAACACCCACAAGACCCCCCTTCGATATAAATTTGTAAATTTTTTGGTAGAAAAATGGCCCAGCCGAAGGCCGATTCCTCTCCAAATACAGGCTCGCTATCGCTCGCCAGAAAAAAAATCGACACTTAAATGGCACAAAAGGTCTTAATATTGGCAAAGAAATGGGGCAAAAGGTCTGAAAAACGCCAAAGTAATGGGGCAATTGTCTTAAAATGTCATAACTAATGGGGCTAAACACGAGGGAGAAGAAGGTTCTTAAAAAACAACTGCCTCCCCTTACAGGGATCGTAAAGTGTAAGAGTTTCGTATTTACGAGGAAGTCAAGGTCAGATTACTATAAGGATTATTTGTTTACTTTTATATTTCTTGCTCCTGCATTTCCATCATTGGTATATGTTTTATCTTAACCCTTTGATGATCATGACGCATTTTAGCAGTTTTTTCTGGCTATCATTAGATGCGGTTGTATACAGCTTAGGGAGGATCGGTGGGAATCAGATGGGTAAAGAACTAAAGATTACCTCGGTTATTCATCTGACTTCCATATACCCTTCCTAATGTGAATACAATCGTCTAGTAATTGCCAGAAAAGAGAAAATAACTGCATAATCGGATTTTGAAAGGGTTAATCTTTATTAATCTTTTTCCTCTTCTTTCTCCCAGCTATATTTTCCTTCTCGCAACTTTTCTCTGCTCTTCCATCCCCTTCTTCCTGCTATTTCCACCTCTTTCTCTAAACATTCTCGCCTCATTAAGGGGAGAGAGACCGTTTGTTTGGTCATTCATTCATATATTACTTAGTTTCCTCATTAGACCTCCATCAAGCTTAAAACAAAAAACCCTAGACCCCATCAAGATAAATTTGTACATTTTTTTATAGAAAAATGTCCCGGCCGAAGGCCGATTTCTCTTAAAATGTCAGGCTCCCTATCGCTCGCCAGGAAAAAAATCGATAACTAAATGGCACGAAAGGTAATAAAATTGACAAAGAAATGGGGCGAAAGGTGTTAAAATCGCCAAACTAATGGGCCGAACGTCTTAAAGTCTCAAATCTAATGGGGCTAAACATGAGGGAGAAGGGGATCCAGAAAAACGGTCTGCCTCCCCTTAATAATTCCCTCTCTTCCTCCATTCTTTTCTCCTTCCCCCTTCTCCTTCTTTCTTCTTTCTCGTTCTTCTCTTATCGTATTCAGTAGAGCCATTACCATAATATACATGGATTATCAGAATGCTTTCCACAAGGTTCCTTACAGGCGTCTATTTGCACAAGAATGATCGTACTTCAGTCGATATAGTGCCCCAGGGATCAGTGTTGTTATCAGTGTTGTAATCAGTGTTGTAATCAGTGTTGTAATCAGTGTTGTAATCAGTGTTGTTATCAGTGTTGTAATCAGTGTTGTAATCAGTGTTGTAATCAGTGTTATTATCAGTGTTGTTATCAGTGTTGTTATCAGTGTTATTATCAGTGTTGTCATCAGTGTTATTATCAGTATTGTCATCAGTATTTTCATCAGTGGTATTATCAGTACTGTCATCAGTGTTATTATCAGTATCGTCATCAGTGTTATTATCAGTATTGTCATCAGTGTTATTATCAGTGTTGTCATCAGTGTTATTATCAGTATCGTCATCAGTGTTATTATCAGTATTGTCATCAGTGTTGTTGTTGTTGTTGTTCCCTAAGCTGCCTGGCCGAACAGCCCCGAGTCCCTGAGGAAGGCCATGGCCACGATCGGGCTTTCCCACAGAGCTCTCATTGAGTGTAGGTTGTGTTGTTGGCTTAAGTGGTTGTGTGAAATGCAGTCTTCTATGATGTGTTTAAGGGTATGGGGTGCTGTGTTACATCCCGGGCAGGCGTCGACAACGGAGTCATCCAGTCTCTTCTGATAGCTCAGGAGAGCTGGATGGTGTCCGCATCTCAGCCTGGCCAGGTGGACTCTGTCTTCGCGAGGGAGGGAGGATTCGGAAGGATGGATTTCGGGAGGTCGTGCATGCAGCTGCGTGTTGTCTGTGAGTGAGTGGATGGATTGGCGAGAGATATGAGTATGGATGTGCTTCTGGAAGTTGGTTCGGGGTGGGCAGGGAGGGAGAGAGGACAATAATTGTGTGTGATACCGTGTGCTGGGTGTTGTTTTGATATTTCTTGGTGTCTGTGGGTGTGTTGCCATGTAGTTTAGTGGGTGGTCTTGGTTCGTGGAGGCTGCTGCCAGGAATTGAGTGCCTCTCATGTCCAGATGGTCTTTGACTTTGAGGATTTTGGTTTCTTGATGTAGATGATCTGTGCGTGCAGTAGCTGTGCAGCCTGTAATGATCTTCAGGGCTTTGTTTTGAATAGTCTGTAAGGTCTTATGATGTGTTTCAGCTAGGTTAGAAGCCCAGGCTGGGCTTGCGTATTCCATTACTGATCTTATGTATTGATTATATACTGTGGTGGTAGTTTCTTTGTTGTGTCCAAATTTTGTGTGAGCAAGTGACCTGAGGGCGTTAAGTCTGGGTGTCAGTTTCTTTTTAATGTTTGTGGTGTGCTGTTTGAATGTCATATGAGTATCATATGTTACTCCTAGGATTTTGGGTGTGTGTGTATGTGTTAGGGGTGTGTTGTTTATGGTGAGTTGAGGGATGTATTCGTGTTCACCTGTCCAGCTTGTGAGCAGGGTTGCGGTGGATTTGGCTGGGGCTAGATTAAGTCTGTTTGTAGTGCACCAGCCATGTAGTGTGTTGAGATAGGGTTGAAGGAGATCTGTTGCTCTTCTTGGGTCATGGTGTGTGCATGTGAGTGTTATGTCATCTGCATAGGAGGCTAAGTTTATTTGGGGAGTATTGGGTGTAGTTATATCGTGCATGTACAGATTGAAGAGTGCGGGCGATAGGACGGATCCTTGTGGGACTCCGTTTGGAAAGTTTCTGATTTTAGATGACTGACCGGCAAAAGATACGTGTGCACATCTGCCTGCTAGGAAGTTGGCCAGCCACCTTTTTGTGTTGTTGTGCATGTTTGTGTTGTAGATTTTGTTTGTTAGGTTGTGGCGGGGGATGGCATCGAAGGCTTTACTAATGTCGAGTGTGGCTAATAGTGATCTGTGTGGTGGTCTAGCTGAGTTGATGCCGTCAAAAGCTCTTTGTGTAAGGTCTGTGAGAAGAGTGTTTGTGGAGTGCAGTGGCCTAAAGCCATGTTGTGTTGGAGCTAGGGGTAGGTCGGGTGTAATTAGTTGTAATACTAGGCGTTCCATGACTTTGGAGGGGGAGCAAAGGAGTGTGATGGGGCGGTGCGAGGAGGGTAGCGTGGGGTCTTTGTTGTGTTTGGGGAATGTGATGATGATACCATGCTTCCAAATGTCTGGTATTGTGTTGTGTGAATAGCTGTAGTTTGATATGTTAGTGAGTGTTTGTATGCCTTGTGGTCCCAGGTGTCTGAGGTGTATGTTGCTTATGTTGTCTAGGCCACAGGCGGGTGAGTGCTTGAGATTGTTGATGATATGCTTTGTCTGGTGATTGGTGAAGGGTGTATAGTCAGGGTCTGTGGGGAATTGTCTCTTACGTCGGATGACACGTCGGTCGTCTTTGTGAGGTTTTAGGTGGCTGACATGTGAGAAGTGATTGATGAGAGTGTTTGCTTGTTGTTTACATGAAGGAGTAGAGTCTGTTGTTGTGATTGCAGCATGTGATTGTGTTGTGTTGCTGTTGGAAAGTGTGATGCTGTTTAGTGTTTTGTAGAGTTTTTTGGGGTTTGTTTTGTGATCAAGTGTTTGTAGGAAGTTATTCCAATTTAGTTTTTGTTGTTCTTGTATTTTGTTGTTAGTTTGGATGTTGAGTGCTTGAATTTGTTGTGTGATGTCTTGTGTGTGGGGTGCTGGGGAGTGTTTCAGTGTGTCGCGTTGTCTGATGAGGTTTTGAATTTCTGGTGTGAAGTTGGGGTTGTGTCTTTTTCTGTTACCTCTTGGAATGTGTTTCTTGTCAGCCGTTTGGATAGTTTTATTGAGTATGTGTTTTATTGTATGTTGTTGATGTTAGTGATGGGTGTACTGTTTAGAGTTGTGAAGTGTTGTTCTGTCTCATTTGTAAATGCTTCCCAGTTAGCTCTTTTATAATTGGTGTATGTGTGTTTGTGGCTAGCTGGGGTGAGTCTGGTTTTGGTGGTGATAATGATCGGGAGGTGGTCAGAGCCTAAGGTTCTGACCACCCTCCAGGATGTTGTGGGGGCGAGTTCTGGGGAGCAAAAGGTGATGTCTGGAGATGATGGGTTATAGAGGGCTTGGTGAGGAATATGGGTATGTTGATGGATGTCGTTAAGGATGATGAGGTTATCTGTTTGGTTTTGTAGTACCAGCCCTCTGTCTGTGTCGGGGTTGTCGACAAACCAGGCCGACGTCTTGGCGTTGAAGTCACCACCCAGGATGATGTGTGGGTGTTTGTGATGTGTTGTAAGTGTGGTCTGTATTCATTTGGTACTGTAGGGGATGTTTGGGAGGGATGTATGTGTTTATGATGGTTATGTTGGATTTGATGCCAGTGCGTATTTTAATTGATTGTATTTCTGTTGTGTTATCATTTGGGGGGAGGAGGGATTTGGTTTGTACACTGGTTACTATGTATGATATTTCATTGTGTACCAGGGTGATGAGTCCACCACCCCCGCCGACAGCCCGGTCTTGTCTGATGGTGGTGAAATTATGAAATGTGGGTGTTTTTTGTGATGTGCGGAGTTTTGTTTCTTGTAAGATGGCAATGTGTATGTTGTGTTGTTTGATGAAGTGTGAGAGTTCGTGTTTCTTTGTGTTAATGCCATCTATGTTCAATTGGAGAATGTTAATGTTATGTGCACGATGTATGTTGGGTGCTGCTAAACGAGGATGGGGTGGGGGTGAGGGAGGGGCTGGAGGTTGGGATGGGTGAGGTTGGGGTGGGGATTGGGGAGCAGGAGATGGGGGTTTGAATGGATTAGGATGGGGTGTGGTGTGTTGAGTTGAGGATGTGGATGGTATGGGAAGGTTAGGTGGGTTAGGGAGGAGAGGTGGATGGGTTTTAGGGGGGGGAGTGGATGATATGGGAAGGCTAGGTGGGTTGGGGAGGAGAGGTGGACGGGTTTTAGGCGAGGTATTTGACTGGGAGAGGGAGGGGCATGAGCAACAGGTCCAGGTGTTCGTGTAGTGTTTCTTGGAGGCAAGTGTTGTACAGGTGAAGTGGGTCCAGTTCCTGCATGAATTGCAGAGAACTGAACCCTTAGTGTGGCGACTCGAAGTGATGGGTTTTGAGCAAGTTGGATATATGTATGTGTACGTGGGTCCTGGGTTGCTCTCAATGTCTCCGGCTAGAAGAAGTCTTCGAGAAATGACAGCCGGAGAGTCATTTCTCGGTGTAGGAAAAACTGTGTGATGTGTGTGTGTGGCGTCAGAGGTGTGGAAATTCCCGGCCGCACCGAAGCCACTCCAAGGACCCGTGCCCCCAGGGGGGGCGGAGGGGATAGTTGTGACGGTTTGGCTCCCGAAACTGTTCCCCGCGGCCGGCATCCGGTTGTCCTCCACTGGTCGATTGATCTTGTCTCCGGCCGTGGAGGGTCGGCAGCCATCCGCGGTTGGCAGCTCCGGGAGGTGGTCCCACGGCGTAGACGCCGCCACATCAGTGTTATTATCAGTATTGTCATCAGTGTTATTATCAGTGTTGTCATCAGTGTTATTATCAGTATCGTCATCAGCGTTATTATCAGTATTGTCATCAGTGTTATTATCAGTGTTGTCATCAGTGTTAGTATCAGTATCGTCATCAGTGTTATTATCAGTATTGTCATCAGTGTTATTATCAGTATTGTCATCAGTGTTATTATCAGTGTTGTCATCAGTGTTATTATCAGTGTTGTCATCAGTGTTATTATCAGTATCGTCATCAGTGTTATTATCAGTATTGTCATCAGTGTTATTATCAGTATTGTCATCAGTGTTATCAGTATTGTCATCAGTGTTATTATCAGTATTGTCATCAGTGTTATTATCAGTGTTGTCATCAGTGTTATTATCAGTATCGTCATCAGTGTTATTATCAGTATTGTCATCAGTGTTATTATCAGTATTGTCATCAGTGTTATTATCAGTATTGTCATCAGTGTTATTATCAGTATTGTCATCAGTGTTATTATCAGTATTGTCATCAGTGTTATTATCAGTGTTGTCATCAGTGTTATTATTAGTGTTGTCATCAGTGTTATTATCAGTGTTATTATCAGTGTTATTATCAGTGTTATTATCAGTGTTGTCATCAGTGTTATCATCAGTGTTATTATCAGTATTGTCATCAGTGTTATTATCAGTGTTGTCATCAGTGTTGTCATCAGTGTTATTATCAGTATTGTCATCAGTGTTATTATCAGTGTTGTCATCAGTATTATTTTCAGTGTTATGGGTTGTGTTGTCATCAGTGTTATTATCAATATTGTCATCAGTGTTATTATCAGTGTTATCATCAGTGTTATTATCAGTGTTATTATCAGTGTTGTCATCAGTGTTTCTATCAGTGTTGTCATCAGTGTTATGATCAGTATTGTTATCAGTGTTATTATCAGTGTTGTCGTCAGTGTTATTATCAGTGTTGTCACCAGTGTTATTATCATTGTTATTATCAGTGTTATTATCAGTGTTAACAGTATTGTCATCAGTGTTATTATCAGTGTTAACAGTATTGTCATCAGTGTTATTATCAGTGTTATCATCAGTGTTATTAACAGTATTGTCATCAGTGTTATTATCAGTGATATTATCAGTATTGTCATCAGTGTTGTCATCAGTGTTGTCTTCAGTGTTATTATCAGTGTTGTTATCAGTGTTATTATCAGTGTTATTATCAGTAAGTGTCATCAGTGTTATTATCAGCGTTGTCATCAGTATTATTATCAGTGTTATTATCAGTGTTGTCATCAGTGTTATTATCAGTAAGTGATATCAGTGTTATTATCAGTGTTATTGTCAGTGTTATTATCAGTATTGTCATCAGTGTTATTATCAGTGTTGTCATCAGTGTTATTATCAGTAAGTGACATCAGTGTTATTATCAGTGTTATTATCAGTATTGTCATCAGTGTTATTATCAGTGTTGTCATCAGTGTTTCTATCAGTGTTATTATCAGTGTTATTATCAGTGTTGTCATCAGTGTTATTATCAGTGTTATCAGTATTGTCATCAGAGTTATTATCAGTGTTGTCATCAGTGTTATTATTAGTGTTATTATCAGTGTTAACAGTATTTTCATCAGTGTTATTATCAGTATTATTATCAGTGTTATTATCAGTGTTGTCATCAGTGTTGTCATCAGTGTTATTATCAGTGTTATTATCAGTGTTAACAGTGTTATTATCAGTGTTAACAGTGTTATTATCAGTGTTATTATCAGTGTTGTCATCAGTGTTATTATCAGTGTTATTATCAGTGTTGTCGTTTATCTATCTGTACCCATCTTGGTGGAAATAGAAATGCCTCCCTATCTAATATTCTCCCCTCCTTCCCCCTCCATTCCTGAGATGTCTTCGGTCCTTTGGTTGCCTCTCAGCTGACCCTCTGCTCAAAATATTCATCCCCCCCGCCCCCCCCCCCCCCTCTTCATGTTCTTTTCAACAACTTTTCTTTTTGCCGAATTTCAGGGGGTTCTTTTAATACCTTTTTAATTGGTGGCCTTAAGGGGGGGATGGTTAACTTTTTGGTCGATTTTTGCATGTATTCATTATTTTTCTAGTTTCCTCCCTAGACCTCCATCAAATTAAAAAACAAAAAAACATTAGATTCCCCTTCTAGATTAATTTGTACCTTTTTCGGTAGAAACATTTCCCGGCCGAAGGCCGATTCTTCCAACATTACAAGCTTACTATCGTTCGCCAGGGAAATGTTTTCACCTAAATAGCACGAAAGGTTAAATATTAACGAAGAAATGGGGCGAGAGGTCTTAAAATCGACTAACTAATGGGGCAATAACCTTAAAATCTGAAAACTAATGGAGCTAAACGTGAGGGAGAAGGGAGTTAAAAAAAGCGGCCCATCCCCCCTTAAGAGGGTCGACGGATGTATTTCTACTTTATATTCTTATTAGTGGAGCTATGCATTGTAATATCTTACATTCAATGGGTTTGTGTGGGGGGGATGTGGGTTGTGTGTATGTGTGTGTGTGTGTGTGTCTGTATGTGTGTGTGTGGAGGATGTAAGTTGTGTGTGTGTGGAGGATGTAGGTGGTGTGTGTGTGTGTGTGGTTTTCATGCGTTTCCACTTGTGCATTTTATTGTATTGTGCACTCCATAACTTTTGCTAAAGTGAAAATGGCCTGCCAAGTATTTTCCAATTCCCCTCGGCCATCTCCGCGTAAACGTTTTCTCTTTCCAGACCTTCCGTTCCAACCTATTTCCATTCCCAGTCCCCCACCCCCACCTCCCACCCCCTTCTTCAACCCTTTCTTTACCGGCGACGTCTTTTTAATCTTATCCTAGCTATATTTAGACGAGTTTGTGCAGTTTAAGAAGGATCTGTGGTAGTAAATTGGGTCAAGTGAGATAGTTCGAAGCTTGTTAAGTGCCGGAGGCCCTTTTATAACTTGAGTACAATCGTCTAATGGTAGTGAGAATAAAGTTTAAATGACGGCACCGGTACTGAAAGGGTTAAAGTTGCGTAGGAATTATGCTATAGTCTATTCGCTGTAAGTAGGCGAGAAATCATTAACTCTATCCTCTGTAACTCAAAATGGGCTAAGGCAAATTGGCTGTAAATTTTCACATCTATTCCTTGACTGACTCTTCCCAAATGGTAGTAATATTAGCTTGATTAGTCTAGTCGTTCTTGAGTTATAGAGGTTAGAGGTCATGATGTATCGCCTACTTACAGCGAATAGACTATAACTTGCCTCGCCCTTCGGTTTCATTCGCAAGTATGGTAATTCACACTCCGGGCTCACTTATATTTTTTATTTATCTATGTATATATATTTATATATTGTTTTACTTTTTTAAGGAGGGTGACCTGCTATTTTCTCTCTGTGGGTTGTATCCATTCTGCCCCATTCAGCCTACTGTTTTAAGACATTTAACCCTATTCAGATATATTTGTTGCGAGCGATAGCGAGCCAGCATTTTATGGAGAAATCCGGCTTCGTCGGAGATATTTTTCTATCGAAAAATATACAAATTTAGTAAGCTGTCTTACTCATTATCCAAAATATGGTGGCTCGCTGGTCGCTCGCCAGGTATAAATCGACACCTGGATTGGGATAAACGTCTTAAAACAGCAGGCTAAATGAGACCGATCAATATAATTTCATAATTTCAACCATTAAATTTCAAACGATCTCAGCTTAACCAGTGTTGTTTGGTTAGGTCAGATTTATCTCCTTCTGTACCGGCAACGTCTTTTAAACTTTATCCTGGCTACTATTAGACGATGTTATTCAGTTTAAAAATGGCATCTAGCCATCAGCAGGCTTCGAACTATCTCACGTAACTCTCTTTACTGCCACAGATCCTTTTTAAACTGCACAAAATCGTCTAAACATAGCTAGAATAATCTGAAAAAGACGTCGCCGGTGAAGAAGGGATTAAGCTGGTAATGGTGTGGTTGATTTGGCACTGGTTGAGATGTACTGGTTGAATTGGTCTAGTGGTTGAAATTATCTACTGGTTGACATTATCTACTGGTTGAAATGATCTAATGACTGAATTGGTCTACTGGTTGAAATGGTCTACTGGTTGAAATGATCTACTGGTTGAAATGATCTAATGACTGAATTGGTCTACTGGTTAAAATGGTCTACTGGTTGAAATGGTCTACTGGTTGAAATGGTCTACTGGTTGAAATGGTCTACTGGTTGAAATGGTCTACTGGTTGAAATGGCCTACTGGTTGAAATGGTCTACTGGTTGAAATGGCCTACTGGTTGAAATGGTCTAGTGGTTTTAATGATCTACTGGTTGAATTGATCTACTGGTTGAAATGGTCTACTGGTTTAAATGGTCTAGTGATTGAAATGGTCTACTGGTTAAAATTGTCCACTGGTTTAAATAGTTTACTGGTTGAAATGGTCTAGTGGTTGTAATGATCTACTGATTGAAATGGTCTACTAGTTGAAATGGTCTACTGGGTGAAATGGTCCACTGGTTGATATGGTCTACTGTTTGAATTGGTCTACTGGTTGAAATGGTCTACTGGTTGAAATGGTCTACTGGTTGAAATGGTGTACTGGTTGAAATGGTCTAATAGTTGAAATTATCTATTGTTTGAAATGGTTTACTGGTTGAATTGATCTATGGATTGAATTAGTCTACCGGTTAAAATGGTCTACTAGTTAAAATGTTCTGATTGGAATGGTCTACTTTTTAAAATACTATGCTTGTTGAAATAGCCTACTGGTAGAAATGGTTTACAGGTTTAAATGGTCTACTTGTTGAAATGGTCTACTGATTAAAATGGTCTACTGATTAAAATGGTCTACTGGTTGAAATGGTCTTCTGATTAAAATGGTCTAATGGATTAATGGTCTGCTTGTTGAAATGGCTTACTGATTGAAATGGTCTAATGGTTTAAATGATCTGATTGATATGGTCTACCTGTTGAAATGGTCTTCTGATTGAAATGGTCTAGTGGTCAAAATGGGCTATTGATTTATTTGATATGGAACCCATTTTTGAAGTTACAAAGCTTACCATTTTAGGCAGATGTCTTTTCTGTGTTTGTGTATTTGTGCGTGTGTGTGTGTGTGTGTGTGGTCTGTATGTGTGGATGTATATTTTATTAATTCCTTTGACTTCTTTTCTCTATCCTATGGTATTGCTTATGTAAGGACCTGGATATATATATATATAATAATAATAATTATTATAATTAATATTATTATTATAATTCTAACGAGATTGTGCTTAACTTGAATACAACTATTAAACTTAGTAAATCGAAATATATACAATCGTATATTATTGACAGCTGGAATACCTTATAAAACTTTCATTGTGATTTAGATGTACTTTATATACAAAATTCGCGCATTGGCCTCGATAATAGGAGACTTTTAATTGGTTGAATGTAGTAATATTCAATAATTACGTTATTTGTAGAGTTCTATTTAAATAAATTGCACCACAGTGTTTCCCTTATTAAAATCTATCAGGTACATATAATTACTCCAATACATCTCGCAATTATAAAAATTATGTTATATTTCTGGTAAAAAAGTCTAGGTGACTTCTCATACGCGACGAGGACTACTGGTGCCGCCCAAACAAACGTTCAAAACAAAACTCTTCCCATTGCATTATTTATTGATGAAATATTTTGAATTTTGGATATGTGACGAGAAACCATACCATACAAATGTTTATGTTCCCATTTCACTCCAAACTGCATGGCAACAGTACACTAATAAGGCTTTTATATAACTGATAGCAATAGAAATCTAGTCTCTACTCATATGCATATTATTATTGTAGCATAATTATGTGTTAATAATTGTGATGATATATTTAGAATATGTGTGTTACTTATAATAGGTCATACTATGTGAGATTCGTCAAATAAAAATGTAAACTACCTTGGCAAATAATTATTTATTAAAGACGCTAGAAACACTATAATCACTTACAGTGTTAATAGTGCACACTTATGTGCATAAACTGGCTGTCAAAATCCGCTCGAGCGCATTTTTTTCTCGACTTACCTTACACGTTTTTGCGAAAGTCAGTCAGTCAGCAGCCCACCCATACTCCCACACAGGGATAGGGAAGTTCAGCAGAAATCGCAAATACACTATCACATGTAGTGGCTGAGTAGTAGTAGTAGTCGTTCGACTTGCCAAGCACTCTTTCATCAATAATAAATGCATTGAACTGTTCAACTCTAGCTCTTCCCCAAGCTTTCTGGCATCTAGCCAAAAACGTCTCTAACAATTTTTCTTCCTCGTCTTTCCCTCCACTCTTCCACTCTGATGGCACCACCATCACTTCTTCCTCTGACAAAGCTGAACTTTTCGCTCAAACTTTCACTAGGAACTCCACCTTGGATGATTCCGGTGCTATTCCTCCCTCTCCACCCCCCTCTCTCCTACTTATGCCTAATATCTTAATCTCTTCTAATGATGTACTTTCTACCCTCTCTGGGCTTAATACTAAGAAGGCGTACGGTCCGGACGGTGTTCCTCCTGTTGTACTAAAAAACTGTGCTTCCGTGCTGACTCCCTGCCTAGGCAAACTCTTTCGTCTCTGTCTCTCCTCTAACCTCTTCCCTTCTTGCTGGAAGTTTGCTCTCATTCAACCTGTCCCAAAGAAGGGTGACCGCTCTCAACCCTCCAACTATCGTCCAATTGCTCTCATCTCTTGTATCTCTAAAGTTTTTGAAACTATTCTTGCTTCCAAATTTCTTAAGCATTTCTCTTCCCATAATCTACTCTCAGATCGCCAGTATGGCTTCCTTAAGGGTCGCTCTACTGGTGATCTTCTTTCACATCTTACTAATTCTTGGTCATCCTCCTTTCGGGACTTCGGTGAGACCTTTTCTATTGCGCTAGATATATCGAAGGCCTTTGATAGAGTCTGGCACAAATCTTTAATTTCTAAACTACCCTCCTTCGGTTTCTCTCCCTCCATCTGTGCCTTTGTCTCTAATTTCCTTTCCGGCCATTCCATAGCTGCGGTTGTGGACGGGCATCGCTCACTTCCTCATGCTATCAACTCTGGTGTTCCTCAGGGCCCTGTCCTATCTCCCATTCTCCTTCTAATTTTCATAAATTATCTTCTCAACTGTACCTCCAGTCCCATCCATTCATACGCAGACGACTCTACCTTACACTACTCAATTAGTTTTTCAGAACGCCCCAGCCAGCAATCCCTCAAAGACGAACGTAATGAAGCCATACAACACTTATCCTCTGATCCAACTACTATTTCCAATTGGGGCAGAGAAAACCTAGTTACCTTTAATGCTTCCAAAACCCAATTTCTCCATTTTACTACCCGTCGGGAACTCCCAGAGGACTATCCCTTATTCTTCAACAATACAACAATCAATCCTTCATCTTCTCTCAACATTTTTGGTGTCTCTTTTTCTTCTGCTCTCACTTGGAAGGACCATATTACCAATCTTGCTAAGGCAGCCTCCCAGAAGCTGGGTGTGCTCAATCGCCTCAAAGGGTTCTTTACCGCTGCACAGTTTCTTGCTCTGTATAGGGGCACAGTGCGTCCTTGTATTGAGTATTGTTCACATGTGTGGGGTGGATCCTCTCACACCGCACTCCTAGACAAAGTGGAAAGGACGGCCTTTCGTATCATTAACTCCCGTCCACTCACCAACGCTCTGCAATCTCTTTCTCTTTGCCGTATTGTTGCATTTCTCTCGCTATTCTATCGCTACTACAATAATCACTGCTCCTCAGAGCTCTCACAGTGTATACAACCTTCTCTACGTAGGATATGTGGTACCCATCTTGCAACACAATCCCACCCCTACTCTGTGCAACTCTACAACCCAAGAGTGAGACGTTACTCTGTCTTTCTTCTATTCAACAGCTGAGCTCTGGAATTCTCTCCCAGAATCAGTCTTTCCCTCTTCCTATGACTTAAATTGCTTCAAACTCCGTGTGTCCAGGCATTTTGGCTCGAACGTCCCTTGATTTTGGCTCTGTCACACTTTCAACTCTGGGGGAGGCACTCGCTACAGGCAGTTCTGCCTTTTGTCTCCCTCACTCACATAGAAGAAAAAAAAAAAAAAAAAAGGGCTGCCTGGCCGAACAGTCCTGAGCTCCTAAGGAAGGCCATGGCTGACACCGAGTTTTCCTACAAAGCTCTCAAGGTGTGTGTGTTGTGTTGTTGCCGTAAGTTGTAGTGTGTTAGGCAGTCTTCCATAATGTGTTTGATAGTGTGCGGTGATGTGTTACAACCCGGACAGGTGTCCTGGACGGAGGCATCCAGCCTCTTCTGATAACTCAGAAGGGCTGGATGGTGCCCATATCGCATTCTAGCCAGGTGGATTATGTACTCACAGGAAAGAAGGGATTCTGAGGGATGGATTTCAGGGGGCCGTGCATGTAGCTGAGTGTTGTCATTGAGTGATTGGATGGATCGGTGGGTGATTTGACTATTGATATGCTTTTGAAGGCTGGGTTGGGGGAGGCAAGGGGGGAGAGAAGACAGTATTTGTGTATGATAGCGAGTTTTAGGTGTTGCTTTGATATTTCTGGGTGTGTGTGGATGTTCTGCTATGTAGTGTCATGGATGGTGTTGGTTTGTGGAGGCTGAGGCAAGGAATTGTGTGCCTCTCATATCAAGGTGATCCTTGATTTTGAGGATTTTAGTGTCCTGGTGTAGGTGGTCTGTAGGTGTGGGAGCTGTGCAACCAGTTATTATTTTGAGGGCTTTGTTCTGTATGGTCTGTAGGGTGTTGTGATGTATTTCAGAGAGGTTAGAGGCCCAGGCCTGGGTGGTAGTAGTGGGTAGTGGTGAGTGGGTGGGTGTTAGTAGCAGGTACGTGGGGATGGGTGGGTGGTAGTGGTGGATGGCGGGTGGGTGGTAGTGGTAGATGGCGGGTGGGTGTTAGTAGCAGGTGGGTGGGTGGTAATGAGTGGTAGTAGTGGGTGGGTAGTGGTGGGTGGTAGAAGTGGGTGCGTGGGTGGAAGTGAGTGGGTGATAGTGAATGATAGTGGGTGGGTGCTTAGATTTATTATTAGGCTTCCCGCAAGCAGTGCTCGGCACCTCAGCTAGTAGATGGCATATATATATATATATATATATATATATATATATATATATATATATTGTGTGTGTGTGTTTGTGTACATATACCCGGCATTGCCTGGAGAAAATAAAAATAATCTAACCACCCACCCACTATTACACACCCACCCATTACTACCACAAACCCACTCCTACCCACCCGGGTACCCACCTACCTACTAATACAGTTCAATCACTACTAACCAACCATACCATCCACCTAATATTACCAACCACTACCATCCACCCACTACTACCGCCCACACACAGTATAGGCTATCTCATAATAATATATCTACATTTTCTACGTGTAAAATAAGGGCTGCCTATCTCCGAGGGGGGCTTCATTCCCGTTCCCCTAGGGGGTGAGGGGCAATTTTTGTTTTCACTTAGAGCCAATTTTGGCTCCCTCTCAGTATGCATGCCAAGTATGGGCTCTATATCTTGAAAACTGAGGGAGTAGATCGTGAAGAAACAAACAAACTGAAAGTGCCCTTTATTGTGTGTGTGTATATACTGTATATATAACATTCGTCAACAACCTACAAATCAACCCTTCACCTTCTCTCAATATTTTAGGTATCTTATTTTCTGCTGGTCGGTTCCCTTATATTGTGATGAAGGCAATATTTGCACATCACTAGCAAGTTAAACACCTTAAAGACACTTTTTACACTACAGTATTAATACACCAAGGAAATGTAAACACAAGTTACGATCTTGGAACACTTTATGCACCCTAGAAGAACACTTTATGCACAAGTTCGATATATTTGGCTACAGTTTGAACACCTATAATTATTATTATTATTATTATTATTATTCGTTTTTTTTTTTTTTTTTTTAGATTCCTGAATTATTCACTGACTGTCGGATTGGCTGACATACCCAGTCCCCACCCCCACCCCCCTTTTTTAAGTTAATTAATCTGATAACCACTATTAAAACAAAACAGGCTAAAGTATCCACGTTTTATTCACAAATCCGCCAATCTCCACCTCACTCTTCCCTTCACCTGACTGGCGGGTTCTGGCTTTTATGCAGTCCTATTCTCCCCAGGTGCTGAAAGGTATTTTGAGCCTTCCATCCTCCGGTGATCCTTTGACTCTGTACTCGAATTTGAAGATCTATGAGTCGGAAAGTTTTTTTTTATTGTATTTTTATTGTATATATTTATTTATTTATTATTTTTATTATTGTTTTTTGTTTGTGGTTCTGGTATTTGATGTTATTGGATATACAGTATATGCGGAGGAAATTATCATATTTACTCTATATATTGAGATGCAGAGATAAACTATTAGGAAAACATGTTGTGTATATGATTTGCAACACGGTAGCTAGTTTTTACGTTTGTAATGGTTCAAGATTATAATCCTCTTCTAGAATTAGTAAAGCAAATCTGGATGGTCTACACCTTCTGCATGTTAATATGTTTACAATTATGTAAATATGATTAATTTGTCTTCGATATTTCCGTTTACATTATCCTTATAACCTGTATTGTTGATCATTCTGATCATGCTGAGCTCTTGAACTCTCTCTCAGAATCAGTATTTTCCTCTTCGTATGACTATGGCTCGAACGTCCTTTGATTTTGGCCCTGTCACTCTTTCAACTCTGGGGGAGGCACTCGCTACAGGCAGTTCTGCCTTTTGTCTCCCCCACTTACATAGATTTTGTTTTGTTTTTACAAGGATATTATATAAAGAGTTTCTTCCCTATCAACTTACACCCTACCTCCAAAACTGCAACAGTTACAACAAACTGTTCCAACACCAATAAAAAAAATAAAAAAAAGATACTTAATAATAATAATATATAAATAGTAGCATTTCTTCTAATTAACAAGTAAACTCTGGAACTCTCTCCCTCAATCTATCTTTCCCTCATCATATATCTTAAGCAGCTTCAAGCTCCGTGTGTCTAGACATTTTGACTCTAACTTAAGCCTGGTTCACACATAGACAAGTCGGTGCCCGAGTCCAACACGAGTGACACTCGTCGATTATCGGCGTTGCTGGAGGCCGATTACTACACGAGTAGTAACTGATCCCGAGTCAACACGAGTGTTACACGAGTCAACACGTGTTCAGACAAGAGTCTGAACGAGCAACGGAGAATCAACACGAGTGTCATAAATTTGAAAAATAACGGTCAAAGTCCAGGGTACGAAAACAAAGAGTCGGTCCGAGTCAACATGAGTCAACAAGAGTGTAACAAGAGTCAACAAGAGTGTAACAAGAGTCAACAAGAGTTGAACAAGTCACAATGAGTGCTCCCAAGAGTGGCCCCCATTGTGCAGGTGCCTGATTCACCCAAGATTGTAACAAGAGTCAACACGAGTCACAAAGAGTTATGCAGAGTTCAACAAGAGTCACAAAGAGTTGTGACGCTTCTGCATAGTAGCCACGTGCGGGCATGCGCGCGCGTCGGCTGCCCAGCCGTTTAGAAACCGTCTGGCGGCAGGCGGCCGGCCGGCTTTTCCTTAGTATATATCCTACGACAATGTAACTAATGTCTGGGATATTCTTATGTTGTTTCACAGCTTGTAGCTGCCCTTATTCTTAACCAACGCATCTTAGTATATTTTATTCTCGATAGTTGATTGTTTCATTATAATATATAAGATGTAAGTCTAGTGAGAGTGGGAGGAGACGAGCGGGAGAGAGAGACCGGCTGGGGGACGTTGCTTCGCGCGGAGAGTCCAGCTTGGGACGAGCTTGATGTTGCCATATGCATTTGATCGCAACGTTAGGCTTAGTTTCGACTCACGCACGGGGTAGACGATTTTGACCCGGCAACTGTGTTGAGTGTTGCCAAGCCTGGGATGTATTCTGCATGCCTAGGGCGGGGTCCAGACAGATTCAAGACTCAGAGCTCACCTCACTGTCGTACCCTTCGGACCCCCTTGATATCTATCCCTCTCAACCCCACTTAGAAACTTTCTCTCTTACTTTGTATACCTTCCTTCCACTACTTCACCAATCTATTTAATTATTGCCTCCCCTTGATAGACCTTATATCTATTATTGTATTAACGACGAGCTCTCAGATAACTAGATAGGATTTTGGGCCTTATGCAGAGATTTAATTGTTAATGAGACCTAGGAAGCTTTTTTGTTGTCTCATATTTGGTGGATTCATGCTTGCTAGTGTGTTCTTGTGTCAGGTTAGCAGGGGCTAGACCGGAGGGGAGGCTTTTTGCGATCCTTTAAGTAAAGTCTGCTGGTGCGAGTCCTGTGGACCCGCACGACTTTACTAGGATACCCGTGGGAGTCTGGGGGCATTTTTTTGTCTGTGTCCCTGTGTGTCTAGTGTTGTGTTGTGTGAGGGCCCTTGCCTAGTCCACTCAGCACTGCGCTAGTACGTCTTGCTTTTGTTTTAGGGTCGCCAGGAGAGAGTCAGATACTTGCGATCTGAGTCTCTCAAGAGAGCACCCTTTCAATTAGAGTAATTTGGCGCACAGACCTGGGAACGTCCCTAGGCTAGAGCAGGTGGCTCAGCCCGGGTATCCGAAGCCTATATCCTTCCGGCTAGACCTCTGCCACCTGGCAGATTAACAGCTAGGGGTTTATTATTTCTGTATGCTTGTTATTGTGCCTCAGTTTACCGTTTTTGTGAGCATTGTGAGTCAGGGTGTGGCTTAGAGACTCTGTCCGAGCAGGCTTGCCTGACTAAGAGTGAGAAGCACACCTGTATGTGGTTATGTTGCGAGTTGCTGCCTTTATTTAATTATACCTATGCCATTATACACTGTATGGCCTATCACTAGTATTTATTCCTGCTTATGAGTTAAGAGTTCTCTAAATCCGTAACGTACTTTCTTTGCTAAGCATCAGATCCTACAGTAGCCACATGCAGTTTAGAAACCCGCATCTTGTCTACCTGTACGATGTTTTGAGGACTGTTTGCTTTCACATTCTTTCACGCAGGGGTAATTAGTTGTATTAATTAACGTAACGTTGAATGTACTTTCTTCTAGTTTGGTATTAAATTGTTTCTGCAATTTAATTCCGTTATCTATCTTTTCATTTAAGCTTTAAGTCAACTTAATTGTGTGATCTTTTATATAGCCTGCTTGACTATCAGCAGTCTATAGTGCGTGCACCCTGTAACCGAGTCATAGGATACCTCGTTGTCCAGGCAGGACTCTTGACGGTTTAGGGTGGTTTGTTGCCTGGGTTTATAGATAAGGGTTGGATCTAGCGTTTTCCGTTGTTGCTTGTTGCCGCATACTAGTCCAATAGAAAGAGCCCAGTGTTTATATATCCCAGGACGTAACAAATGGCGACCTTGCATAGGATTTACTGAACAGAGGAATATAGTGGTCATTTGTTTTGAGATTCCTTATGATTAGAGGAATACAGTGGACATAGAGTTTTTTTTTTGGAGCAACCAATATAACACATTAAAGACTTTAAATAACATTAGTATATACATACTTGCATAGGAGATAAGGCACATTCTATAACCGTGATAATTACTGCAGTACACAAACATGTCTAATACATCAGAACACAGTGATGGGTCAGGTCACGATACGGGCTCGGAGGGAGAAAGACCTGTGGAGTGGCTAGTCGATAGCGAGGAGGGTGCTAGAAGATTTTTAGAGGTGCCCCTTACTGCTGCCAGGGTGTTGACGCTGAATAAGTATGGTTTAAAGTGTGTGGCAGGTCTTCAGGGTCACCAGGGTTTAAGTGGCATGAGGAAAGATCAGCTGAGGACTTTGATATTGGGTTTAGAAGGGAGAGACCTGGGTGGAGAGGCGACTGGGGGCCCCGGTCCCCAGCCCCCCCTCCACTCTACCCCCATATCAAACGTCAGGGTGCCTGAATTTAGTACATACCCCCAAGTTGATGGTCAATGGCGGCGTGGAATTCAATCACAGGGACCCTCTCCATTAAATGCACCTTCCCCTCCTCAAGGGTTGACTCCAGATTTGTTGTTTCGGCTTGAGATGGCCAAGGTTGAGGTTGCTAGAGCTCAGGTTGAGGCTACCGAAAGACAGGCTAGAGCTCAGGTTGAGGCTGCTAGAGCTCAGGTTGAGGCTGCCGAGAGACAGGCTAGTGTGCAGGCTGAGGTTGCTAGAGCTCAGGCTGAGGCCGCAGAGAGAACAGCTATACGAGAGGCTGAACTGCAGGCAGAGTCTACTAGGTATCGGGCTGACAGGGAGCTGGAGAGATCTCGAGTGGAGGTAACAGGGCGAAATATTGGGGGAGGTAACAGAAATTGGGACCAATCATTGTCGCACCTGCTTAAACTAGTTCCTGTGTTCGATGAATTAGGTGTGGCTGAGTTTTTTATGCGATTTGAGAAGAAGTGTCAGGAACACCAGTGGCCTCAGGAAAAGTGGGCAGCATTAGTTTCATCAAGACTACTAGGAAAGGGGCTAAAAGCGTATGATGCACTACCTTTAGAGTCCTGTGTAGTTTATGATGAGCTAAAGAAGGCTGTGCTACGGGCCTATGAGTTACAACCAGAAACTTACCGCTTGAAGTTTCGGGGTGTTACTAAGGGCAAGGATAGTACCTTCCTAGAACACGCCCGGGACTTGTCTGATGCACTACGACATTGGCTGCGTTCTGAGAGGGCAGCTACTTTTGAGGAGTTGAGTGAGCTGGTTCTCTTGGAGCAGTACTTTAAGTGCACAGGCAGGGACTTAACATTAAATATAAAGGAAAAAAATCCTAGAACTCTCCAGGAGGCAGCAGAAATGGCTGACCGCCGACTGTCATTAATTCGAGGGTGCGAAGCAGCAGCTAGGAGTGAGTCGGGTGCAAAGGATCGTACCCCTCCCCCTCCCAAGAATTTTGATACACATAAATACATAAAACCATCTAGCACTGACAATAAAACTGAACATAAACCAAATACCGTCCCGTATAAGAAGTCTAATGGTACCTCCCACTCCCAAGGGAAACCAAAGAGTAAAGAGTGCTTTGCATGTCACAAGGAGGGTCACTTTGCAAATGCTTGCCCGAACAAGCCACCAAACAAGGTTGTGTCATTGGCCCGCAGCATAGGGGTGTCGCCTATAATCTTCTTAGTTTGCCAAGGGTAGTTCGTCAGAGGTTGGGACACAGCCTGTGTTCAAGAGTCCGGAAGGCTCGAACCCTGTCCGCGACGTCTTTGGGGGTCATAGAGGGCATGGTTTTGTGAGGTGGGCTGGCGAAAAGCGAGGAGTTAAGCTATTGCGTGATACTGGGGCTTCTCAGACCTTGTTAAGGAACTTTACTGGTAGACCGATTAACGCTGCTCGGGTGGTGGTAGTTCAGGGGATCAATGCTACGAAGTCCTACCCGCTGGTGCGGATGGAGCTGGAGGTGGGTGGTGTGGCGAAGGAGCTGGATGTCGGAATTGTAGAGAACTTGCCTGTTGGGGGCGTCGACCTCCTCCTCGGCAACGACTTTGCGGTGCCTGCTTCTAAGGTTTCACCCTTGGTCGTTGCCGAGAAGGCGGCCGACGTTAGTAGGGAGGAACAGGAGTGGGTTGAGAAGTGTAGCGTACAAACTATGGCGTGTGTTGTGATGCGTTCTCAGACATCCGGCGCCTTGCAGCCACCACCTCAGTCTATCAAACCGCGGAGGAAAGGTCACAAGAAAACGGGAAGTGTTGGTAAATTGGAGAGTTTTGAGCCGGCAGTGTTTCTTGGTGACTCATTATTGGCACCTATGTTAGAGTCTGGAGAGGCCCCGGGGCCTGTCACCGCTAGTGCAGGTGCAGGGCAGGAAGAGACTCTGCGCCAGCATCGTTATGCGCAGCGTGAGGAAAGGATGGCTCAGCGGGACATTGGAGGTGGAAATAAATTATTTAAGATGAACTTGGATAATCTCACACCTGCTGATATATGTTCCTTGCATCTGGAAGATCCTGAAGTCAGGGCGTGTGGTAATGGTGCTGTCGAACTGGAGAGCGATGGGGATGCGCAGCCTGGTGATTTTTTCTTGTCCGAGGGGATCTTGTATCGGAGACATCAGGATCCCAAGAAAAAGTGGGATGGCGGGTCAGGATTAGTGGACCAGTTAGTAGTACCGAGGGTGTGCCGTGAGAGCTTATTGAGATTAGCTCATGATGTGCCTTTGGCAGGGCACCTGGGGGCATGTAAGACGGAGGCAGCTCTGAGCAAGCTTTTCTGGTGGCCTGGGTTAAAGGCGAGTGTCGTGTCATGGGTGTCACAGTGTCACACTTGTCAAGTTGTTGGGAAACCCAATCAGGTCATCCCGAGAGCCCCGTTACAACCCATCCCTGTCATTGGGCCGCCCTTCAGCAAAGTAGTTATCGATCCAGATGCTTACCCCATGCGCAACGGGATGGCTAAGACTGTTGTCAAAAACCTACTTGTCTATTTCTCTCGTTATGGCTACCCTCAGGAGATCCAGTCTGATCAGGGATCCAATTTTACTTCTGCTCTGTTTAAGCAGACCATGCAGCAACATGGGATAGTGTCTGTGGTGTCATCTGCCTACCATCCCGAGAGTCAGGGAGTTTTGGAAAGGTGGCACTCGACTCTCAAGAGCATGTTGCGGTGTTATTGCATGGAAAATGGGAAGGACTGGGATCTAGGTCTCCCATACGTTTTATTTGCTGCGAGAGAAGTACCTGGGGGAGAGCTTGGGATTTAGCCCGAACGAGTTGGTTTTTGGACACAGGGTCAGGGGGCCCCTCCACATAGTCAAGGAGATCTGGGAGGGAGTCACAAAGCCATGCTCGCTTCTAAAGTATGTAGATGAAAGCCGTGAGAGAATGCTAAAGAGCTTGGAGGTAGCAGGTCGGAACCTTAAGAGTTCACAAGCTCAGATGAAGGACAGATACGACCAGAAGGTGAAGCTGAGGGAGTTTGAAGTAGATCAGGAGGTACTGATACTACTGCCTCTGGTGGGAAACCCCTTGTCTGCCAAGTATTCTGGTCCGTATCGGGTTGTAAGGAAGGTTTCTGATCTCGACTATTTAGTAGCTACTCCTGATCGTAAGAAAAAGAACCAACTTTGCCATGTAAATCTGATGAAAGAGTATGTGAGGCGCCCCTCCGAGCCTCTCACTGTCCCGGTGTTGATCTGCAGCGATCGTGGTGGAGAAGGAGGAAGGGACAGTCAAGCTGCGGGGGAGGATAATTGGGATTGTCATGTTTCCGCGGATCAGTGGGCGGGGAATTCTAGACAAGTGGCTCACGAGTTGATATTGCACCTGCCTGAGCAACAGCGTGTAGCTGTGCAGCACTTGTTTGATTCAAACCCAGCTGTTTTCGCGGAGCATCCTGGCCTCACTACTCAAGCGGTGCACGATGTCGATGTTGGGGACCACCCGCCCTTTAAATCAGTGCCATACCGTGTTCCCCCTATTAAATTACCAGCACTTAGGGAAGAGCTGGATTATATGCTGAAACGTGGGCTGATTTCTGAGGGTGCAGTAAAGTGGACTTCCCCAGTCACACTGCAGCCCAAACCAGATGGCAAGGTGCGGTTTTGTATAGATTTCCGCAGGTTGAATGGTTTAACCCCCACAAATGCCTACCCTCTCCCTTGCGTGGACGACAGTGTGGATAAGATAGGAAAGGCCAAGTTCCTCACTAAGATAGACCTTGTTAAGGGTTATTGGCAAGTGCCCTTGTCTGAGCGAGCGCGAGAGGTGTGTGGGTTTGTGGTGGACAGTGCCACATATCGTTGCCATGTTATGCCATACGGGCTGAAAAATGCCCCTGCAACGTTTCAGAAATTAATGAACGACATTGTAGCCGACATTCCCAACTGTACGGTGTACCTAGATGATGTCATAATATACGACGATGATTTTAACAGTCACTGTGCTCACATCGGACAGCTTTTTAATAAACTGAATGAAGCAGGTTTGGTGGTAAACCTGGGTAAGTGCGATTTTGTCAAAGCCACAGTTTTGTACCTGGGGTTCGAGGTGGGGATGGGTCACGTGTGCCCTCCACAGACAAAGATCAAAGCCATTGATCAGTTTCCCCAGCCTACGACTAAGAAACAAATCATGCGGTTTCTAGGTATGATAGGCTATTATCGTCCCTTCATCAAAGGCTATTCGACTGTACTTGCACCTTTAACTGACTTATTAGCTAAGGACAAGAAGTTCCGGTGGTCTCCTGAGTGTGCAGAGGCGTTTTCCTTGGTGAAACACCTGTTATGTACCCACCCCATACTCAGGGCCCCGGACTTCAGCAGACCTTTTCAGCTGGCGACTGATGCCAGTGGCGTAGGGGCTGGGGCTGTCTTGTTACAGACAGATGATGAAGGTATCGAACATCCAGTGAGTTTTTACAGTACAAAATTCAATAGTGCACAAAGGAATTACTCTGTAATTGAAAAAGAACTCCTGGCGATAGTGCTGGCGCTCAGGCACTTCGATGTATATGTTCCTGCTTTCGGACCAGTCGTAGTGGTTTATACCGATCATCACCCTCTGAAATTCTTGAATCAGTTTCATAACCGGAATATGAGGCTGACCAGGTGGTCACTCATGCTTCAGGAGTATAATCTGGACATACGCCATATTGTCGGTTCTGATAACGTGATAGCGGATTGTCTATCAAGGGTGGATGATGTTGGTTAGACTGCCACAGGATTGAGGGTTGAGTGTGGAGGAAAATAGGCTGTCACTGTACTTCAGCCGAAAAAAAAAATTAAAAAAGCAAAAACCTTATAAAAACTCTTTATTTTTATAATGTGTAGAATTTTGTATAAGATGTTGTAGCAGTATCTAAGTTGAATATTTTCGCTTATTGTCGCTAAGTTAGTTGAACTTGCTCGGTGGAGCGCAACAGTCTTTATTTTTTTTTATATATAGTGCCTTGTGTCGCAACAGTGTGTGGTACTATGAGAAGCTTTCTGTTAGATATGAAGAACTTAGTCAAGGGTCTTATATCTTGGGGGAGGTGTGACGCTTCTGCATAGTAGCCACGTGCGGGCATGCGCGCGCGTCGGCTGCCCAGCCGTTTAGAAACCGGCTGGCGGCAGGCGGCCGGCCGGCTTTTCCTTAGTATATATCCTACGACAATGTAACTAATGTCTGGGATATTCTTATGTTGTTTCACAGCTTGTAGCTGCCCTTAATCTTAACCAACGCATCTTAGTATATTTTATTCTCGATAGTTGATTGTTTCATTATAATATATAAGATGTAAGTCTAGTGAGAGTGGGAGGAGACGAGCGGGAGAGAAAGACCGGCTGGGGGACGTTGTTTCGCGCGGAGAGTCCAGCTTGGGACGAGCCTGATGTTGCCATATGCATTTGATCGCAACCTTAGGCTTAGTTTCGACTCACGCACAGGGTAGACGATTTTGACCCGGCAACTGTGTTGAGTGTTGCCAAGCCTGGGATGTATTCTGCATGCCTAGGGCGGGGTCCAGACAGATTCAAGACTCAGAGCTCACCTCACTGTCGTACCCTTCGGACCCCCTTGATATCTATCCCTCTCAACCCCACTTAGAAACTTTCTCTCTTACTTTGTATACCTTCCTTCCACTACTTCACCAATCTATTTAATTATCCCCTCCCCTTGATAGACCTTATATCTATTATTGTAGTAATGACGAGCTCTCAGATAAATAGATAGGATTTTGGGCCTTATGCAGAGATTTAGTTGTTAATGAGACCTAGGAAGCTTTTTTGTTGTCTCATATTTGGTGGATTCATGCTTGCTAGTGTGTTCTTGTGTCAGGTTAGCAGGGGCTAGACCGGAGGAGAGGCTTTTTGCGATCCTTTAAGTAAAGTCTGTTGGTGCGAGTCCTGTGGACCCGCACGACTTTACTAGGATACCCGTGGGAGTCTGGGGGCATTTTCTTGTCTGTGTCCCTGTGTGTCTAGTGTTGTGTTGTGTGAGGGCCCTTGCCTAGTCCACTCAGCACTGCGCTAGCACGTCTTGCTTTTGTTTTAGGGTCGCCAGGAGAGAGTCAGATACTTGGGATCTGAGTCTCTCAAGAGAGCACCCTTTCAATTAGAGTAATTTGGCGCACAGACCTGGGAACGTCCCTAGGCTAGAGCAGGTGGCTCAGCCCGGGTATCCGAAGCCTATATCCTTCCGGCTAGACCTCTGCCACCTGGCAGATTAACAGCTAGGGGTTTATTATTTCTGTATGCTTGTTATTGTGCCACAGTTTACCATTTTTGTGAGCATTGTGAGTCAGGGTGTGGCTTAGAGACTCTGTCCGAGCAGGCTTGCCTGACTAAGAGTGAGAAGCACACCTGTATGTGGTTATGTTGCGAGTTGCTGCCTTTATTTAATTATACCTATGCCATTATACACTGTATGGCCTAGCACTAGTATTTATTCCTGCTTATGAGTTAAGAGTTCTCTAAATCTGTAACGTACTTTCTTTGCTAAGCATCAGATCCTACAGTAGCCACATGCAGTTTAGAAACCCGCATCTTGTCTACCTGTACGATGTTTTGAGGACTGTTTGCTTTCACCTTCTTTCATGCAGGGGTGATTAGTTGTATTAACTCCCTCCGACATATTATGTTCCAATAAGTCCGAGGAGGCGGGAGCCCCGGGATCATTGCCACTGCCCCGCACTACACTTACAACAACACTGCGGCCGTTAGAATTATCGGAGGTGAATGAGGTTGCCACCAACGGTTTTATCGTATGGTAACTTATCGGACTTACTGAGCTCATATGACGCAAAATGGCGTCATAAACTTATTGGAGACGTATAGAGATTAGTCCATATGACGCGATCGCGTCATATATGTCTGGGGGAGTTAATTAACGTAACGTTAAATGTACTTTCTTCTAGTTTGGTATTAAATTGTTTCTGCAATTTAATTCCGTTATCTATCTTTTCCTTGAAGCTTTAAATCAACTTAATTGTGTGATCTTTTATATAGCCTGCTTGACTATCAGCAGTCTATAGTGCGTGCACCCTGTAACCGAGTCATAGGATACCTTGTTGTCCAGGCAGGACTCTTGACGGTTTAGGGTGGTTTGTTGCCTGGGTTTATAGATAAGGGTTGGATCTAGCGTTTTCTGTTGTTGCTTGTTGCCCCATACCTAGTCCAATAGAAAGAGCCCAGTGTTTATATATCCCAGGAAGTAACAGAGTCAACAAGAGTCACGAAGAGTCAACACGAGTTTACACGTATGTCCTTCGACTCGTGATGGGGACAAGAAATTTCATGCATGTATGAAATTTTTGGGCCACGTGGCGAGTACCCAGGACACACCCCGATACACGGAGAGTATACACAAGTGTAACACGAGTCTACACGAGTGTTGCAGAGTATTGACGATTCATTGCCGAATAGCAAAATTTCATCACTCGTGTTGGACTCGGGCACCGACTCATCTATGTGTGAACCAGGCTTTACACTCGGATGCCATAGTCTCTAGCTCACTCTTCAATACCCGTGGACTACACCTATTTCAAATTATGGAAGTATATTTCTGGAAACGAATTTATTAATATATTTGTCTATACATCAACTATTAGACTATATATATACTATTTCATGAGAAGCAAGTTCTATCCAAAAATATATTCAGATAGTTATAATTGCTTAACGAATAACATAGGGGGTTCAAGAATGTATATGAGTGGGCTAGAGTCTATGGTATCAGCGTGTACCTTGAAATTGGCTCCCTATCATTCTTTAAACTTGGTGGCGGAGGGCACTTGTTACAGGCAGCATTGCCTATTGTGTCACATACATAGAAAGCAAATACTAATTATAAACAAAATAAGAACTTCTCTTCCGTGTCCTTTAACCCTTGTCTAGCGGGGGGTTTTGGGCTTATTTGGGCATATTCAGGCCTTCCTGAATGATAAATCAAGTATCTGCATGAAAAAAAAAAAAATAGCAAAAAATTAGGCGCTAAAAGCTTCAAAATGAAACCAGAACGAGCTACGTAGCACTCGTGGTTCTCATACAGTGATACCAGTAATATGGGAGTTTAGCGTATAGCGGCATATTTTTTCCAGCTATGCTCACTACTGGCTACACTGCCGGCCTCTCGAGAACACAGGGAACATGAGTTAATTGGCGGCGGTAAGCCCTGTGAGTCGGCTGTCTGGTCCGCTGCGCTCCCAGCCATTTGCACTCAATTTTAACCCTTTAAAAGCCTTAATAATGCTCCTAACTTGCTGCAAATTGGAGCCGGACTTAAGTCCGGCCCCGATCTTTAAGGGTTAAAGACATTATTCCAGTTCCAAACTAGCCGTACAGTAACTTCTTCCTCACTCCCTCTTGTCACTTCAGACCTCAGTTAGTTAGTAAGTTAAAATAGGACTTCAGAGGCTATCAACCCTTCTGGATTATTAAGCCAGCACACTGTAAGTCAAGAATCGCGTCAGGACTGGAGCCCCTTTTCGAGAACTCCAGTCCCTTGCAGACCTCAGACCAAACCTTCGTTCTTTTCTATGCTGCACAGGCATGCTCAAAATGTGTGTCCCATTTCTTCGTTTATTGCTTTCCTCTCATCGCCTCTTCTCTCTTCCTCGCCCCCCCCCCCCTCCCCCGCTTTCTCATGCTTCCCTTCTCCCATTTCATCACATCATACCTTCTCTCCCTTCTTTATGTCACACCTTTGATTCGCTTCCTCTGATCAACTCTTCCCCTTCTTCTCATCAAGCCTTCGACACCCGTTCCCCTCTCCGACCCCAGAGAGAGAGAGAGAGAGAGAGAGAGAGAGGCAGGCAATACAGGAGAAGAGCAATAGTTGGAGAATCATTTATCTGAAAAGGGTAAGGTGGGTGCTGAATCCCAAGAAAAAAAGAGAGAGAGAGAGAGAGAGAGAGTACAAAGGAGTACAAAGGAGTACAAAGGAAATCAAGCAACAACAGGTCTAGTGACCCTTCTAGGCTGCTTGTCCTCCAAAACACTGAGGATCAAGTGTCCAAACAGTGGTTTAGAGTGGGTATGGGAACATTGGAAAGGGAACTACTGCCCTGGAACTAATGTCCGTGGCAGGATTAGGAACTTAGTAGGGGACAGATGGGTTAATAACTGAGGGGAGGATAAAATAAAGTTATTCATTTACAAACGCAGTCAGTCGCGGGTTTGATGCGAGATATTTGTCTAAGCGGAGTTTAAATGAATCAACGGTGCTGCAGTCTATAACGTCTCGGGGAAGCCCATTCCACAAGTTGACAACTCTATTGAAGAAGAAATTCTTAGATTCGTGTGAGTTAAAAGATTTACCAATAATTTTGCAACCATTTCCCCGCGTGTAATTAGATTGGTCGATAGTGAAGTACTTACTACAGTTCATATTGTCGATGCCTTTGATGATTTTGAACACTTGAATTAAGTCACCTCTTAATCTGTGCTGGATTAAAGGAAATAGATTTAATTCTCTAAGACGGAGTCGTATGGTTTGTTCTTTAGGCTAGGTATAATTTTGGTAACTCTACGTTGAACTCGTTCTTGCTTGTTTATATCTTTTTGATAATAAGGGCACCAGGATTGAACGCAGTATTCCAGAAGAGGGCGGACTAAGGAATTGTAAAGGGTTAGGATAACTTCTTTGGATGTATGCTCAAATGACCTGCCTATAAAGCCAATTATTTTGTTTGCCTTCTTAACAACTTCTGAACATTGTTGACTCGGTTTTAGGTTACTCGATATTGTTACTCCCAGATCGGTTTCTCTGTTTACATTCTTAAGCTGAGTGCCATTCATCGAATAGTTTACTTTCTCATTTAGGTATCCGATATGTAGTACTTTACATTTATCCGCATTGAAACTCATTTGCCAAATTTGGGCCCAACATGACAATTTATCTAGATTGTGTTGCATATCGTCAACTTGTTCTTTTGAGAGTACGCTATTTGCAATTTTTGTATCGTCAGCAAATTTTGAGATTGTACAGGTGAGACTCTCATCTATGTCGTTGGATGTAAATTAGAAAGATAATTGGTCCTAGTACCGATTCCTGGGGTACCCCGCTATCTTTGCTTTCTGTCGCTGAGCCAATTTTCTATCCATTTCAACACACCATCTTGTATTCCATGCGCCTTTAGTTTTGGCAGTAAACGTTTGTGGGGAACTTTGTCAAAGGCCTTTTGAAAATCAAGGTATATATAATATCTACAGCTTTACTCTCATCGAAGAGGTTGAGGATATCGTGGAAGAAGTCTAAGAGGTTTGTTAAACAGGAACGTTTTTTACGAAAGCCGTGTTGAGTATCTTTAAGTAAGTTATTTGCCTCTAAGTGATTTACGAGTCTGTCTCTTATGACCGTTTCTAGCATTTTACATACAATTGAGGTTAAGCTAATTGGACGATAGTTACTGGGTAGGGATTTGCTGCCTTTTCTTAATATCGGTGTTACATTGGCTAGCTTCCACTGATCAGGCATAGTCCCAGACTGCAAGGATTCATTGAATAGCAATGTCAGTGGTTTGGAGAGCTCATCCTTAGCTTCCTTTAGAACTCTAGGCGAGATTGTATCAGGTCCAGGCGTTTTATTTACCTTGAGTTTATCTAAACAATTCAATACTTCTCTCTCTGTAACGGTGATATTGCTTAGAACATCTGAATTATCAATCTGAATCGGCGATGGTGTAGGGATATTCACTGAGGTCTTCGGTTGTAAAAACTGATGCAAAGAAGGTATTGAGGGCATTACTCATTTGTACTTCGTCTTTGGTGTATTCTCCATTTTCATCGACTAATGGTCCAACAGTTGAAGTAACTACTTTTTTCTTTCTGATATAACTATAGAATTCTTTCGGGATTGTTTTACTTTGATTCGCAACATGTAACTCCAGGGTCTTTTTACTTTGCTTAATTAACTTTTTGGCTTTGCGTCGTAGCTCTACAAACTTCACCCGTTCTTCGTCATTTTGTGAGGATTTTAATCTATCATTAGCAAATTTTTTAGCAAGCAGACAGTCTGAAATATCTTTATTCCACCATTTGGGCTTATCATTATGGTCTGGACGCCGTATTTTCGATGGTATGCAGTCTTGCACTGCCTTAAGGTAAGTGGTTGTGAAACACTCCCAAGATGTATTTATGTCGTTATTGTTAGTCAGAAAGCTCCAGTCAGTTTCTTTAAGCTTTGATTTAAGTTTATGAAAATTTGCTTTCTTGAAATTAGGGACTTTCTCAATGCTGCTATTTGATTTGTTACTAGTAAACTTTAAAGTGAAAGTTATCGTACGATGGTCGCTGTTACTGAATTCATCACCAACATTCAAATTCTCTATTAATTCTTCTTTTGTTGCGAGTACAAGGTCAAGCACATTATTACCACGGGTCGGAGATTGTACAAGAGAGAGAGAGAGAGAGAGAGAGAGAGAGAGAAAGAGAGAGAGTAAAAAAAAAAAAAAAAAAAAAAATCCTGAGTCACACCTTGTCCTCTCACCCCCACGAGACCCTGAACACCCTATATGGTCTCGGTGGGCTGGGAACAAACTGGAGCGAGACATAGTATATTTTGGAATGATCGTGAAGACAAGGAGTGTGACTGTAATCTGGGTGTGAACCATTTTAGCTTTCACTTCATTTTAGTATATTGTTTGCACCATTTTAGCTTTCACTTTACTTTAGTATATTCTTTTGACAATTTTAGCTTTAACTTTACTGTAGTATATTCTTTGTACCATTTTAGCCTTCACTTCATTTTAGTTTAATGTTTCATGTTTTATGTTTTATGTTTTTATATTTTAGTTTCATGTAGGTTTGCGACAGGGTTGTTTAATGTCACCATGGCTGTTTAATATGTATATGGATGGTGTGGTGAGGGAGGTGAAATTGAGAACTATGGGAAGAGGATTGGGTTTAGTAGGAAAGAATGATAGAGATTGGGAGTTGAATCAGTTGCTGTTTGCTGATGACACAGCGTTGGTGGTGGATTCTGAGGAGAAACTGCAGCGGGTAGTCAAAGAGTTTGGTGTGGTTTGTGGGAGGAAGAAACTGAAGGTGAACGTCAATAGAAGTAAAGTCTATCTATCTATCTATTGCCTGACGCCGTGATCCCCGAAGGGGTGGCCACGAACGAACCGCTCCCATGCACCTCTGTCCCCAGTCAGTCGACGCCCCTCCTCCCAACCAGGACCGCCTTCATTCATATACTTCCTCACTCCATCCTTCCACCTCGCTCTCGTACACCCTCTTAGTCATTCTCTCGCTTTCCATACGTTCCATATGGCCGAACCATCTCAAGTTGTTCCTTTTCACACTTTCCAGCACATCTACCTCCACACCACACCTCCTTCTTACTTCCTCATTTGTCTGTCTATCCCTCCATGTAACTCCACACGCATTTCTCAAGTAACTTATTTCCACCGCTCTCACTCTTGGTCTGAGTCTCTTCTCGATTGTCCATGCTTCGCTTCCATAAGTTAGTGTCGGGATTACCACACTGTCATGCAAGGACTTCTTCACTTCCATACTGGCCACCCTATTTCTTGTTACTGCTTTCAAAGTTCCTACAACTCTCTTCCCCTGTTGCACCCTCTCCCACACTTCTTCATTCATAGTCCCATCTTTACTCAACACACTGCCCACATACTTAAAAGAGCTGACGATCTCCGTAGCCTGACCGTTCAACTTCACCTCACACTCTGTGACTTCACCCCTTTCGAAGACCATAACCTTGCTCTTCCCCGCATTTACCTTCAAATTCCGTTTTTCCCACACTGTTCCAAACTCATTTACCAGACCCTGCAACTCCCATTCATTATCGCTCATCAAAACTTTATAATCCGCAAACAGCAGTATGGGCAGCTTCCACTCATTTCCCTCCCTTTTCAGTGATACACCAACATCCACTGCTCTTCCTAGTATTTCTTTCATGACTCCATCCATATATACAGTAAACAACCACGGGGATATCACACAGCCCTGTTTCAACCCAACATTCAGGTCAAAGAACTCGCTCTGCTCATTCTCCACACGCACTGCCGCCTTTGCACCCTCTTACATGCTCTTCACTGCTTTCAGCAACTTGCCATCTACTCCGTATATTCTAAGTACTTTCCACATACCTTCTCTATCCACTCTGTCATAGGCCTTCTCCAATTCCATAAAGGCAACATACACCTTTTGTTGCTTCTCCAGATATTTCTCCACAACACAATTCAGGGTAAAAATCTGATCTACACATCCTCTTCCCTTCCTAAAACCTCCCTGCTCGTCGCTTATCCATTTCTCAGTTCTCACTCTCACTCTCTCAATCACTTACTGTACACCTTCCCTACTACGCTTAAAAGACATATTCCTCGGTGGTTAACACACACTCCTCTTTCCCCTTTGCCCTTATATAGGGGGACTATTATGTCAGTCTTCCAGTCATCGGGTGCACTCCCCTTCTCCCATGCTAGTTTTCACATTTTCCATACCCATTCGATCACTATCTCACCAAATTAATGGTGTGTAATAGGGGTGATCGTAGGGTGAATCTAGATGTGACGCTGGATGGGGAAATATTTGAACAAGTAGAGTGTCTTAAATATCTAAGAGGAATGATAAGCAGGAGTGGAGGTATGGAAATGGAGGTTAGACAGAGAATGTGTGAAGGAAGGAAGGTTTTCGGAGCAATGGGAAGTATGTGGAAGACGGGAAATCTCGGACTGAAAGTAAAAAGTGCAATGTATCAAGGAATTGTTGTGCCAACAGTGATGTATGAGGCTGAGACATGGGCTCTGAAGGAAAAGGAGAGAAGAAAGCTGGATGTGATGGAGATGAGCTGCTTGAGGAGTATGTGTGGAGTTACTCGTAGAGACAGATTGAGGCATGAAGAGATATGTAGGAGAGTGGGGCAGCAGGAACATTTGTCGGCCAGAGTGAACAGAAGGGTGCTGAGCTGGCATGGTCATTTTGAATGAATGGAAGATGAAAGGCTTACAAAGAGAATATGTGAGTCAGATACAAGGGGAGATAGAAGGGCAGGAAGACCCCCATTGAGATGGAGAGACTGTGTAATGCCCCTTTCCCACTGGTGCGACAACTCACAATTTTCGTCGCCGATGACTTCGTTTTGTCAAATTCGCAAGAATACGTGCGACGTTCACGATTTTGACCGTTTCAAACAGATGACAAATTATACTCGGCAAAGATGTCGCCGATGTCGGCGACGCAATCACCGACCTTCTGCGACGTTATCGGCGAAGTGAGCGATGTTTCGCCGATGACCTCTGCGAGGCATGTCACATTTTCAAAAATATCTTGCGAAATCATGCGAGGATGAAAGAAAACTCGCCGTATGTTCTGCGACGTCTTCGGCGATTCAAGCGATGGTTCTGCGTTTACTTCGGCGAGGTGATAAGATTATTTTTTAAAGGCACAAATTCTTGCGATGAATGAACGATTCCTCGTCGATCATCGGCGTTGCCATCGCAGATACGTAGCCGAGGTGTCTGAACAAGATCGGCGAGGTGTGCGCACCTGAGCGAATGTAACATGAATGTGCTAATTGCAGAGTGGAATTAGTATATCACGTTACAATCGGTCAAGGAAATAGCCCCCACACCCATCCCATATCTCGTTACAATGGGTCAAGTAAACATGCCCCCACCCACCCACAACCCCCGAAACTTTTTTTGTTGTATATAAAGACATTGACACGGCCCCAGAGCTCATTCTACATTAACCTCGACCACAACGTGCCTGTAAAATTTAGAGATGGGGAGACATACGCCGCATCTACGCAAAAGCGATGTACGTGTTCATATGGACCTTATTATCCTTCTAGCACACAAATAATAACATGAAAAAGAGAGTCAATAAATATGTCTCCTTTGTCTTTTCAGAACCAATTAAGTCCGCCTGTCTCATAATAGTTCGTGTTTTATCGCTCACTTCCCCTCTGCAACTCTCTCTTTCTATCTATCTATCTCTCTAATGTATCTACCTAACTCCCTTATACATTAACATAACTATGTCTTATTTGGACTTTTTGTAATCTTTGAAAAATTTCTAATGCGATGGAATTGAAAAATATAATATCCTTCCAGCACATAGATAAACAATAAATAAGATAGTCAACACAATATTTCAACCCTCCCCTCCGTCTTGCTGTGCGAGGAGGCGGCGCTGAGCTTGGGAGACCGACCAGATTTACGTTTGATAGATTTTTTTTTTCTCCCACGGTATACACAAAATGATGGGAAATATTGTAACATGTTTTTAATTGACATTTGTGTCGCTTTTGCTGATTATGAGTTGGTGGAAAAAAAATCTTTAATTCCATCATATCGGAAATGATTCACAGATTATATAGAGACCAAATAACATACACTTTTAAGTGTGTTCAATAGTTTGCATTATCAATAGGGTGTAGCACAAGGCTTATCAACATCATCACATTAACGGGGTCGGGGTTGAGGCCGGGACGGGGAGGGGAGGGGAGGGAGTAGGCCTACAGCGGCGGGGATATCATTTGTTTTTGTTTTGTTTTTGTTTTTTCATGTGAAATTTATCATATTAATGACAAATACGACCCTTATTATGTTTTCAGGGACAGTACAGCACATAGTAATTAATATTAACACAATAATTAAAAGGCACAGGCTTCAATTCATCCATATAATGCTGGTTCGCTATCGCTCGCCAGGAAGAAATCGACATCTGGATGGGGATAAAAGTCTTAAAACAGTTGGCTGAATGGGGCCGAACGGATACAAGGCAAAGAGACAGGGAGAGAAATAGAAAAAAAAAACGAGGAGAGAGGGAGAGAAAGAGAAAAAAAAAAACAGCGAGGTCGGCTCAATGTTTGCGTTGTGGCTTAAAAATTGAGCCCACCTCGCCTTTTTTTGTTTTCTCTTTCTCTCCCTCTCTCCTCGTTTTTTGTTTGTTTTCTATTTCTCTCCCTCTCTCTTTGCCTTGTATCCGTTCGGCCCCGTTCAGCCTAGTGTTTTAAGACGTTTACCCTCATCCAGGTTTCAATATTTTCATGGTGAGCGGTAGCGAGCCAACATATATATATTTTTGTTCTGAGAGCAAGCTAAAATTGTACATTTTTCGATAGAAAAATTTCTCCGGCGAAGCCGGATTTCTACATATGATGCTGGTTCGCTATCGCTTGCCAGGAAGATATGGATACTTGGATGGGGATAAACATCTTAAAACAGTTGGCGGAATGGGGCTGAATGGATACAAACCAGAGAAAGAGAGAAAAGGAGAGAAAGAGAAAAAAACAGGTGAATCCCCCATGAGAGGTGCATAGAAAAAAAGGGTTGACAGGTTCACCATAGGCCTAATCATTTTTTTTTACCCACCTCGGCGAAGGTGCTCTTTGGCCTCGGCAGGTGTATCTTGAGCATTCCGCGACGTCGCAAGGCACTTCGCATGCCTCGCGCAGAGCATACCCCTGGCGGGTATACTCTCGGCGAGTATTCGTGCGCACGTCGACGACTAATCGACGAGGAAATCGCCGATGATCGTCGATGTTCTCGGAACATCCGAGAGCATCGGCGATCCGTCGTGCAACGTTTTGGAAAATTTCAACAATTTTTTTTGTGCGACAAACTCCGCGATGTCTCGCCGATGTCGCAGAAACCCTCGCAGATCCCTCGGCGATGCTCGACGATGCTTGCGAGGGTAACCAATCCTCGTGAGTCCTCATCCAAAATTTTGAACTGTCCGAACATTTGCGACGACCCGCGAGGGCCCTTGAGAGGCCTTGAGAGTCAAACGATTTGTCATGAGAGGTGTTGAGACATGTCACGAATGTGCCAATTTATTGGTGTCGGCGACAAAAATCGTAACTTGTCTCACCAGTGGGAAAGGGGCATAAGACAAGATTTGGATGATAGAGGAATGACTATAGATCAGGCAAAGGAAGTGGTAATAAACATGAATGAATGGAGAATGCTTGTGAATAGATGAATGTAAACGCGGTCGTTTGGGAGAGAGGGTCATGCGCCAGTTGGACTAGATAGTAGTCCATCAGGCGCCTGGCCCGGGTATCCGGTGGTAATGAAGGGTGCGCCTGGAAACATGGTGGGCGGGCTTGTGGTTGTGAAGCTTCGCTGCGGGTCTGCCTGCGGAAATCGTCGCCTCTCCATGGGATCTGGGACCTGGGAATCTTTTGCTGGGGACCCCAAATGGCCCTGGGTCTCTGGGTATTTTTGCTGGGCGACCTAGATGTGTGTGAGATTTTATGTTTTGTTTTTCTGATGTGTTGTGATGTCCCTGTTCGGGCTCTGTCTCGAGTCAGCCACCCCCATTAAAAAAAAAAATAGGAAAACTGGGGAAGGTGCTAGAGTAAATACATACATACATACATACTTCATTTTAGTGTATTGTGTGGACCATTTTAACTTTCAATTAATTTTAGTATATTGTTTGGACCATTCTAGCTTTCACTTCACTTTAGTATATTGTTTGAACCATTTTATCTTTCACTTCATTTTAGTATATTATCTTGCTCTGGATATTGTAAACGCTCTTAGGGGGATAGTGGCTGTTTTTTGGTCTATTTATTCCTTTCTAGACCTCCATCAAGCTTAACAAAACACCCCCTAGACACCCCTTCAAGATAAATTTGTACATTTTTCGATAACAAAATTTCCCCGCCAAACGCCGGTTCCTCTAAAGATGACAGGCTCGCTATCGCTCGCCAGGAAAAATAGACACCTAAATGGCACGAAAAAGTCTTAACATTGACAACGAAATGGGGCGACAGGTGTTAAAATCGTCAAACTAATGGGCCGAACGCCTTAAAATCTCAAAACTAATGGGGCTAATCACGAGGGAGAAAATTGGTCCAGAAAACCGGCCCATCTCCCCTTAACATATTTATTTCGTCAATGATTCTGTTTTGCTCGCCAACTGTGCCATGCAAGATGTACATACGGTATAATCTGAAATACGGTACTATAGAGCAAATACTGAAGGTCATCTTTTATCAATTCAACGAACACTGTTATCATCCTCAACTTTTATTTAAGGGGGGGTGGGGGTGATCTGCTATGTTTATCTCCTTTTCTCTCTTTCTCTGGCCTGTATCCAATCGGCCCCATTCAGCCTACTGATTTAAGACGTTTATCCCCATCCAGGTGTCGATTTCTTCCTGGCGAACGATTACGAGCCAGCATTGTATGGTGAAATCCGACTTCACCGGAGACATTTTTCTATCGAAAAATGTACAAGCTTAGCCTGCTATCAAAAACATTCTAAAAATTATGCTGGATCGCTACTGCTCGCCAGGAAAAACCGACACCTGAATAGTGATAAACGTCTTAAAACAATAGGCAGAATGGGACCGAATGGATACAACCCAGAGATAGAGGGAGAGAGTGAACAAACAAAAAACACGAGGTGCGCCCCCTTAACTATATTGGACGGGTGATGGAGATTAGACTGGAGGTAGATTATCGTTGACGACAATATTCTTGTTTACCTCTTCTGTATCGGCGACGTCTTTTTTATTTTATTCTAGCTATATTTAGATGATTTTGTGCAGTTGAAGAATGATCTGTGGTAGTATATAGGGTTAAGTGAGATAGTTGGAAGGTTTATAATTGCTGGAGGCCCTTTTTAAACTGAATATATTCGTCTAATAGTAGTCACAATAATGTTACAAGGACGGTACCGGTACTGAAAGGGTTAAAATATATGTGCATCAGAAGCTGCCAGAGCAGAGTTGCAGAAAAAGTTGCCGATCAAACCTCTTGTGTGATACCCACTTTGAAAGAAGCCTTCATGTGGTATTCTGTTCATGTCTTATTCTCTCTCTCTCTCTCTCTCTCTCTCTCTCTCTCTCTCTCTCTCTCCCTCTCTCTCTCGCTCTCTCTCTCTCTCTTCCCCATTGTCTCTGGACAATTAAAGCTGCATACATCAACAGACTCACAACTGTGTTTCTCGATGCAGGCTATTCTTTGCAAAGCCTCCATGAAAACAATATGCCTCAAATAACGAAGCTATTGTTCTATTTCCTCTTGCATTATTCATACCCATTTGTATTTTCATAATTCATACCCATTTGTTTTTACATTATTCATACCCATTTTTTAGCATTTAGACCCATTTGTTTTTTTCCTCATTCATACCCATTTGGGTTTTTTCATCATTCATACCCATTTGTTTTTACATTATGCATACCCGTTTTTTAGCATTCATACCCATTTGTTTTTTCCTCATGCAAACCCATTTGTTTTTTTATCATTCATACCCATTTGTTTTTTCATCATTCATACCCATTTGTTTTTTCATCATCCATACCCATTTTTTGTTCTCATTCATACCCATTTCTTTTTTCATCATTCATACCCATTTGTTTTTTTAATAATTCATAACCATTTATTTTTTCAGCATTCAAACCCATTTTTGTTTTCATAATTCATACCCATTTCTTTTTTCATCATTCATACCCATTTGCTTTTTTCAACATTCATACCCATTGTTTTCACCATTCATACCCATTTGTTTTTTCTTCATTCATACTCATTTGTTTTTGACATCATTCATACCAATTTGTATTTTCATAATTCATACCCATTTGTTTTTTCATCATTCATACCCATTTGTTTTTCATAATTCATACCCATTTTTTTCATAATTCATATCCATTTGTTTTTTCATCATTCGTACCCATTTGTTTTTTTCATTCAAACCCATTTTTTTTTATCATTCATACCCATTTGTTTTTTCAGCATTCAAACCCATGTTTTTAATAATTCATACCCATTTGTTTTTTTAATAATTCATACCCATTTGTTTGTTCAGCATTCAAACCCATTTGTTTTCATAATTCATACTCATTTGTTTTTTTCATAATTCATACCCATTTGTTTTTTTCATCATTCATACCCATTTATTTTTGTCATGCAAACCCATTTGTTTTTTTTATCATTCATACCCATTTGTTTTTTTCATAATTTATACCCATTTATTTTTTCATCATTCATACCCATTTGTTTTTCCATCATTCATACCTATTTGTTTTTTCTCTAATTCATTCCAGTTCAGTTATTTTGGGCATATGCATTGTTGTTCTTGGGGTGCGGGGTAATTGTAGACGCTAATTAATCGAGCAAGGCGATACCCAGGGGATGTAATAAGGAGTTGCCGGAACCCCTGTTTCATTTGTCTGGCCTCCCTCACTGTTTCTGTTTGTGTCTCACCTAAACAGAGAGTAATCCAGCTAGCTCTCACAAATATATCTTCCTCCTATTCATTTCCCTACATTAAACAAGCACACCACACATCTTTCCGATGCACCAAAAAACAAATTTTTAAAGATGACTTTTTGGGAGACCCTTGTTACAGGCAGCTTTGCCCTTTGTCTACCTGATACACATAACAAAAAACAAATAATTGAAAACAAAAAAATAGCTGGCGAGTAATTGACTTGTCCATATCCTACTAGCTCAGCTATTGGAATGTTGTCTACCTGATACACATAAAAAAAAAATAATACAAAAAAAAAAAAATAGCTGGCGAGTAATTAACTTGTCCATATCCTACTAGCTCAGCTATTGTAATGTTTTCTACCTGATACACACAAAAAAATAAAATAAAAAAAATAAATAAAAATAGCTGGCGAGTAATTGACTTGTCCATATCCTACTAGCTCAGCTATTGTAATGTTTTTATAGCTAAATATGTTTGTTAGTTATGAAAACATGGAATTAATAGGATACAGGGATATAAACACTACTGTATATGAGGAGGAGCACTTTAAGGACAATGTTTCGCAAATAGGTTCTTCAGTGACCTGAAGAAGCTATCTGCGAAACGTTGTCAATAAAGTGCTCCTTCTCATATTGTGTTTTTATGCATTATGTCAACTGTTCAGTTATCATAACAGGATACAGAGACATGGCAGTATATATATTATTCCATATAATTATCATATATTGATAAATCAGCTGGTAATGCAGTAAACATTCCGACTGGTAAAATATATATATATATATACAGTATATATCGCATAACTCGAACACACAATCTGCATCTGTGAGGACGCCAATTATTTATCATCCATTTTCTTATTCTTTCCTCAGCCGTCCCCTATCGTTTTCTGTTATCTTTCTTTTTCCATCTCCTTACTTTTATAGACTCTTGGCAGTCCTTGACCTGTACTTGCCCTTTGACCTCTCTCTCTATCGAGCTCTCGCTCTCTCTCTCTCTCTCGCTCTCTCTCTCTCTCGCTCTCTCTCTCTCTCGCTCTCTCTCTCTCTCGCTCTCTCTCTCTCTGCCATGCTTCAAGTTTTATTTAATTGTATTTACAGTTTGATTGTCTCTATTTTCATATTAATTTTATATTAATTGCTTGATTATTAAATCATAATATTGAATGCCTTTTGTTTGTGTGACGAACTGATTGATTTATTAGGTGAGGATTTATATAATATTTTTCTTACTTTTCTCTTACTTATTATTTCTAATTTCTTATACGAGTGTGTGCATGTTTGAGTGGTAGATTGTTATATTTATATATATTTATTCTATATATATTTGTTAACAGTTTGAAACTAGCCTGTTCAAGTATCGTGCAATTCATACATTTCCCGAACCACCTCTCTATAGATATCGTCTTATTGGAGTAAGTTTTCACCCATATTCAATCCACAACAGTTCAAGTATATTATTTAAAATTTTCGTTTAAAGAACATGTCCATTGGGTACTTTACATATTGGTTTTCTTTATTTCCCTCTCTTTTTATTTATTTATGTATATTCATATTCTTTTGTTTGTGCAGATAATAGGTAGATACTGGATAGTGCGTTTCTACAAGCGAAGTGCAAGAAATATAGAAATCCTTATTATCAGAAGATATAGAGATATTACCCCTTTCAAGATGCAATACGTATTTCTTTTCTGTTTACTAGCTATTATTTGACAATTTTATTCACATTAGGAAGGGTATATGAAAGTCAGAGGGTTAATTGAAATAGTCTATTTTTTTTTTTTTTTTTTTTTTCTATATTCCAACTACTCCCTCTCGGGCATAGGCTGAGAGCCTGTACATTCCACCGCCCAACACGGTGAAGCCCGTGAGGTCTTGTTCCAGTCTGGGGAGTGAGACATGCGAAGCATCCATCATGGCTCGAAGCAGCTCCATCTCTGAAGCGGCCGGTTGCTTCGCTCAAGTGCTTCACCATCTCACCCTCTAGACTCAGACCCTCACTCTCAGAACGCCACCTATTGAGCAGTGAACTCACTAGGCATTGTCCCCCTGTAACATATTTTGAATATGGGAATATTCATACAGTGTTATTTAATCAGGGAACAACGAGGGTATTTTTTTGGCATTTCGGTGGGCTTTGTGGTAATGCACTGATACTAGGTACAGCACAAATTCAATCCTAATAATATCTTCCCATTGACATATCGGGATTTGAACCCGGGTCCATTGGATTACCAATCCAGTGGCATGACCACTCCAACACACCTCCCCCTTCTATTCCCATAAATCCTTCCTAAGCTGTATGAAATTGTCTAATAATACCCAGAATAAACTGTCTAAACGCGTCATGATCCTCAAGGGGTTAAACTATGAGAGTCATGGAATACTAACTGCAGGGGAGATGGGCTGGTTTATCTGACCCCCGCTTCTCCCTCATGTTTAACCCCATTAGTGTTTTATGTTAAGACGTTCAGACCATTAGTTTGGCGATTTTAAGACCTTTCACCCCATTGATTTGTCAATATTAAGACCTTTCATGCCATTTAGGTGTCGATTTCTTTCCTGGCGAGCGATAGAGATCCTGCAATTTTGGAGGATGCGGCCTTCGGCCAGGACATGTTTCTATCGAACACTGTACAAATTTATCTAGAAGGGGTATCCTGGGGATGTATATTAAAGCTTGATGGAGGCCTAGGGAGGAACAATGAAAATATAGAATATATAAATAAATCAACCAATAAATAAACCCTTTCCCCCTTAACCCTCCTTCACACACGACCATCCTACCACCAATTCAAGGCTCGGATCCTCAACACATTTATAATTCCTTACCTCCTGATAATCGGGTCCCAAATGCAGACATTGAAATACTAGTGCCATTAATGCAAAATAAATAGGTTATAAATAGGCATTGTACCGCATATTGGTCTCCTAATTGTGAAAATGTGGCATTGTGACGTTGTGAGCATGGAACAAGCTATTAATTCATTGGTTCGTTATGCCTCTCACCTCGCCGTAACCTATGGCTTATTTAAGAGGAGGTTTATAGTTTGCTCTCTAGGCCTCCATCAAGCTTAAAAAAATACCCCTAATATCCCGCTTCGAGATAAATTTGTACATTATTCGGTAGAAATTTGTTTTGGCCGAAGGCCGATCCCTCCTAGATTGCAGGCTCACTGTCGCTCGCCAGGAAGAAATCGATACCTAAATGGCGCGAAAATTTTTGAAAGTGGCAAAGAAATTGGGTGAAAGGTCTTCAAATGGCCAAACTAATTAGCCAAACTTATTCAAATCTCAAAACTAGTGGGGCTAAACAGAGAGGGCACGGGTGCCCAGAACAACCAAAAACTTCCCTTTGGTCAGGAAGAAACCCAAACTGAGGCCATGGATCCTACCAGGTTCCCCCCCCCCCCCCCCCCCCCCCCCCCGGCTCAGCCACCACAAGGGATCCAGGAAGACTTGGGCAACAACAAACTTCCCCCAAATATACACCTCTGTTCGGACCCAAGTCTTGGCTCCAACATATTAAGGAGAGATGGGCTGTTTTTTCGGGTCCCCCTTCTTCCTCATGTTTAGCCTATTAGTTTTGAGATATTAAGACGTTTGGTCCATTAGTTTGGCAAATTTAAGAGCTTACGCCCCATTTCTTAGTTAATTTTAAGATCTTTCGTGCCATTTAGGGGTCGACTTTTTCCAGGCGAGCGATAGCAAGCCAGTAAATTTTGAAGGAATCGGCCTTCGGCCGGGACATTTTTCTAGCGAAAAATGTACAAATTTATCTTGAAAGGAGGTCTAGGGGTGATATTTTAAGTGATATTAAAAAAAATAGTAAATAGATACATAAATGAACAAATAAATACGCCCATCCCCCCTTAATGTTAGGATGGAGTGTTACGACCGGCACAACGAAATAAACAAGGGCACTTAATATTGGACTAGAAGATAGGCTATATCTGCAACAACGGTACGCTAATTCCAAACCCTCGAACTATTAAGCCGGTGAACAAAACACTTAAACCCTCCAGAGTTAATCTACTGGATAACGGGGTATCAATTAACTGGGTTTAGTGCACTTCTACAAAGGCTTTCCGGTGACGGCAAAGCCTACTCACAACAGGAGTACTTACGTTAATAAAATGCTCTCAAGTAATAACAATGCTTAAATAAACTATAACAAGATTTAATAAAGGAGTATATGCTTACGTTAACTTTAGTGTGAGCCTGAACTCAACACTAAACTCTTCAATGCTCTATGAAAACACTGGAAGTCTAGTCCTACAGCAAACAGATATGGAATCTTCTGAAAACGTCTGATGCTCTAAGATGCTCGTCGAATATAGAACAGAAATAATCCAGGGACACCAAAGCGTGTATCTTAAATACACCAACAAGTAGGATACATATATATAAAACAAGGGAGTGCAACAACTCTGTGACAGCACTAATAATAGCCACTCAAAAACAGTACTTCCTTAGCCAAAGTAACAGCCAAACTGGGTTGTGCCCTATGCATCAACCTAGGCTAAAATAATACGTGAATAATTGCTAAAGCATACGCAGTTAAAGTTAATAAACCCAATGCTGTCTTTCCTACTAATAAAGTCTAGCAGCGGCATAAAAGGTACAAGGAGCCTAGGCAGAGCGCAAGCATGCTCGTAGCCTACTGTCTCCCCTTGAACAGATTTCCCTTATCTTACGTTAAGTGACTAGGAGGCTCTCTTGGTAAGTCCAGATCTCAAGTATCTGGTCTTACCCTGGCGCTCCACAAAGGTCAACAAAATGAGGTAGCAAAGATACAAGCAAGAGTAGGCAAAAGCCCTTCGCTTGTATGCTGCTACGCTCGCAAAGGAAAAATATGCACAAGGGTTACAGGCTACCTAGCTCTGTCGAAGTCGTACAGGCTCTGACTTGCCATATACATAACTCAGACAACGACCAAAGATACCCTCCACTGTCTAGCATTAAATAGTAGGAAAGAACAACCCAATAATTAGAAGCACCCAATACTATGATACCATGTGACTATGACTCTAATAATCCCTAAAGCTAGTGCAAAACATATATGTGAGAACTGGTGCTGGTAATACGACTGGCCGACTATGGAAGTCGTATGCAGAACCAGAAGGGATGAGTAATTGAATAAAGATGAGAAGTATTGGAAAGAAGGAGTTCAGAGAGAGAAATAGCAGTGTGTTCTCACACACTAAGAACGCATTCGTTCTGTGAGCGAAAACATTCGCTACTGCATTTGCTAGGTTAAGTTAGTTTAGTTGGCATTAGAAGTGATGGTAGTAATATTTGGATTTATGGTGATAGTAGTGATAATGGTGATAATTGTAGTGATGATGGTTGTAGTTGTATTGATGATGATGACAGTAGTGATGATGATGACAGTAGTAGATATGATGGTGACAGTAGATTTAATGATGGTCATAATAGTAGTGATGATGGTGACAAGTATTGATGATAGTTGTAGTGATAATAATGACAGTAGTGTTGATGGTAGTGACGATGGTGTGAGTATTAGTGATGATGGTGAGTAGTAGTGAGAACATATATGTGAAAACTGGTGCTGGTAATACGACTGGCCGACTATGGAAGTCGTAAGCAGAACCAGAAGGGAAGAGTAATTGAATAAAGATGAGAAGTATTGGAAAGAAGGAGTTCAGAGAGAGAAATAGCAGTAAAGAGGGTTAGATTGGGGACAGATTGCAAGGGACGTCTAGGACCAAGCACAACATACCAAGCTCTGAGGAGACACGCGGGAAGGAGCCCCCACTACCTAGCTAAGACAGCGGCCTCCAATCACAGACAACTACGTCATGGAAGAGCAGGCGTCATATGACACGCCAGGCTCGCCGGCCAATCACGAGCGGGTGGCACCGCCGCCTAAGCGAGGAATGCACACATACATACACACGCACATACTACCACCTCGCTGCTCCTTCTCGCTCTCTCTCCTTGCAATTCACACTACATATCTTATAACTCTATCAATGATATAAAATACTTCCAAGTGTCACAGACAAGAATAAAGATAAACACTGATCTGTCTGTGACAACATGAACACTAAGAAAGAAAGAACATTGTTCTATGATTATTATAGCCCATTTCACTGCCATGGCGAGCGCTAGCAAGTACGAGTACATTCTGGCAAGCTGGCCAGCGTAACAGGAGTTTCAACCTCTATGCATGGAGGGAACGTGATAAGTGAGGGGAGAGGTGGGTAGTCAAGATGTATTAGGAAAATGAATGAAGGAAATGAAGGAAATGAAGGAAATTAAATGAATGAAGGAAATGTATTAGGAAAATGAATGAAGGGAACATGATAAGTGAGGGGAGAGGTGGGTAGTCAAGATGTATTATGAAAATAACTTGTTTATGTTATAACAATACTGAGTGCATAATAATAATAAGAAAAAATATAATAGAAAATAACACAAGCAAACAAAAGAATGTGTTCAGAATTGTACATGTATTTATTCACAGACAGACACAATTATACATTTATGAAATATATATATATATATATCTTCAACAGTATTTTTACGTAGTAGTAGCATTAGTTCGATAATAACGAGATCAAGGTTTGTTAAGGGGACCCACCTCGCTTGTTTTATCTTTCTCTCTTTCGCTTGTATCCATTCGGCCCCATTCAGCCTACTGTTGTAAGACGTTTACCCCCATCCAGGAGTCAATATTTTCCTGGCGAGCGGTAGCGAGCCAGCATATATATATATTGTTTTGTTTTGACAGCAAGCTAAATCTTGACATTTTCGATAGAAAAATGTCCCCGGTGAAGCCGGATTTCTCCATACAATGCTGGCTCGCTTTCGCTCGCCAGGAAGAAATCGACACCTGGATGGGGATAAACGTCTTAAAACAGTTGGCGGAATGGGGCCGAATGGATACAATTCAGAGAAAGAGAGAAAGATAAAAAAGCAGGTGACCCCCCTTAAGTCTTTGTGTAGGCTATTCCCTCAACATGTATCAAGACATTCTTACCCTGAAGACGTCTTGAAGAATTAGATTTATGTTAACCAACTCACGAATATACTTTCGAATGTGTACAATAATAACGCGGAGTTGAGCGCTGCAGCAAAGCATACTCTCCCAAATTTGCCTACAACCGCTTCAATATAATAACATGACATGTTCTTTTATGTATAAATTATTATTTTACTTAAGCGTTGTTTCCACATAGCGATTTTGATTAGTTGTTTTGTCTTTTTACTGTGTTCTTATACGTTTTGGTTTGTTTATTTTGCAACTTTTACATTATTATTATGATATATATATATATTTTTTTTTTTTTTTTTTGTGCCTGTTATTGTGCGATATCATTCATCTTCGGAAGTTGTCTATTGGAGTCAGAGATTTTATTAGAATTTCCTTTACCCCTTAACCCGTGGAGCCCCGGCTAGTTTTGTATTTTTTGTTCACCAGAACCCGGCCGGTTTTCAATTTTTTTTTATTCCAGAAACAATAGCGAATGGGTTAGGAATGAAGAAAAACCACGAAAAACCGCTCAAAACCTTAAATAATGGTCCTACAGAGCCCCCAAAAACGTATTTTACAAGAGTAAAAAATTGAAGGCAATTACCCCAAAAAACCTGGTTATTGCACGCTCACGCGCACGCACATGGACTTTGAGAGTTTTCAACCATCGGCACGGTTGCGTGGGATACGTACACAGTTCCCATACAAATCTGAGCCCTCTTGAGTGGCTACACCTGAGGTTACGGTCGGAGCAATTAGGGTGACTCGTCAGACGCGTCGCTGGGGCTGTGCGTTACATACATCGCCGACGCGCCAGACGCGTTGCTGGTGCTGGACGGGTTAAATTCCAAAAGACCCCTATCAATCTAATTAGAATCGTCTACAGCTAGCCAGAATATAAGTAACACCGAGTGAGTGAGAGCACAGTGAGAGCACACAGGTTGGTTGAGCTCCTCAAAAGAGGGGATTTTCGGAGCGGTATCGTGGGGCTAAGTGACCCATATACGTATCAGAAGATCGGCGATGATACGGTGTTTCGGCATATAGTAAACAGAACGTGGTTTCTTGTTTAAACATCGCCCACAAAGCATATTTAGTTTAATCTTGAGAGTGTTATTACCAGTATCAGTGAGGGGACAAGGAGCCGTCAGGCACTAGCCCAGCCCTGCCCAGGCACAATAAACCTCCAGCAGTAACCACAAGGTGAGTGAAGTAACCGTTTATAGGGCAGGCCGTTTCACTCTTATGGTTCCCCACCATAGGCCTTATCTTCCATCTACCCCAAGGACCTGACCCTCGGTCTCTCAACTTCTCAAACAATTCTAACCATTATGAAGTACTTGCTAAAAGGTCAATTTTTATTTCCCTCTCTCTAACCATTTAGGAAATACTTGCTTCAAGGTCCATTTTCATTTATCTCTCTCTCTCTCTCTCTCTCTCTCTCTCTCTCTCTCTCTCTCTCTCTCTCTCTCTCTCTCCTTTTTATCCTTAACATCTTTCCATCCACTTTCAATCCCCGCACTTAACCGTCTCATTGTTATTATTTTTTGGTTTTCTATAACTTCAGATCGCTTTTTATCATTTTAGTTATTTGTTTTTCCCTAACGTCTTTCAATACCCAACCAGGCCAGCCCCCTCTCCAGCTCGCTTTCTTTCTCCCTCGCCCCCGCCCCTGCTCTCTCTCTCTCTTAACATTTTGTACAATTTAAGCATTTTTCCATAACTGCTGTCCTAGATTCGGTTACCCACTCAGATCCTGGCTCTCGCTCACTCTCTGGCTCTCTCCCTATCTTGATGTTGACAGCATTATTAATATCCTAAGCATTTATTAATACTCAACATCAGGGTGGCGTCGCCAGTGTAAGTAATCATAGGATATAATTGGCGTGCTTCCCTTCAATCAGTTAGATCTTTTAGTTGTACCGGTGCCCAATGCCGAGGATTTATACATTTAACCACTTAGCTTTAGGAGAAGCAGGCCAATTGCCCATCAGAAAGGTTGACTATGATATGTGATTTTTTTTTTTTTTTACATATCCCATCAGAAAGGTTGACTATGATATGTGAATTTTTATGCATCCAGCCAATTATACATTAATAACAACAGCAATAATCTAGATATGTGCCAGGAGAGATTTCCCGGGGTTTCTGAAACAAGGGAGACATGGTAGAGATGGAAGCACCACGGGAAGATCAGGAGGACGGCTTGAGAGAGGCAGAGGAACGGATAATCTTGGAAGACTATGACCTAGCAGATACTAAGTGTTTTAAGTGCGGAAAAACCAATGCAAGAAAGAATTCGCGAAAATGTTCCGGCTGTCTTAGATCTATTCATTTATCTTGTGCTAAGCTGACAAAGAAAACATCAGGAGAACAACCAAACTGGAAATGTCTCGCATGCCCAGGGCCCACTGCAGAGCCAACTGGGGCAACACCGGCAACACCGGTCGCCGACTTGACCCAACTTGTGACCAAATGGAAAGCGCGGATCCAGGTCCTTGCCCGGGTACCTAAAGGAGCCAGAATCCAAGTGGCGGAGGCCCTTACAACCATCATAAAGCAGGCCCTACAGCTCAAGACACCCCTCGCATGGGCACGGCTCCTGGGTTTCTCCTATGGGGCCCTCCGAAAACCACCCAGAACCAACATACAAGACCATCTTCAGGTTTCACTAGCCACCAGAGTGAAACGTCAAGTAGCACAGTATATGGATGGAAACAAACTGGTGGAACCCCCCGAACAGCAACCAAACAGGGCCCAGAAGCAACAGGACAAGGAAGAGGAAGAGGCTGAACAGCTACGTAAGAGGGTCGCGGCGAAGCTGGCGGATAGTGACATCAAAGGGGCCGTCAGACTGTTGTCCTCTTCAGAAGGTTTTGCTGGTCAAGGCACCGAAGTTGTTGAAGCCCTACAAGAAAAGCACCCACCTACACCTAGGGACCTAAACCTCCCCCCTGCCCCAAATGACCAGATGGGCCAACCTTTAGTTGTCACGAAGGAGCAGGTGGTTGCCGCAGTGACTTCATTCCCAGCAGGCTCAGCCGCGGGCCCAGATGGTGTCCGACCCGCCCACCTCAAAGGCCTCTTGGGTCAGGGATCAGGAGCTGCTGGGGAGGCACTCTTGGAAACCCTCACCAAATTCATCAACATGGTTTTAAGAGGGGAAGTACCCGACTGTGCCACACCCCTATTTTTTGGGGCATCACTCTGTGCACTGGCAAAAAAAGATGGCGGTGTGCGCCCATTAGCAGTAGGGAACACCTTCCGCCGCCTTGCCACAAAGGTGGGTTTGAAACCACTCTCGAATGGCCTAGGTCAACACTTAAGACCAGTTCAACTAGGTTTTGGAACTCCAGTGGGGTGTGAAGCTGCTGTACACGCAACCCGCACCTACCTCAGCCAAGCCCAAGAAAAACGAGTGCTTCTAAAGATTGACATGCGGAACGCATTCAACAGCATTCGCAGGGATGTCTTCCTCCGTGCAGCTCAAGAACACATCCCCACTCTGTACCCCCTACTTTGGCAGGCTTATTCCAAACCTTCAATCCTGATGTTTGGCGAGACGGTAATCCCATCAGCGACCGGGTTACAGCAGGGAGATCCAGGTGGTCCTGCTCTTTTCTCAATAGGGGTGGATGCAGCAGCTAACAAAGTAAGGTCAGAACTGAATCTATGGTACCTGGACGATGCAACCTTGGGTGGGTCAGTAGAGAACGTTCTAACCGACCTAAATAATATCGTAACTGACCTCGGCCAGGCTGGGCTAGTGATAAATGACACCAAATGTGAACTTGTCCTCCTCAACCACACACGTGAACAAGGAGAAGAGACTCAGACCCTGTTTCGAGACATATTGCCAGATGTAAAGATCCTTCAGGAGCACCAGCAAACCCTATTAGGTTCCCCACTAACTCTGGCAGCAATCCCACCAGCACTTCAAGTTAAAAAGGAGGAGCTTCAACGTCTCGTGAGTCGCCTGATACACATCGATGCCCACTCAGCTCTGGCCCTGCTCAAGAACTGTTTCTCCATCCCAAAACTCCAATACCTCCTGCACACATCGATGACTTACACAAACAATGGTGGCCTCCAAGAATTAGACAGCATAATCCGAGAAGCAGTGACCAGCATCACCAACGTGGAATTTAAAGAACGGGCCTGGACACAAGCCACCCTTCCTGTCCGCCTCGGGGGCTTGGGCATATGGAGAGCCTCGGATATTGCCTCCCCAGCCTTTAGCTCTTCCCTCATCGCGACCAACGACCTTGTAGTGTCCATCCTTCCTTCTCAACCCGGAATGACACTTAATGGGGACGTAACAGCAGCGATTAACACCTGGAAGGGAAGTACAGGAGTAGAGGAGGAGCCTCAGGGTACCTCCAGGAGCAAGCAGAAAGCGTGGGATACCATCTCGGCGAAGAAAACTCAAGAAAATCTCCTAACCAATGCAGACCAGGTTGCAAAAGCACGCCTCCAGGCAGCCGCCCATTCGGAGAGTGGCTTGTGGTTACACGCCATCCCCATCCCACCTCTTGGAACTCACTTGGATGCTGAAGCGCTCTGGGTTGCCATCGCGCTCAGAGTGGGTGCGGCAGTTTGTCACCCACACACTTGCAAGTGTGGTGGGGGGATGGATGCTCAAGGTCACCATGCCTTGTCATGTAATTACAACGCAGGCCGCCTGCCAAGACACTCTGCACTAAATGATGTCATAAAACGGGCCCTGCAGAGTGCTAACCGTGCATCAATCCTCGAACCACATGGACTTCACAGAGAAGACGGCAAACGGCCAGATTGGATGACCACTTTCCCTTACAAGAATGGCCGGTGCCTCGTGTGGGATGCCACATGTGTTGACACTTTCTCCACAACCAACATCGCCAGAAACGCCGACGAAGCAGGTGAAGCCGCCCGGATAGCAGAAAATAAAAAGCGAGAAAAATATCAAGCCATCGCCAGAAATCATCAGTTCGAGCCCCTGGCATTCGAAACTTCAGGAGTCTTCGGCCCTACCACCCTTAAGATGGTGAATGAAATTGGCCGTAAAATCAGAGAAGTTTCAGGAGAACCCCGGGAAACCCTCTGGCTCAAGCAAAGACTAGGGATGGCTATCCTCCGGGGCAATGCCACCAGCGTCATGAGCTCAGTTCGACAGGACTGGGTCATGCCACTGTGTGAGGCCCGGGCAGGAGTGGTTTATCCGTAGTCTTTCCACAGTAGGGTAAAACAAAACATAAACTTTATTTGTATGTAACATGTGTGATGCACATAAATAAAAGGGGATGTGTCGGATGGTTGAAAGCCACAGTTGCTCGCGCGTTTGGGGCTAGCAACACGTATTATGAAAAACATGTATCCTCCTTCATTCACTGTCCCCCCCCTTCACTCACTCAACCCCACAATTTGCCGGAGGATAACAGGTTTTTCACAATACGTAGACGGAGATCTTTAAAAAAAAAAAAAAAAAAAAAAAAAAAAAAAAAAAAAAGTAACACCCCGTTCTTTAACATTCATATCAAATAAAAAACCCAATGTACTTGAATAAACTAATGAAAGCATATGGCCCTCCCGGGATTCGAACTCGGGACACCACACCCAGAACATAAGCATCTAATAGCAAAGGATACAATAAGCAGTTGAAGATGAAGTTAACGTTTGAACAATAGACAATAGGTGGCGCTTTGCACTACTAGTGGGGCAGATAACTGGAATAATCGCTCATTTCTGGAAACAAGCACCAAAATTGGCATACACACTCCTTGGGGATTGCTCTTTTAATAAAACCCGTTAGCCACCTAAAAATTCAAGATGGCGGCCATTTTTCAAGATGGCCGCCATTGAATATACAGAAACATTGCATTTCGCAATAAAATCGCAAAGACTTGTCCTATTTGAATGATCTTGGTGTCAAATCATACATTTTTCACTATGTAGAATCCGAATTTGGAACCATGGACTTACTCACTAGCTTCCTTGTACCATAATATCAGTCCCGGAATCATAATTAGGGTAAAAAGTGCCCATATCATAGGCACCATCAGTCCGATATATTATTGGATGTACATGTAGGCAGTAGGCCTATACTTGTTTGTCACTTATTGTCTTGCTGCCTGGATGAGTATACTACAACGCTTCTAAACCTCACATCTGCAGCTGCACAGTGCCGTGCAGGTCAGACCAAAGCAGTAGCATTTGCATCGACCGCAGCATTCCGACTTGCATCCACACTTGGTCAGCTGCTGGCAACTCTCTGCAATGGGTGGGAGCTCTGTCCAAACGATCTGCCACAGATCTCCTTTCTTGGTTCAGCCCCAGTTGGCAGGAGTCTGCGTTTCTGGTTGACGTACTGTTGACTGACTCCAGATGCAGCCCGCCTGGTAGGCAGCACGCTTCACATGCTGCTTCAGTGCTGCTCGGGTTGGAGGAATGGCTTCGTACGGCCTCTGCTTCCGAGAAAACATGTCCAACCTCGCATCATCGACACCTTCAGCTGTGCTGGATCTGTCGTACATCATGACCACGAACTTCTCCAAGGTCTCCAGGTCTTCATCATCAACTACCGGTGGGTACTGGCTGAGTTTGCTGAAGACACCGGAAGCCTCATCACAAACATCCCCGGTTTGCCAAGCAGACTTCTTCCCTTTGCCACGGAATGCTGAAACAACATCCCAGCCAGTGGAAGACATGGAAGAAGAGCATCCCTTTGCTCTTTTCTGCAAGAGTGCAACACAAGTCATGTACAGGAACCCACCTCAGGTTCTGTCCTTGGCCAAAGGCAACCCACAACTGCTGCAGACCTAGCTCCTGAAGTGCCTGCAGAACACTGACTGCGATGACGACAACATCTGTGTCGCTGGCTTTGACCATGATGACTTTGCTGCCTGCTTCTGTTGCATGCCTGGCATGCACAAAGATCCACGTGTCAGCTTCTTCATGACTGCACGGTGCCACCCCAGTCAGATTGATAGTGCGGTTGCTGACAGCATCTTCTTCCTTGGTCACAATGACCACATTTGGTGTGGCCACACGTGCAATCTTATCAGCCTGAAAGTTGAACAGCTCGGCTTTGTTGTAATTTTCTCTCAGGAAGTTTCGCCAGTTTGAGGGAATTTTGCCCTTCCCTGTCACCCTGCGTCTCACCCCGCGTCCTCGCTTTGATCTAGTTTCAGCTTTCAGACTAGATGGCCGGTAGACATCAAACACAATGTCTGTTTTCTTGTACTTGGTAGAGTATGCTTGTATTCTAGGAAGGACATCGAGCATTGCGTACTCTTCGAACGTCTTTGAACTCCGTGGGGCCAGACTGTTCACCAACGCTGCACCATCAATGATGATGGTGTCGGCGTCTGGCTCTGCCTCAGGGGTTGTAACTTGGCTCTGAAGAATGGTAGTGAGGTGGGATTTCTGACAGGTGTGGAGCTTTCCACCATCACTGAGGGCAGCAGGATGTGACTGGTTCTCATGACGGAAGAACTCCTTCAAGTCACACTCTCTGATCTGGCATGATATGAACAGCTTGGAGAACAGTTGACAGTCTTCCTTCAGCACTTTTTGCTTTGAAGAGTCAACAGAGGCTGGTACCTGTCGGAAAAAGTCAACCCTGTTCTTCTTGATTGGTTCATAGAAAGTGGAGTCTTCTTCCCCTTCCAGTCCCTTCATAAACTCCTGGAAACGGACTTTGCCTTTCTCAAGGTGTGTGCCAATCAGCTCGGCGGCAGTGTGGTGAGCAATATCCTTTGTATCAAGCGAAAGCAGGTCCCAACTCTCCTCCTGGAAAGGATTGCACATATCTGTCATGGCTTGTGAGAGCTTTTCTACTTTCTCAAGGAACACTCTTTGTGCTCGTTCTGTCTCCTCATGGTGGCTGGTGTGTTCAGTACCCTCTTTGGTCCCACATGCTGCCTCATACTGTGCAACCAAGTGGCTGACTTGAGGACCAGCTATCATCCATCTTCTCAGTGCTGATGGGTCTTCAGTCACGCCGATCACACCCCCGTCTGCCTTGATGACAGCGTTGGCCTGCTCGTGAGCTTGGTCAATAGCTATTACTGAGAACTGTCGGCTCGATTTGTGTACAACAAAGTTTCCACTCTGGAACTCCTGAGCCAGCTGAGGATGCTTCTGTTCCAGGGTCACCATGTCTCTGTAGTGGATCGGAAGCCACCGTGCATAGTATACATTGTTGTTGGCAAAGAAGTACGGTATCAGCTCAGCCAGTGACTGACAGTACAGGAAGAAGTTGGCTTCCCTGAATGATCGGATCAACAAGAGGATCACCAGTTCCATTGACAGCACCATATACCAGAAATGAAACGGGGACTTTGCAGTTTGCGATGCTCACACCAAGCTTCGAAGCTAGGCACCTCTTCGGGTTGTTCATCTGTCTCTTTCGAGTTGTCCGTGTGGGCTGCCTTCAGAAGCTAGTACAGACTGCATGCTGTTATCTGGTGCATCTGTCATGTCCTAATGATGCTCGAAGCTTTCAGAAATGAATCTGCTGTCCCAGGAGATGCTATCCCTGCCTCCAAGAGGGCTCCTGTCCAACCACTGTCCTGGAGTAGAGTTCCAATGCACTTCAGTGCCGCCATCTCAATATGCAAGCCTCCGAACATTATGACGAACTTGTCCTCACCGTAGATTTCAGGCCAGTGCCACTGGACCTGCTTGGCTACTGCATATATTGGCTGGTCAGCAGCAATGACTGGCACCTGACCGGGGTTCAGAAATGTCACTATCTCCTTGATCTTGTCCATCACATGCTTGACTGTAGCAACCGAGTGGGCCTGACCTCGCAGCAGAGGCAAAAGTGATGTAATACTGACCTCAAATGGCTTTCCTCTCTTCTGTGAAGCATGGTGGGCTGACCAAGTCACATGCACTTGCCCATCTGTCACAGTGACCTTCTCCAGCCACTCATACTCCATTGCCAGTTGTGGCCTCAGCAGACTGGTGTCTGGGTGTGTCACACCACTCTGGGGAGGAGAGGGTTTCTTCTTGGTGAAGAAGGCGGGCCGGACATTGGTGAAGGAGTCTGGAAGTTCTGGAACTGTCTTCACTTTCTCCTCTCCGAACTTCAGCTGTCCACGCTCTTCACCTTTGTCTTCTTTGGTTGGGTGCTGGAAAACAGAGACGCTGGTTCCATGGAAAGAAGTGGTCGCTGTCGTTGCAGTGGGATTGTGGTCTATATTGTCCATGGCTGATGTGGTGAACAGCCCTTTTTGCAGAACTGGTGGACAGACCACCCCATCCTCCACGTACTTGCTGACTGTTGCATCTCCCAGCTGTGCAGATATCTGTAGCACCCTGTCGTATGAAATGCTGATGCCATGCTCGTTAAGCATTTCCACCAACTTTCTCTTTCTGGTCTTTGTGTAGATGGACATCCCCATGTAAACAGGGAATGGGGTCTCTCTGGCTTTGGAGTGTCTGTGAGTTGCTGCTCCTTCTTTGTACCTTGCGTAGCAGTTGTACTGAAGCAGCTGAGCAATTGCTAGATCTGTCTTTGATGCGCCAAACCTCAGTTGAGATTTGATGTCCGCTCCGTGTTCAAGCATGGCCACAAACTGAAGAAGAGTGAGTGGAATGGCCTGCTCGATGCACCCCTCATGGAAGGTTCCATCAAATGTGGACTTGTGGTCCAGCATATGTCTTCGCAAGATGTTAGCTGCTTTGCCAAGGAAAATAGCTTCACTATAATAGTCAGAGGCTTCTGACAAGACAAAGCCCACATCTTTCTGGAAAGCCAGAAGAACATCCCTTCCCTGCTTGTGCACTTCCAACTCAGGGATTTCTGACAGCAGTTTTTCCTTCAGTCTTGTGGAGTTGACAGCAGGTGCATCAACACCCAGCTGTTCCAGGCACTGGGCATACAGGTGAACTATGTCTGCAAGTCGGAAGACTGCAGGACCCTCGCCAGATCTGGTGGTCTCCACTAGATATGTGACTAGCTCTGAGAATGCCTGTGGGTGGGCATCCTCTTCGGGTGCACGTTCCTGTTCCAGTCTCTTGGTGGCTCTGAGGTACGTCCTCTCTCTATTGTACAGGTCTGTCAAGCATGCAAAATGGTATTTGAGCTCCTGTGCAATAGAATCTCCACCGCTGAGTCTTGCAAGAAGTTTTCCGTCATTTAAAGTTTGGGCACATTCATTAAGTCTGTTATTGAGGTTCATCGTCATAACTTGTCTGAGTTCAGAGGATGGGGCTTCTTTGTCACATATGAAACACGTTTGGCCTTCAAGGCTGGTTCTACGCAGCTTGGTCTGGCATTCTACTGGCTGAGCACTCTCTGCTCTTCTTTTTCTGGCTCTCTCCAGTTTCGTGTTGAACATAAGGCGACAACTTTGGTGATACTGCGCCTTGTTCCTCCTCAGAGTTTCTTCAATGCCACCACCATCATCAAGTCTGGCTGGATCCAGAACAATAGGCATCTCATTAATTGCGTGAAAGAGGGGAATAGTAGTTGCAATCATAGTGTAGCCATCATGTTCTTGTGGTTGTTGTGCACGTGGTGACTTGAGCTCTTCACTCTTCTTCTTCTGGCAAAGACAACACTTGCTCCAGTCAGTCCGGAATTTAGACAGTCCTGGATCTGTATTTGCCATCTTGGTGAATACAGTATGATAATTATCTGTAACACAGATATAATAGATAACAGATAATCACAGTATATAACAGATAATCACAGTATGATATAACACAGTATGTTATAAGATAACAGATATAACAGATAATCACAGTATGATAATTATCTGTATTCAGTGAATCAAGGCCGAGGGGTTATCCTTTTACCACCTTGATCACAATCATGCACAATAAGGTATGGGATACGACTTGGTTCGGGAATAAAAAATATATGACCTAGATCTAGCCCGATCGTTCATCCAGTATCATTTAAGTCCCGTGCGATCTGTACACCATCCAGGTAACTACATGCAAAGCAATGTAAAGCCCCGTTACCCTTGGCTCGGCTCTCCCACGCTGGCACACCCTGTCAATAATAAAGGTACAAAAATAATACTTGCATTAATATACAGACCTCCAGCTCAATCAGTGCAAACTGACCGAGAAATTTATGAACAAATTGCAGATGTAAGTAACTCACAAGATACCGTATTTTTTGGCGACTTTAATTTACCTGTGACCAAGTGGGGCGATACTCTTACTTCACACTCCGGACATGACTTGTATACGAACTTGCAAGAGAGTTCGCTTTATCAATTTGTTCGAACACCGACCCGTGGTAATAACGTTCTTGACATTGTACTTGCAACAAAAGAAGAATTAATAGAGAATTTGAATGTTGGTGATGAATTCAGTAACAGCGACCATCGTACGATAACTTTCACTTTAAACTTTACTAGTAACGAACCAAATAGTAGCATCGAAAAAGTCCCTAATTTCAAGAAAGCAAACTTTCATAAACTTAGAGCTATGTTTAAAGAAACTGACTGGAGCTTTTTAATTAACAATAACGACATAAATACATCTTGGAAGTTACTCGAAACCACTTACCTAAAAGCAGTGCAAGACTGCATACCATCGAAAATACGGCGTCCAGGCCATAATAATAAGCCCAAATGGTGGAATAAAGATATTTCAAACTGCCTGCTTGCTAAAAAAATTGCTAATGATAGATTAAAATCCTCACAAAATGACGAAGAACGGGTGAAATTTGTAGAGCTACGACGCAAAGCCAAAAAGTTAATTAAGCAAAGTAAAGACCCTAGAGTTACATATTGCGAATCAAAGTAAAACAAACCCGAAAGAATTCTATAGTTATATCAGAAAGAAAAAAGTAGTTACTTCAACTGTTGGACCGTTAGTCGATGAAAATGGAGAATACACCAAAGACGAAGTACAAATGAGTAATGCCCTCAATACCTTCTTTGCATCAGTTTTTACAACAGAAAACCTCAGTGATATCCCTACACCATTGCCGATTCAGATTGATAATTCAGATGTTCTAAGCAATATCACCTTTACAGAGAGAGAAGTATTGAATTGTTTAGATAAACTCAAGGTAAATAAAACGCCTGGACCTGATACAATCTCACCTAGAGTTCTAAAGGAAGCTAAGGATGAGCTCTCCAAACCACTGACATTACTATTCAATAAATCCTTGCAGTCTGGAACTATGCCTGATCAGTGGAAGATAGCCAACGTAACACCGATATTCAAAAAAGGCAGCAAATCCCTACCCAGTAACTATCGTCCAATTAGCTTAACCTCAGTTGTATGTAAAATGCTAGAAACGGTCATAAGAGACAGACTCGTATATCACTTAGAGGAAAATAACATACTTAAAGATACTCAACACGGCTTTCATAAAAAACGTTCCTGTTTAACAAACCTCTTAGACTTCTTCCACGATATCCTCAAAAGTTTACTGCTAAAACTAAAAGCGCATGGAATACAAGACGGTGTGTTGAAATGAATAGAAAATTGGCTCAGCGACAGAAAGCAAAGAGTAGTCATAAACGGTAAGGCATCTAAATGGACCAATGTAAGTAGCGGGGTACCCCAGGGATCGGTACTAGGACCAATTATCTTTCTAATTTACATCAACGACATAGATGAGGGTCTCACCTGTACAATCTTAAAATTTGCTGACGATACAAAAATTGCAAATAGCGTACTCTCAAAAGATCAAGTTGACGATATGCAACACAATCTAGATAAATTGTCACATTGGGCCCAAATTTGGCAAATGAGTTTCAATGCGGATAAATGTAAAGTACTACATATCGGATACCTAAATGAGAAAGCAAACTATTCGATGAATGGCACTCAGCTAAAGAATGTAAACAGAGAAACCGATCTGGGAGTAACAATATCGAGTAACCTAAAACCGAGTCAACAATGTTCAGAAGTTGTTAAGAAGGCAAACAAAATAATTGGCTTTATAGGCAGGTCATTTGAGCATAAATCCAAAGACGTTATCCTAACCCTTTACAATTCCTTAGTCCGCCCTCTTCTGGAATACTGCATTCAATGGTGGTGCCCTTATTACCAAAAAGACATAAACAAGCTAGAACGAGTTCAACGAAGAGTTACCAAAATGATACCTAGCCTAAAGAACAAACCATACGAAGAGCGTCTTAGAGAATTAAATCTATTTCCTTTAACCCAGCGCAGATTAAGAGGTGACTTAATTCAAGTGTTCAAAATTATCAAAGGCATCGACAATATGAACTGCAGTAAGTACTTCACTATCGACCAATCTAATTACACGCGGGGAAACGGTTGCAAAATTATAGGTAAATCTTTTAACTCACACGAATCTAAGAATTTCTTCTTCAATCGAGTTGTCAACTTGTGGAATGGGCTTCCCCGAGACGTTATAGACTGCAGCAGCACCGTTGATTCATTTAAACTCCGCCTAGACAAATATCTCGCATCAAACCCGCGACTGACTGCGTTTGTAAATGAATAACTTTATTTTATCCTCCCCTCAGTTACTAACCCAAGTTATTCCTTAGTCCTTTACTAACTTCCTAGTCCTGCCACGGACATTAGTTCCAGGGCAGTAGTTCCCTTTCCAATGTTCCCTTACCCACTCTAAACCACTGTTTGGACACTTGCTCCTCAGTGTCTTGGAGGACAAGCAGCCTAGAAGGACCACTAGGCCTGTTGTTGCTTGATTTCCTTTGTACTCCTTTGTCAATTCAGGCGCGGCTATCTAACTAAACATCTATGTTAACCCGTGGAGCCCCGGCTAGTTTTGTAATGTTTGCGCACCAGAACCCGGCCGGTTTTCAAAAAATGGTTTTATTCCAGAAACAATAGCGAATGGGTTAGGAATGAAGGAAAAACCACGAAAAAACGCTCAAAAAGCTTAAAAAATGGTCCTACAGAGCCCCCGAAAACGGATTTTACAAGAGTAAAAAATTGAAGGCAATTATCCCAAAAATCCAGGTTATTGCGCGCTCGTGCACACGCACATGGACTTTGAGAGTTTTCAACCATCGGCACGGTTGCGTGGGATACGTACACAGTTCCCATACAAATCTGAGCCCTCTTGAGTGGCTACACCTGAGGTTACGGTCGGCGCAATTAGGGTGACGCGCCAGGCGCGTCTCTGGGGCTGTGCGTTACATACATCGCCGACGCGTCTGGGCTATACGGGTTAAACTACATGTAATCTACAGTAGCTAACTGATGCGGGGCTTATTTGACAGCATTTGGGACATTATAATTATTTAGCTACACTAAACTAATTATTCAGCTGATACTGAACCCCATGCTGAATTTCACATCAGCGGTGCCACCAGTGTGCCCTGGCTGTGCGTTGACATCCGCTCTGTTGAGCTACTGTACTACTCTACACCTTCAGCTGCAAGTCTCTCAACGTTCCCCCCCACCACCGCATCGTGTCATGTCCAGTTTGGAAGCCTTGTACAGGAAGATGCTACACATACTAAACCTCTAACACTACTGCGATATACACTACCATGCATTTTAGCCGAGTCAGACGTAACATGAACCTCTAATTTAGCAGAATATTAGGATTCCGGGACTGATATTATGGTACAAGGAAGCTAGTGAGTAAGTCCATGGTTCCAAATTCGGATTCTACATAGTGAAAAATGTATGATTTGACACCAAGATCATTCAAATAGGACAAGTCTTTGCGATTTTATTACGAAATGCAATATTTCTGTATATTCAATGGCGGCCATCTTGAAAAATGGCTGCCATCTTGAATTTTTAGGTGGCTAACGGGTTTTATCAAAAGAGCAATCCCCAAGGAGTATGTGTGCCAAATTTGGTGCTTATTTCCGGAAATGAACGATTCTCCTGAAATTTGCAGTTATCTGCTCCACTATACTTCGCTTGTTTTGTTAGTCCTCTTGATTTTTTTTTTTTTTTTTTTTTTTTAAATAATGATAATTTTGATTTGGTCCATAGAAATACAATTACAATAAATTCTAACAATACACAATTTGACCTAGCTCTTTGATGAAAGGTAACATCTTTTAAGAGCCAGTTAGGTAATATATGTACGTTCTTCCTCCCTAGACCTCCATCAAGCTTAGAAGAACACCCCCTCGACCCCCCTTCAAGATAAATTTGAGCATTTTTCGGTAGAAAAATGTCCCGGCCGAAGGCCGATTCCTCTTAAATTTGCAGACTCGCTTTCGCTCGCCAGGAAATAATTGACACCTAAATGGCACGAAAGGTCTTAAAATTGACAACGAAATGGGGCGAAAGGTGTAAAAATCGCCAAACTAATGGGCGAACGTCTTATAATCTCAAAACTAGTTACTATTGTTATTGACACTTCTCATATATTATTGCCTACTCTGTGTTTTGTTGTCCAGCTGACGGTAATTGCTGTGTTTTTATCTTGATTAACCCGCTATTAGGCAGATTATGTAGCGAAATATGCTGTGGTCAATTTCTATGTCTTTATCTTGATTAATCCGCTATTAGGCAGATTATGTAGCGAGATATGTTGTGATCAATTGCTATGTCTTTATCTTGATTAATCCGCTATTAGGCAGATTATGTAGCGAAATATGCTGTGGTCAATTGCTATGTCTTTATCTTGATTAATCCACTATTAGGCAGATTATGTAGCGAGATATGTTGTGATCAATTGCTGTCTTTATCTTGATTAATCCGCTATTAGGCAGATTATGTAGCGAAATAGGTTGTTAATTATGAAAACTTGGCGCTAATATGAAGCAGACACAGTAGTTTCTTATTTATCCGTTAGTTATCGATAAATCAATTGCTAAGGGATTCAATTTACCGTCAGCTGAAATACAACCGAGCATAGCTAATAGAATACTGATGATGATGATGATGATTCTGATCTAGTTCCATCCCAATTTCTAGCCAAGAAAGTAGATTGTCACTCCAAGCCTCATTGTCACTCCAAGCCTCATTGTCACTCCAAGCCTCATTGTCACTCCAAGCCTCATTGTCATTCCAAGCCTCATTGTCTGCTATTAAAAAATAAATAAAAATAGTCTTAATTTTGTCCAGCTGATGCTAAAAATTGCCATGTTACTATCTTGGTTACTCAGCTATTATATAGATTTTGTAGCGAATTTGTTCGGCATTTACGAAAACTTGGCATTAATACGACACAGATATAGAGTAGATTCATGTATTTTTTTCCAGTATGGGGAGACTGGCCGTTTGTTTGGTCTATTAATTAATTTATACATATATTTTCTTAGTTTCCTCCCTAGACCTCCATCAAGCTTAGAAAAAAAAACCCTAGACCCTCCTTCAAGATAAATTTGTAAAAATTTTGGTAGAAAAATCTCCCGAACGAAGGCCGGTTCCTCTTAAAATTGCAGGCTCGCTATCGCTCGCCAGGAAATAATCGACACCTAAATGGCACGAAAGGTCTTAAAATTGACAACGAAATGGGGCGAAAGGTGTTAAAATCGCTAAACTAATGGGCCGAACGTCTTATAATCTGAAAACTAGTGGGACTAAACATTAGGGAGAAGTGGGTCCAGAAAAACGGTCTGCCTCCCCTTAATTATCGAGAAATCAGTTGCTAAGGGATTCAATTTATCATCAGCTGAAATAAACCCGACTTTAGCTATATTCTGGGCACGGTCCATTAACCCCTTCTGTACCGATGACGTCATTTTAACTTTGCTCTGGCTATTATTAGACGATTTTATTCAGTTGTTATAGGCCCTGCAGCAATTAACGGGCTTCGAACTGTCTCACTTAACCCTTTTTACTACCACAGATCCTTCTTAATCTGCACAAAATCTTCAAGAAATATCTAGCATAAAACTAAAAGCCATGCTGGTATAGAAGGGGTTAACCCTATCTCAGCTGAAGAGGGTATTTTTGGGACCTTTCCTGTTACATCCCATTAGTTTGACAATTATAAGATAATTCGCCGAATTAATTTAGTAATTATATATCCTTTTGCCTCATTCAGGTGTCGATTTTTTCATGGCGAACGATAGCGAGCCGAGGCGAAATCGGTCCTTGGCTCGGATATTTTCTATATTGAAAATGTTTACAAATTTAGTTTGAAGTGGGTCCAGGTAAAAACAAATAAGCATGAAGAGGGTCTGGGTAGAGGTTCAGAGGTTCAGTTTCAGTTCAGGGGTTCAATTACTCTTCAAATACAGGCTCGCTATCGCTCGCCAGGAAAACAAAATCGAAACCTAAATGGCACGAAAGGTCTTGATATTGAGCAAAAAGTCTGAAAATCGACAAACTAATGGGGCGAATGTCTTGAAATCTCATAAATGGTGTCATGGAAAACTATTTAAAAAAAAAAAAAAAAAAAAAAAAAATATATATATATATATATATATATATATATATATATATATATATATATGTGTGTGTGTGTATTCTCAAAAAATGGCAAAAACTCAAGAAAGTAGATATATCCCTCAGACCTCATTCTCAACCAGCTCTCTTCTGAATACGGTGATCACATCTGGCCGGGTTGTCATGTGTTTGTTTCTGGTGTTTGTTAATAGCTGTGCTGCGAATTGCTATGGGGCCTTGTTATGTCCTTGGGTGTGACTCTATTGCGATTTAGTTATCAAGTTTATCTGATAAACCCCTTGAGGATCATCATCATGGCGCGTTTTGACAGTTCCTTCTTGCTATCATTAGACGATTTTGTACTGCTTATGAAGGATCGGTTTAAACTAACAGGGTTAATACTGTCTCAATTAACCCTTTGACTTCTATATACCCTTCCTAATCTGAAGAAAATCGTCAAATAATAGCCAGAGTAAACTGTCAAAAATGCGTCATAATCCTCAAGGAGTTGAGTCAGAAAGTGGGATGCAAAACAAGCAAACAAATATACGAGAAAATAGGATAATGGGGGCGAGATTGATGGAGACAACAACAGCACATTTATTCGTTTTTGTTGTTATATCTACTACATCTCACCTCCATAAATCACTCAATTCAAGTTATACAATTACCTTCATTCCTTTACACTTTATGAGGACACAATATTAATCAAACCTATTATGTCTTTAATATCTAATTGTTTGTTTAATTCATTATTTTGTATCCGGGTGGATGGGACTCGTTAGCCTTGGTCGGCAACCCATCTAGGGTAGACAACCTTATACAAATCCGGGTGGATGGGATATGTCAGCCATGGTCGGCAACCTGTCTAGGGGAGTAATCCTTACACAAATCCGTACTGCTTACCTTTGGGTGAAGCAGGTTAGTGGATGGACTAACCGTACACCACTGTTGAAAAATAGTGCTAAAAAGATACATAGAAGGCCTCGGAGTCGAACGGACCCTAAGTTGAGTGGTCAATCCTGTAAGCCCTTCAGTAAGCTGGCACGGGTTGTCCTGCTCACGGGGGATAGGTTCGCTTGGGGGCATTTTATGTATTGCCACCCACATAAAGGGGAGTAAGATGTTCGGCAATAGATAGATAGATTTTGTTGCATAAGTAAATTACATGTTATTTATCAAGTGAAAGTACAAGCACGGTGTAACATTCTATATTTTACATGTTATATTTTAAATAGAACTAGTAATGGCCTTCAACCTATAGTGCAATATTGTATTTAAGAAATATTTGCATACTAATTCGCTAATAGACTTTGGAAATATTTAATTAAGCAAATCATCTTTGTAAACATAGAAATTTAAATTCCCAATGTACTTGAGGATAATTGAATGTATACGTACACCGAACAGAAATATAATTCCTTATAAACAATGCATTATGATTATAATGTATTTAATGTATATATTGCATTAAGGGGATGTTACAAATTACTTTTGACAGTCACTGTAGCAAGAGGTTAGGTTTAGGAAGACTACAAATGTACGATCCTATATTTATTATAAGGGTTAACTATTAACTCCAAGTAAGGAAGACTAATGGTGTCTATCTGTCCTTATGAGTTATATATATATAATGTAGTTATAGGTTGATTGAAGATAGTAGGTTGATCTCTCGGCTCTCCGTTCTCTGCTCGTTGATAGATAGATTAGGTAGATTGTAGTAATAGTAATGCCGCCACCACCAATTACCATATAAATATTAGATTGATTGTTATAGGTAAATGGAAATAAAGAGATGTGGTATCCAAACCAACTTTATTAAGTAACAACTGAAAGAGTATACAGATGTACTAATAATATATATGACAGAAAATTCCCTATATCGAAGAGGGAATCTCTAGGGGCTTGTTGTCGTGCCCAAGGTTCGAGTCTATCTAACTCAAATATTCCTTCCTACCTCTTACCTCTCTTGGTCACCTCAAAGCACCTCTACAACACATGATCTTAACTGGTCATACGATCAGTGCATGGGCGACATCAAAGTGCAAGAGGAAGCTTTCATTGTGTGGGAAAGGAATTGAGTCATGAATTTGAAGGGTTGAATAATCTCCAAGGTGTACAGTCCCCCACATAAATATATACACTGTAACTAACACCTTAAAATTATATGAGAGATGGATATAATGAATCCTAGAATAGTGAGATGTATTAGGGACCCTAGAACTTCATTTTACTTTTTCAAGGAATTTTCAGTTTTGTTTTTGTTTTTTTATTAAAAGCTTCCTATGACACTGTACACTCATAGGAAACATCAAATTTCCACATCTGACACCCATTACTCACCCTACGGGGGCTCCCCCCTCCCTCCCCTCGCCTTCTGTCTAAAATCACCCTCCCTATTTCTGAAATATTTTAGTTACTCTAATAACTACATTTTCTATAATGCAGTAGGCCTAGCTACCTAAGAAAATAGAATATTAGGGTTAACTATTCTATAACCAAACCTTACACACCAGGAAAATGAGTTATGACATGTCAACTTATAAAGGCGCTTATGTAAAATTATGCTTTTTCAACGTCTGAGGCTATCTATTGATATGGTTTCTGTCTGATTGCCTCCATTTTTTTTCACAGAATTAGACCAAGCATAAATGACAATTCGTACGCTCTTAGAATGGGTTTTTGGCAACATTTTCGAAGATCAAATCTATATTTATGATTGGAAATAGGGCCAAAATTGTATCATTGATATTTACCTGCAGTTTTCAACATGATCATGTATCAAATTGGCGTAAATAAGAGCGTAGATTTATAGCCTATATATCTAATTTATTAAGTTACCTCATACAAAAAATAAACGAAATCTGACGAGATTTTTTCTTTTCTATTTTTTGTCTATAGTAAACTGAGAAATGCGCGTGCACGCACATAGAGTGATGACATTTTCAGCGAGTCTTACTATTACCATTTACACATACATAGCAAAAGGCCAGAAATTAATCTTTTATAGAGGGTGGAATAAGGTTCTGAGGTCTAGTCTCCCCTTAATACAAAATACAAAAGACAAATATTGTATTTATGTTTATGAGTTCACCAATGCCCACATATATTCTAACTCTTAAATTTATGTGATTCTATACAGAGCCTTACAAATATATATACTGTATTATAGAGCCTTACAAATATATACCTTGGGGCCAAATATCTAGTGTGTATCATAGGCGTCTCTTCCTTTGGTCTACTGTGAAGTATAGGCCCCTGAGTACCTCGCAAGATGATACCGCAGATGACAAGGAGGGGAGGAGGGGAGAGAGAGAGAGAGAGCGAGAGTGAGAGTGAGCGTGAGAGAGAAAGAGAGTTTGTGAGTGAGAGTGAGGGAGAGAGAGAGTGAGCGTGAGAGAGAGAGAGAGCGAGATAGCGTGAGAAAGAAGGAGAGAGAGAGAGTGTGTGTGTGTGAGTGAGAGTGCGAGAGAAGGAGAGAGAGTGAGGTAGAGGGGGGGGGGTAAATTAATTAATACAGATTGATAGGCGGATACTTACAGACAGTTTGACATTCACACAGACAGATGGCAGCGGGGATCAAATAGTCATCTAGTGGGAAAGTTGTGCCTTGTTTGTCTTCCATAAAACCAATATGAATTACCTTTACCTGTACTGCACTGTGTTTACGTTTCCCATACTAACACAATTATTCACGCGGAAGGGATAATCACTTTATTCATTTTTTGTTCAGCATTCCGTATTTTTGATAATACATTTCCAACCCTATAAACGAAGCCGTGACCGTTAACTAGTTCATTATTTTGCTTTATTTTTATCATGCCCTGACTTCCCCTCCAGAGAGGGGCTATCTTTAGCCTACAATGCAGGTCATTATCCAGGTGACAAAATAGATGACAAATTTGTCAATCCTCTCAAGCAGCTTGACTTTCCAAACTAGCGACACCTTGGATGTTAGTCTAGTTCTTTACGGTTTGGTTTTCCAAACCTATTGAGCTTACTATAGTCGGTTTAATCTCAACTGACGGTAAATTGAATGACTTAGCTACTCATTCCTCGATACTTGTGGAAAAATATGAAAATACTATGTCTCTACATCATATTAAGACCAAGTGTATAATAATTAACACCATATTTCACTACAATGTCTTCAAAATAACTGAGAAACCTTGATGGGAACTTTGCAATTTACTGTCAGTTGGAAAGAAACAGAGTATAGGTACTGCACATACATGTGTATTGCATATATTTTATATAAGAATATTTATATATTGCAACTGTATTAGAAACAGCAAAGGCGTTTTATCATTGCGTGTCGTTGTGGCAATGTATTTATAATAAGTACATTGAAAAATTATATCCCAATAATACTTTCCCTTGACACATCGGAATTTGAACACCTGACGTTTTGGTTACAAGCTCAGTAGCAAGACCTCTCCATCATACCCTTCCTCAAACACCATCCATCTATCCATCAAACATGTCCTTCACTCATAAAGGGGTAGAGGGATCACAAACCCCTCTAAAAATAGTATGACCCATGATTGGGAATGTATGGTGGATTAAGGGGGCCCACCTCGTTGTTATCCCTCTCTCTAGAGGTTGTCTCCATTCAGCCCCATTCAGCCTACTGTTTTAAGACGTTTACCCCATCCAGGTGTCTATTTTTTCCTGGCGAGCGGTAGCAAGCCAGCATATTTAAACAAAAAATTGACATCAGGCTAAATTTGTTAATTTTTCGACAGGCAAATGTGTCCGGCGAAGCAGGATTTCTCCAAACAATGCTGGCTCGCTATCGCTCGCCAGGAAGAAATCGACACCTGGATGGGGATAAACGTCTTAAAACAGTAGGCTGAATGGGGCTGAATGGATACAAGCCAGAGAAAGAGATGCAAGGAGATAAAAAAAGCAGGTCACTCACCTTAAGGATATCATGGGGCCAGGAACCAGAACAATAATAAAGCTTTACTAAAGATCAGGGTAGTATGGAAGGGAAGATTCCCAGCCCCTTCATCACCACAGCCACTATCAATCAAGTCATACAGTTTTTCATTTTTGTATTGTTCTCTCTTTCTCTCTCCCATGGCCATTCTTTTTTTAGTCTACTCTTCTATCTATCTATCTATCTACAGTATATACTCAGGCCCAATCCCCACTTTTCCTATTTTATTTTTATTTTTTATTTTTTTTTTGGGGGGCGACTCAAGACAGAGCCAGAATAGGGACAACACAAAAGAAAATTATATGTCTACTCGTACCATCCTATATCGTACCACCCTATATTACCCCCCCTGGGGGTAAGGGAGCCACCATCTTATGATGGAGGAAAAAAAGAATATGCCCCACGCGTCCTACTGCGTGTCGTGTCGTATAAGGCGACTAATATGGGGAATGGGGGTAGATTGTAGGCACCAATCGAACAGGGCTATACCCAGGAGAGGCTGTAAGCATTTGATAAGGAATCGCTGGAACTCCTGTTTCTCTCACTGATTCCCTTTGTGCCTCACTTACACTGAGAGTAGTCCAGCATACTCTCACAAACACCTCCTCCTCCTATCTACTTCACTACACTTAACATGCACACCACACTTCCTCCTTCAAAAATTTGTTAAAAATTATGAACACAGGCCCAGCCTCGGAGTCCCCAGGGGGGGGGGGGGGGGGAGGGGCTAAATACCCCACACATGCCCAACCTTCCCCTAATGACCCCTCTAAATGCTCTGGACCATGGCCTGTCACTCTTACTATACATTTTTGCAATATTCGCGGCTTTTCCTCTAATTTTCACTCTGTCGAACACCATCTCTCCTTCTCAAAACCTGATCTTCTTTTCCTCACCGAAACCCAGGTATCTGAGACAACATCCAGCAGCCCCTTCTCTGTATCTTCCTACTTTCTCTATCCTAGTTTCAAAGCCAAAGGCGGATGTTGTGCATATGTGCACAACAAACTCACTTGCTCTCGTGTTCCCGATTTCGACTCCTCTGAATTCTCAACTTTATGGCTCAAACTATCCTGTCATTCTCATACTAAATATTTCTGTGCTGTCTATCTTTCCCCTAACTCTACCGACTTTCCCAAATTTTTCGACTATCTAAACTCTAAAGTGGAACACATTCTATCTCTCTCTTCCTTCTCTGATATTTTCATCTTGGGAGATTTCAACGTTCACCACCGCCAATAGCTCTCCTCTCGCTCTACTGACCAACCTGGTGAACAAGCCTAGGTGTTTTCTATCATAAATTACCTAGAGCAGCTGGTCCAGCAACCCACCCGTATCCCGGATTGCTTTGGAGATCGGCCCAACATTCTTGACTTATTTCTGACTTCTAACCCTTCTTCTTATACTGTCAATCGTTTCTCTCCTTTGGGCTCCTCCGACCATAAACTTATCTCCGTCACCTGTCCTATCTCTTCAGTACGGCCATCCGATCCTCCCAGCCAGCGGCGCTTGTAGCACTTTGCCGCTGCCGACCGGGAGGCTCTCCGGCAGTACTTCTTTGATTTCCCATGGAATGACTTCTGCTTCCGTGGCCGAGGACCCTCGGAGAGTGCTGAATGCATTACCGAGGTAATCTTCTCAGGCATGGATCTTGGTTTACTCACGCTTGTTCTACTGCTGTCCACAACAAGGAGGAAGCATTCAAACGGTACCGACTCCTTAAAACTTAAGAATCTCATTCTTCCTATGTTTCTGCCCGGAATCAAGCCAAATCTGTTCTTCGACTTGCCAAGCACTCTTTCATCAATAATAAATGCACTGAACTATCCAACTCTAGCTCTTCCCAAGCATTCTGGCATCTAGCCAAAAAACTCTCCAACAACTTTTCTTCCTCGTCTTTCCCTCCCCTTTTCCACTCTGATGGCACAACCATCACTTCTTCCTCTGACAAAGCTAAACTCTTCACTCAAACTTTTGCCAGAAACTCTACCTTGGATGATTCCGGTGCTATTCCTCCCTCTCCAACCCCCTCTCTCCTACTTATGCCTAATATCGTAATCTCTTCTAATGATGTACTTTCTACCCTCTCTGGGCTTAATACTAAGAAGGCGTACGGTCCGGACGGTGTTCCTCCTGTTGTACTTAAAAACTGTGCTTCCGTGCTGACCCCCTGCCTAGGCAAACTCTTTCCTCTAACGTCTTTCCTTCTTGCTGGAAGTTTGCTCTCATTCAACCTGTCCCAAAGAAGGGTGACCGCTCTCAACCCTCCAACTATCGTCCAATTGCTCTCATCTCTTGTATCTCTAAAGTTTTTGAAACTATTCTTGCTTCCAAATTTCTTAAGCATTTCTCTTCTCATAATCTGCTTCAGATCGCCAGTATGGCTTCCTTAACCCTTTCACGTATATGACGCGATTTTGAGCCTATTGGGAATACTTTAAATTCTTTGTTACCATCAGGGGTATTTAGAAACCTTTAGTTTAGTTACTTCAACCTCTGCAGTTGTCTTTGAGTTAGCTGTGGGCAGAAAACTAATTTTGGAGAGGTAATTATAAGAGTGAGAGAACTCTATTTCTTATTGCTAATCTGGCAACCTCTGCGTCATATATGCGTGAGAGGGTTAAGGGCCGCTCTACTGGTGATCTTTCATATCCTACTAACTCTTGGTCATCCAACTTTCGGGACTTCGGTGAGACTTTTTCTGTTGCACTAGACATATCGAAGGCCTTCAATAGAGTCTGGCACAAATCTTTAATTTCCAAACTGCCCTCCTTCGGTTTCTGTCCCTCCATCTGTGCTTTGTCTCTAATTTCCTTTCCGGCTGTTCCATAGCTGCGGTTGTGGACGGCCATCGCTCATTTCCTCATCCTATCAACTCCGGTGCTACTCATGGTTCTGTCCTATCTCCTATTCTCTTTCTAATTTTCATAAATGATCTTCTCAACTGTACATCCAGTCCCATCCATTCATTTGCAAACGACTCTACCTTACACCACTCAATTAGTTTTCCAGAATGTCCCAGCCAGCAGTCCCTCAAAAACAAACGTACTATTTCCAATTGGGGTAGAGAAAACCTTGTTGTATTTAATGCTTCCAAAACTCATTTTATCCATCTTACTACCCGTCAGGAACCTCCAGAGGACTATCCCTTATTCTTCAACAATACAAAAATAAACCCTTCATCTTCTCTCGATGTTCTCAGGTGTCTGTTTTTCTTCTGCTCTCACTTGGAAAGACAATATTACCAGTCTCGCTAAGGCAGCTTCCCAGAAGCTGGGTGTGCTCAACCGCCTCAAGGGGTTCTTTACCCCTGCTCAGCTTCTTGCTCTGTACAGGGGCACAGTGCATCCTTGTATTGAGTATTGTTCACATGTGTGGGGAGGATCCTCTCACACCGCACTCCTAGACAAAGTAGAAAGGAAAGCCTTTCGTATCATTAACTCCCATCCACTCACCAACTCTCTGCAATCTCGCTCTCTTCGCGTCAATGCTGCATCTCTCTCGCTATTCTATCGCTACTACAATAATCAGTGTTCCTCGGAGCTTTCCCAGTGTCTAATTAGTTCGAACGTCCCTTAATTTCGGCCCTATCACTCTTTGAAATCTGGGGGAGGCACTCGCTGCAGGCAGTTATGCCTTTTGTCTCCCTCATTCGCATAGAAAAAACAAAAAAAAAGGAAATAAAGAGGATGTATAGTTGGATAAATAGGTGGAAAAGAGTACTAGGAAGGAGAGAAGGATGAGGACAAGAGAAAGTAGGACAAAATAGAGGATGTGAAGAATATGGAAGAGGTGGAAAATTGTACGTGCAAGAAGAGGAGGAGGAGTACAAAGGAGTACAAAGGAAATCAAACAACAACAGGTCTAGTGATCCTTCTAGGCTGCCTGTCCTCCAAAACACTGAGGATCAAGTGTCCAAACAGTGGTTTAGAGTGGGTAAGGGAACATTGGAAACGGAACTACTGCCCTGGAACTAATGTCCGTGGCAGGATTAGGAAGTTAGTAGGGGACAGAGGGGTTAGTAACTGAGGGGGGGATAAAATAAAGTTATTCATTTACAAACGCAGTCAGTCGCGGGTTTGATGCGAGATATTTTTCTAAGCGGAGTTTAAATGAATCAACGGTGCTGCAGTCTATAACGTCTTGGGGAAGCCCATTCCACAAGTTGACAACTCGATTGAAGAAGAAATTCTTAGATTCGTGCGAGTTAAAAGATTTACCAATAATTTTGCAACCGTTTCCCCGCGTGTAATTAGATTGGTCGATAGTGAAGTACTTACTACAGTTCATATTGTCGATGCCTTTGATGATTTTGAACACTTGAATTAAGTCACCTCTTAATCTGCGCTGGGTTAAAGGAAATAGATTTAATTCTCTAAGACGCTCTTCGTATGGTTTGTTCTTTAGGCTAGGTATCATTTTGGTAACTCTACGTTGAACTCGTTCTAGCTTGTTTATATCTTTTTGGTAATAAGGGCACCAGGATTGAACGCAGTATTCCAGAAGAGGGCGGACTAAGGAATTGTAAAGGGTTAGGATAACTTCTTTGGATTTATGCTCAAATGACCTGCCTATAAAGCCAATTATTTTGTTTGCCTTCTTAACAACTTCTGAACATTGTTGACTCGGTTTTAGGTTACTCGATATTGTTACTCCCAGATCGGTTTCTCTGTTTACATTCTTAAGCTGAGTGCCATTCATCGAATAGTTTGCTTTCTCATTTAGGTATCCGATATGTAGTACTTTACATTTATCCGCATTGAAACTCATTTGCCAAATTTGGGCCCAACATGACAATTTATCTAGATTGTGTTGCATATCGTCAACTTGATCTTTTGAGAGTACGCTATTTGCAATTTTTGTATCGTCAGCAAATTTTGAGATTGTACAGGTGAGACCCTCATCTATGTCGTTGATGTAAATTAGAAAGAGAATTGGTCCTAGTACCGATCCCTGGGGTACCCCGCTACTTACATTGGTCCATTTAGATGCCTTACCGTTTATGACTACTCTTTACTTTCTGTCACTGAGCCAATTTTCTATCCATTTCAACACACCGTCTTGTATTCCATGCGCTTTTAGTTTTAGCAGTAAACGTTTGTGGGGAACTTTGTCAAAGGCCTTTTGAAAATCAAGGTATATAATATCTACAGCTTTACTCTCATCGTAGAGGTACAAAGGGGGTACAAAGAGGAGGAGGAGGCACAGAGAGTAAGAATGAGGAGGAGGAGGAAAAGAAAGTGGATGCAAATGAGGAAAAAGAGGTGGAAAAGACTATATGGAAGAAGAGGATGAGGGAAATGATGAATACGTGGAAACAGATATACTATTGTACTGCATTAACACTTAGCATGTAGAACAGACAAATTCAGCTACCGGTATGGGAAACATGGGGCTACCGGTTTGGAAAACATGGGACCTTCAACCCCCCCCCCCCCCAACCGCCTCGGAAGATAACGCACGATCAAATAAATTAAGTCTCTCCCTCAATCAACATTTCCTTCATCCTATGACTTAGAATGCTTTAAACTTCGTGTTTCCGGGAATTTTGACTCGCATGTTCCTTGAATTTGGCTCTTTGTCACTTTTGGCTTTGGGGGAGACATTCAGGCAGCTCTGCATGTTTGTCTCCTTCATGCACATAGGAAAACCATAATAATAATCCACCCTCCATCCCCCACCCATCCACTCTTCCCCATCCCCATCCATACTACTACCCCCTTCCCCTCTCCCCCATCCTACATCCTTCCCGTCCTCATCCATACTCCCCCCACCCCTATCCTATTTCCTACCCATCACCATTCATGCTCTTCCTCCCTTTTCCCCTCCACCATCCTACATCCCTCCAGTCCCCATCCATAATCCTCCTCCCTTCCCTCTACCACATGATCCTGCATCCTTCCCGTCCCCATTCATACTACTTCCCCCTACCTCTCTCCTACATCCTTCCCGTCACCATCCATACTCTTCCTCCCCTCCCCTCTCCACCATCCTACATACTTCCCGTCACCATCCCTACTCCTCCCCCCCTTCCAACCATCACACATCCTTTCCGTCCCCCTCCCTACTCCTCCCCTCTCCTTAGTCCGGCTAAGAAGAAGTCCGGCTCGTGGGAGACTCGATGATACGTGGTCAGCTCACAGAGTTTTGCGCCAGGGCACCTAAGACCAGGAAGCGTTTTTGTATCCCTGGTGGTGGTGTGGATGACGTAGTTGCAGCCGTTGACGAAGTATCAAAGCTGGCCCCTGCTAATACAATGTACGTCATCCACGTTGGATCCAACGATGTACAGCGAACCCGGTCGGAAGATTTGCTTTTAAAGTACCAGCAGCTGATCAAGTCGTTTAAGGAGAAGTCATCAAGGATCATCGTCTCAGGAATCGTCCCCCGGCTCGGTGTAGAGAGCCGATTTTACAACATAGCCACCAGCACAAATCGTTGTCTAGCAAACCTCTGCAGGAAGGAGAACGTGGGATTCGTCGACACCTGGGACAATTTCTACTACGATGACTATTTGTTTTCGGACGATGGAGTTCATCTGAACCAGGTGGGAGCAGCGCGTTTTGGGCGTCTTCTCAACGATGCGGTGAAGGATTTTCGGAGAAGAAATCGACTCAGCACAGGACAACCAGGAAGGAGGACTGAAGACAGCGAGGACGGCAATCTACAAAGGAATTAAATACTAATCCGTCAAGAACCGCGAATTTGGATAAAGCTCCACCAACACGACCCAAATTCAAAACCGTCAGGGATAACGACCGAGGACCGAGGACAGCCATGAATGTAAATGTAGATCCGACCAGAACCAAAAATTCGATGAAAGAACGATCTGCGAGTTCTAAAACCGCAACTTTAAAGGTTTTCTATGCAAACGCTCGTAGCATACGCAATAAATTTTCAGATTTAGAGGAACTAGTGTTTACAGAAAATTATGATGTGATTGGCATAACAGAATCTTGGCTCAATACACAAGATAGAGACTTTTTAGCAGAGTATTCACTTCCCGGTTATGTAATGTTTGAGAACAGCCGAATAAATAAAAATGGAGGTGGCGTTTTATTTTATATCAAAGAAAGTCTTAACCCGACCCTCGTGTCAAAACCTCAAATTGTGAACGTCGACACATCTTTTGTGCTAATAAAGAATAATAAAGGTACAAAAATAATACTTGCGTTAATATACAGACCTCCAGCTCAATCAGTGCAAACTGACCGAGAAATTTACGAACAAATTGCAGATGTAAGTAACTCACAAGATACCGTAATTTTTGGCGACTTTAATTTACCTGTGACCAAGTGGGGCGATACTCTTACTTCACACTCCGGACATGACTTGTATACGAACTTGCAAGAGAGTTCGCTTTATCAATTTGTTCGAATGCCGACCCGTGGTAATAACGTTCTTGACATTGTACTTGCAACAAAAGAAGAATTGATAGAGAATTTGAATGTTGGTGATGAATTCAGTAACAGCGACCATCGTACGATAACTTTCACTTTAAAGTTTACTAGTAACGAACCAAATAGTAGCATCGAAAAAGTCCCTAATTTCAAGAAAGCAAACTTCCATAAACTTAGAGCTATGTTTAAAGAAACTGACTGGAGCTTTTTAATTAACAATAACGACATAAATACATCTTGGAAGTTATTCGAAACCACTTACCTAAAAGCAGTGCAAGACTGCATACCATCGAAAATACGGCGTCCAGGCCATAATAATAAGCCCAAATGGTGGAATAAAGATATTTCAAACTGCCTGCTTGCTAAAAAATTTGCTAATGATAGATTAAAATCCTCACAAAATGACGAAGAACGGGTGAAATTTGTAGAGCTACGACGCAAAGCCAAAAAGTTAATTAAGCAAAGTAAAAAGACCTTAGAGTTACATATTGCGAATCAAAGTAAAACAAACCCGAAAGAATTCTATAGTTATATCAGAAAGAAAAAAGTAGTTACTTCAACTGTTGGACCGTTAGTCGATGAAAAAGGAGAATACACCAAAGACGAAGTACAAATGAGTAATGCCCTCAATACCTTCTTTGCATCAGTTTTTACAACAGAAGACCTCAGTGATATCCCTACACCATCGCCGATTCAGATTGATAATTCAGATGTTCTAAGCAATATCACCGTTACAGAGAGAGAAGTATTGAATTGTTTAGATAAACTCAAGGTAAATAAAACGCCAGGACCTGATACAATCTCGCCTAGAGTTCTAAAGGAAGCTAAGAATGAGCTCTGCAAACCACTGACATTACTATTCAATAAATCCTTGCAGTCTGGAACTATGCCTGATCAGTGGAAGCTAGCCAACGTAACACCGATATTAAAAAAAGGCAGCAAATCCCTACCCAGTAACTATCGTCCAATTAGCTTAACCTCAGTTGTATGTAAAATGCTAGAAACGGTCATACGAGACAGACTCGTAAATCACTTAGAGGAAAATAACATACTTAAAGATACTCAACACGGCTTTCGTAAAAAACGTTCCTGTTTAACAAACCTCTTAGACTTCTTCCACGATATCCTCAACCTCTACGATGAGAGTAAAGCTGTAGATATTATATACCTTGATTTTCAAAAGGCCTTTGACAAAGTTCCCCACAAACGTTTACTGCTAAAACTAAAAGTGCATGGAATACAAGACGGTGTGTTGAAATGGATAGAAAATTGGCTAAGCAACAGAAAGCAAAGGGTAGTCATAAACGGTAAGGCATCTAAATGGACCAATGTAAGTAGCGGGGTACCCCAGGGATCGGTACTAGGACCAATTCTCTTTCTAATTTACATCAACGACATAGATGAGGGTCTCACCTGCACAATCTCAAAATTTGCTGACGATACAAAAATTGCAAATAGCGTACTCTCAAAAGAACAAGTTGACGATATGCAACACAATCTAGATAAATTGTCATGTTGGGCCCAAATTTGGCAAATGAGTTTCAATGCGGATAAATGTAAAGTACTACATGTCGGATACCTAAATGAGAAAGAAAACTATTCGATGAATGGCACTCCGCTTAAGAATGTAAACAGAGAAACTGATCTGGGAGTAACAATATCGAGTAACCTAAAACCGAGTCAACAATGTTCAGAAGTTGTTAAGAAGGCAAACAAAATAATTGGCTTTATAGGCAGGTCATTTGAGCATAAATCCAAAGAAGTTATCCTAACCCTTTACAATTCCTTAGTCCGCCCTCTTCTGGAATACTGCGTTCAATCCTGGTGCCCTTATTACCAAAAAGATATAAACAAGCTAGAACGAGTTCAACGTAGAGTTACCAAAATGATACCTAGCCTAAAGAACAAACCATACGAAGAGCGTCTTAGAGAATTAAATCTATTTCCTTTAACCCAGCGCAGATTAAGAGGCGACTTAATTCAAGTGTTCAAAATCATCAAAGGCATCGACAATATGAACTGTAGTAAGTACTTCACTATCGACCAATCTAATTACACGCGGGGAAACGGTTGCAAAATTATTGGTAAATCTTTTAACTCGCACGAATCTAAGAATTTCTTCTTCAATCGAGTTGTCAACTTGTGGAATGGGCTTCCCCGAGACGTTATAGACTGCAGCACCGTTGATTCATTTAAATTCCGCCTAGACAAATATCTCGCATCAAACCCGCGACTGACTGCGTTTGTAAATGAATAACTTTATCCTCCCCTCAGTTACTAACCCATATGTCCCCTACTAACTTCCTAGTCCTGCCACGTTAGTGGCAGGGCAGTAGTTCCCTTTCCAATGTTCCCTTACCCACTCTAAACCACTGTTTGGACACTTGATCCTCAGTGTTTTGGAGGACAAGCAACCTAGAAGGGTCACTAGACCTGTTGTTGCTTGATTTCCTTTGTACTCCTTTGTACTTCTTCATCCTATATCCTTCCCGTCACCATCCATAGTCCTCCCCCCACCCCTCTCCACCATCCTATATCCTTCCCGTTCCCCTCCATACTCCCCACCTCCCCTCCCCTCTTCACCATCCTACATCCTACCAGTCCTCATCCATACTCCCCTCCCCTCTCCCCCATCTTACACCCTTCCCCTCCTCATCCATACTCCTACCCCCCCACTTCCCCATCCTACATCCTTCCCGTCCCCATCCATACTCCCCTCCCTTCCCTCTACCACATCCTACATCCTTCCTGTCACCATCCATACTCCTCCTCCCTTCCCTCTCCCCATCCCTACTCCTTCCCCCCTCCCCTCTCCCCCATCCTACATCCTTCCTGTCCCCATCCCTAGTGCCATCCCCTGCCCCTACCCCTCCAGTATTCCTTGGCCCAGATCAATCACTCGGTCTTACCAGGCAGAAGATATATTATTCTGCAAATCTCTCTCAGACTTTCCCCCAAACTTACCTACCGGCCAAAATTATAGTTATTTATTTAAAGAAGTGTTGCTTTTAAGTGGATAGATGAAAACAATATATGGTTAGATATGTACTGTACATATAATAGTTGTTACCTCCGTATAAGTAAGCGTAAACAAATAAATGTATATATGGATAGGAAAATGGACAAATATATAGATAGAAAGACGTTATTAAATATACTATATAAATATATATATATATATATATATATATATATATATATATATATATATATATACATATATATATATATATATATATATATATATATATATATATATATATATATATATATATATATATATATATATATATATATAAATATATATGGGAGAGAGAGAGCGAGAGCGAGGGCGATGTAGTTGACCGATAACTAGATAGAAAGATGAACTGATTTGTATATTATGACCGAATTATGTGGATGACAAAACCAATGCATTTAACATATCTTACATTGTTGTCTTCTATTCAGTTCACCACCAATTGTTACTAAATTATTGTAAAATTAGCCAAATATTTCGAATCAGTCCAGAGTTCACGAAATATTATAAATTCTGTATTCAAGGTAAATGTTCTGTATTTTCAATAATCACAAACAATATTACTACAATGAACGTAATTATTGTAAGGGTAAAATATAAGTACCTATGTCGAAATCACTCTCCCAATAAATGTTTACGTAATCCCTAAATTATTGTTTTTCGATCTTGATATAGCATTCAAAGCTTTTAAGGGGCCCACTTCGCTTTTTTTCTCTTTCTCTCCCTCTCTCTTTGGCTTGTATCCCTTCGGCCCCATTCAGCCTACTGTTTTAATACGTTCACCCCCATCCAGGTGTCCATATTTTCCTGGCGAGCGGTAGCGAGCCAGCATATACATATTTTTGTTTGGACAGCAAGCTAAATTTGTAATTTTTTCGATAGAAATATGCCTCCGGCGAAGCCGGATTTATCCATACAATGCTGGCTCCCTATCGCTCGCCAGGAAGAAATCGACACCTGGATGGGGATAAACGTCTTAAAACCAGTTAGCTGAATGGGGACGAATGGTTACAACACAGAGAAAAGGAGAGAATGAGAAAACAAACAAGTGACCCCGCTTAACTGCTATTCAACATTGTTCAATTTTCAAAGGCTCAAAGTCATACATAACACTTTGCGAGACTTCTTAAGTTAAACAGGAAATACAAATAATTTAACTGTTTTGATTTAGCCAAGTTTGACATAAAGCAAACTTGAATAAATATGCAGTTTATAAACCGTTCAGAATAGTCCTTTTCTTTCACTTGATTTTGTTTGGGCTTATGTTATCCCTTTTATAAGTTAATCCTGATCAACTCGTATTCATCGTAAGGTCCATATGGTCAGTATATATATATATACACTTTGTAAGATGACCCGAACTGTGCCAAGACTATGATTCCTTCACAGCCAATCCTCTCCCTTCCTCCTTCCAATATGGTGTACTGTTTCTCGTTTTTGCTCTCTCTCTCTATATATATATATATATATATATATATATGTATGTATATATATATTACACACTTTCCAAGCAAACTTGTCGACGAACTATGGAATGTTACCGTACACCCTCTAAGATATGTGCCTAGTGCCAAGAGCATGACTCCTCCCTCTCCCCTCCACCTCTGGGCATCGTATATAATTATTTCTAAATATTATCCCCATTCTTGGTGTAAGGATGACCATAATAAGGCATTGTCTGGACATCAAACACATAATCAGTTATGTTTCGGAATGGAATCCTACCGTACATACTCTCCGCGCTCTCAAAGATGGCCCGAATTTCAGTTTCCAAGATAGTCAAAATGTGGCAATTCTCGATATATTTCACACATTCTCAGGTATAGATTATCGACGGATTCTCTAAGATGTGCCAAATCCAGCGTGTTGCCAAGAGCATGACTCCTCCACATCCACTCCTCTCCCTTCCACCTTGGCCCATCCATTTACTCTCTATTGTTCCCCTGCCGCCCTTGGGACCCGGCCTGGCAGTGTTCCGACGAGATTCCTGCCTTCTAGAGACCCTATAGTGACGGAGATCGGCAAACCCTCCGCCATATTGAAGCCACTGCTGTTATTAACCCCTTCAGCACGATGACGCGTTTTTACCTCTGATTCTGGCTAAAATTAGACGATATCATGCAGCTTTTACCGGGTGGATGGGACTCGTTAGCCTTGGTCGGCACCCATCTAGGGGAGACAACCTTTATACAAATCCGGGTGGATGGAACTCGTCAGCCTTTGTCGGCAACCTGTCTAGGGGAGTAAACTTGATATCCGTACTGCTTACCGAAGGGTAAGGCAGGTTAGTGGATGGACTAGCCGAACACCACTGTAGAAAAATAGTGCTAAAAAGATACACAGAGGGTCTCGGAGTCGGACGGATCCTAAATTGAGTGGTCAATCCTGTAAGTCCTTCAGTAAACTGACTCTGGTTGTCCCTTTTACAGGGAATAGGTCCGCTTGGAGGCATTCTGAGTATGGCCACCTTCATTAAGGGGAGTAAGGCGTCCGGTAATAGATAGATAGATAGATAGATAGATGCAGCTTAGAAAGAACCTCTGTTATTCTTAGGATTTATTGAACTTGTATTTACCCTTTTGAATCTTAGATGCATATTATAAGCTAAAGATAATCGTCAAACGGTCACCAGAATGGGATAAAATGTACGTCATCATGCTGAAGGGGTTAATCTTGCTAGCTGTCACAAACACCTCCTCCTCCTAATCATTTCACTACACCAAACAAGCACTTCACACTTCTTTCCAATATGCCATTAACTGCTTTTTTCTGGAGGAGACACTTGTTACGGGCAGCTTTGCCTTTTGTCTCCTTCATACACATAAAACAAACAAAAATACATATACGTTCATATCCATAACAAATATTATGCAACACCAACTATGCTGATACAGAACATAATGCTTGGTCTTTAGATCGAAATTGTATATGATATTGGGCTCGCTTATTTATTTGTTTTCGTGATTTGTTCAATAATGAACCGAGATATCGCCAATTGTGTCATTAGCCTGCCATAGTATTCATATACGTTCATACTCATAACATAAATTAAGCAATACTAGTAAAGGATATAGTGCTTAGTCTTTGGATTTAAGTTCTACACAATCAATAATTTAATCAAATAACTCCACGATGATTATGGCAACAAATAACACCAAATAACACAATGATTATGTCACCAAAGAACACAATGATTATGGCACCAAATAACACCACGATGAATATGAGACCAAGATGTCGTCCCCAGACAAAGATGGTGCCTCTCTCTTATTACCACAGGGACTCTACCTCCTTCAAGATGCACCGTCCACCCTTCCACCAGTTTACAATGGCTTCATAGATCTGTGAGGAATTATTTAGCTTCTCTGCACGGTATTGTTCTTTGGTAGACTCAATTCAATGTGATTTAACTTTTGGAGGTTCAATTCAATGTGATTTAACTTTTGAAAGCTCAATTAATTGGGACATAATTCAATGTGACATCACTTTTGGAGGCTCAATTCACTGTGATATAAGTTTAGCAGGCTCAATTCAATGTGATTTAACTTTTGGAGACTCAATTCAATGTGATTTAACTTTTGGAGGCTCAATTCAATGTGATTTAACCTTTGGAGGTTCAATTCAATGTGACTTAACTTTTGGAGGCTCAATTCAATGTGACATAACTTTTGGGGGCTCAATTCAATGTGACATAACTTTTGAAGGCTCAATTCAATGCGACATAACTTTTGAAGGCTCAATTCAATGTGACATAACTTTTGGGGGCTCAATTCAATGTGACATAACTTTTGAAGGCTCAATTCAATGTGACATAACTTTTGGAGGCTCAATTCAATGTGACATAACTTTTGGAGGCTCAATTCAATGTGACATAACTTTTGAAGGCTCAATTCAATGTGACATAACTTTTGGAGGCTCAATTCAATGTGACATAACTTTTGAAGGCTAAATTCAATGTGACATAACTTTTGGAGGTTCAATTCAATGTGACAAAACTTTTGAAGGCTCAATTCAATGTGACATAACTTTTAGAGGCTCAATTCAATGTGACATAACTTTTGGAGGCTCAATTCAATGTGACATAACTTTTAGAGGCTCAATTCAATGTAACAACTTTTAGAGGCTCAATTCAATGTGACATAACTTTTGGAGGCTCAATTCAATGTGACATAACTTTTGGAGGCTCAATTCAATGTGACATAACTTTTGAAGGCTCAATTCAATGTGACATAACTTGTGGAGGCTCAATTCAAATTGACATAACTTTTGAAGGCTCAATTCAATGTGACATAACTTTTGGAGGCTCAATTCAATGTGACATCACTTTTGAAGGCTCAATTCAATGTGACATAACTTTTAGAGGCTCAATTCAATGTGACATAACTTTTGGAGGCTCAATTCAATATGACATAACTTTTAGAGGCTCAATTCAATGTGACAACTTTTAGAGGCTCAATTCAATGTGACATAATTTTTGGAGGCTCAATTCAATGTGACATAACTTTTGAAGGCTCAATTCAATGTGACAACTTTTAGAGGTTCAATTCAATGTAACATAACATTTGGAGGCTTAATTCAATGTGACATTACTTTTGGAGGCTCAATTAAATGAGACAGAACGATAAGATAACTTCGTGATTATCTTCAGTTTATTTTTAAACTAATTATACAATAATACATTATATACAAATTATGCAGACTTCGTTTTTCCCTTCTCTCTCTCCCTCTCTCTCTTGGTTATATCCATTCGGCCTCATTCAGCCTACTGTTTTAAGACGTTTATCCCCATCCAGGTGTCGACTTTTTTCCTGGCGAGCGGTAACGAGCCAGCATATTTAAAAACAATTGATAACAGGCTAAATTTGTAATTTTTTTAATAAACAAATGTCTCCGGCAAAGCCGGATTTTTCCATACAATGCTGGCTCGCTATCGCTCGTCAGGAAGAAATCGACACCTGGATGGGGTAAACGTCTTAAAACAGTAGGCTGAATGAGGCCGAATGGATACAAGCCAGAGAAAGAGAGAAAAGGAGATACAAAAGCAGATCACCCCCCTTGACCCTTTCAAATATGCGATGACGCCTCTCTTCTATCAAAGTATCATTAGACGATTCTATGCAGCCAAGAAAGGACCTGAGAGAGTTAAAGGGAAACACTCACTCACATATCTATCTTACTATTACCTGAGAGAGTTAAAGGGAAACACTCACTCACATATCTATCTTACTATTACCTGAGAGAGTTAAAGGGAAACACTCACTCACATATCTATCTTACTATTACCTGAGAGAGTTAAAGGGAAACACTCACTCACATATCTATCTTACTATTACCTGAGAGAGTTAAAGGGAAACACTCACTCACATATCTATCTTACTATTACCTGAGAGAGTTAAAGGGAAACACTCACTCTCATATCTATCTTACTATTACCTGAGAGAGTTAAAGGGAAACACTCACTCTCATATCTATCTTACTATTACCTGAGAGAGTTAAAGGGAAACACTCACTCTCATATCTATCTTACTATTACCTGAGAGAGTTAAAGGGAAACACTCACTCACATATCTATCTTACTATTACCTGAGAGAGTTAAAGGGAAACACTCACTCTCATAATTATCTTTCTTACTATTACCTGAGAGAGTTAAAGGGAAACACTCACTCTCATATCTATCTTACTATTACCTGAGATAGTTAAAGGGAAACACTCACTCTCATATCTATCTTACTATTACCAGAGAGAGTTAAAGGGAAACACTCACTCACATATCTATCTTACTATTACCTGAGAGAGTTAAAGGGAAACACTCACTCTCATATCTATCTTACTATTACCTGAGAGAGTTAAAGGGAAACACTCACTCTCATATCTATCTTACTATTACCTGAGAGAGTTAAAGGGAAACACTCACTCACATATCTATCTTACTATTACCTGAGATAGTTAAAGGGAAACACTCACTCACATATCTATCTTACTATTACCTGAGAGATTTAAAGGGAAACACTCACTCACATATCTATCTTACTATTACCTGAGATAGTTAAAGGGAAACACTCACTCACATATCTATCTTACTATTACCTGAGAGTTAAAGGGAAACACTCACTCACATATCTATATATCTATCTTACTATTACCTGAGAGAGTTAAAGGGAAACACTCACTCACATATCTATCTTACTATTACCTGAGATAGTTAAAGGGAAACACTCACTCACATATCTATCTTACTATTACCTGAGAGAGTTAAAGGGAAACACTCACTCACATATCTATCTTACTATTACCTGAGATAGTTAAAGGGAAACACTCACTCACATATCTTACTATTACCTGAGATAGTTAAAGGGAAACACATTACCTGAGAGAGTTAAAGGGAAACACTCACTCACATATCTATCTTACTATTACCTGAGATAGTTAAAGGGAACACTCACTCACATATCTATCTTACTATTACCTGAGAGAGTTAAAGGGAAACACTCACTCACATATCTATCTTACTATTACCTGAGAGAGTTAAAGGGAAACACTCACTCACATATCTATCTTACTATTACCTGAGAGAGTTAAAGGGAAACACTCACTCACATATCTATCTTAATATTATCTTTCCTAACCTTATTATGGGGACAGTAGTTATGTTTTGGCTCTATTTATTTATATATTCATTATTATTTTTTAGTTTCCTCACTAGACCTACATCAAAAATATAAAACATCCATTAGATCCCTCTTCGAAATTAATTTGTACATTTCCTGCCGAAGGCCGGTTCTTCCACAATTACAGGCTCGCTATCGCTCGCCAGGACAAACATCGACACCTAAAGGGCACAAATGGTATTAATTGTGACAACGAAATGAGGTGATAGGTCTAAACATCGACAAACCAATGGGGCAAGCATCTTAAAATATCAAAATTAATGGGGATAAGCATGAGGAAGAAAGGGGACCAGAAAAACGGCCCATCTCCCCTTAAAGTAGTTGAATAATTACCAGAATACACTGAAATATTGCGTCTTAGTATATTGAAAGGAATAAATATATGACATTTTCGTCCGTATGCATTAAGCTGTGATCACACGAGAGCATTTATAGTCAACATTTAATGCTCAACATTTTTCTGGCAATATTTATTGAATATTTTGCCCTCGTATCGGAAACTAGATTGATGGTCGATTAATTTAGGTAACAGAAATATATAAAATGTTGACCTCATAAGCTGCCAGACCAGTGTTGAGGAAAAATGTTGACTATAAAAGCTCTCGTGTGATACCGGCTTTAGTTTACTGCAGGATATAGGTCTCTCCAAACCAAAATGGGCAGGATTAGACAAGTGTTTAGATAGCTGAACTTCTAATCAATGGAAAGACCCACTTCTATGTCCAAATGGTCGGGCATATATGATGATTACAGTTAAGGGGAGGCAGACCGTTTGTTTGGTCTATTCATCAATTTATTTATATATTTGTTTAGTTTCCTCCCTAGACTTCCATCAAGCTTAGAAAACACCCCTAGACCCTCCTTCAAGATAAATTTGTAAATATTTTGGTAGAAAAATGTCCCGATCGAATGCCGGTTCCTCTCAAAATTGCAGGCTCGCTTTCGCTCGCCAGGAAATAATCGACAACCTAAATGGCACGAAAGGTCTTAAAATTGACAACGAAATGGGGCAAAAGGTGTTAAAATTGCCAAACTAATGGGCCGGACGTCTAATAATTTCAAAACTAGTGGCGCTAAACATTAGGGAGAAGGGGGTCCAGAAAAACGGTCTGCCTCCCCTTAATATTGGAATATATACCGTTCTAATTCCATGCACTGTATATTTCTATTTGCATTCATCAGCTAAACCTATTGATCGATCCTCTTTATATTAAGTAGTTCGTTTTGTATTTAATCAAACTTTAATTTATTCACAATCTTACAAATATATCTATATTCTCGGATTAAACAATATTTGCTTGCATATTCAACTGCTATTAAGTGGCTACACTCAAGCAGTTTCCATACCACAGTAAACATTTTTTGTTTGTATATATACGAACGTGTAAATATGTGAACTCATCATACGATATCAACATTTAATTTATATATGAATTAACTATACTGCATATTTTAAATATTTCAGCTTACTTGTAGTCATTCACATTATGGTGTGTGTGTGTGTGTTTACCTAATTGTATTTACCTAATTGTAGTATACCGGAGTTGAGCTTCTAGGCTCGTATTGTCCCGCTTCCTGAGTTACAATGATCTAACTTTGTGTTTGTATGTGTATGTGTATATATGTATGTATGTGTGTGTGTGTGTGTGTGTGTGTGTGTGTGTGTTTGCTTACTATTTCAACTAGCCTTTTATCTTCTATTCGTTTGATCTTATTGTTTATCGAATACTCTTCCATCTACCACTCCCTCACACTACAATATTTTCCCACAAAACAATAGTAACCCGCCAACATTGATTCCGCCCGCCCGCCGTCCGCCGCCCAAAAGACATCATCAGGCAGTAAACAAGGTGATGATTGAGTTCCTCGCTCACATCTGCCGAGGGTGACAATCAGCGGCTGTTAAGGGGAGACGGGCCGTTTTGCTGGACCCCCTTTCTCCCTCGTGTTTAGCCCCATTTGTTTTCAGATTGTGAGACTTTTGCTCCATTAAATTGTTTTTTTAGACCTTTCGCCCCATTGTTTGTCAATATTAAGACCTTTCGTGTCATTAGGTGTCGATTTTTTCCTGGCGAGCGAAAGCGAGCCTGTAGTTTTAAGAGAATCCGGTCTATCGAAAAATGTACAAATTTAATATGGTGGTTGTGAAGTAGTAAGAATGATGTTGTTGGATGGTGAAGTTGATTGTAAAAAAAAACATCATCGGGGGGGGGGGGGGGGTCGTTTTTCTGGTCCCCTTTCTCCCTCGCGTTTGGCCCCATTAGTTTTCAGATGTTGAGACTTTCGTCCCATTAGATTGTTAATTTTTAGATCTTTCGCCCAATTTCTTTGTCAATATTAAGACCTTTCGTGCCCTTTAGTAGGTGTCGATTTTTTCCTAGCGAGCGAAAGCGAGCCTGTAATTTTAAGAGAATGCACATTCTTCTATCGAAAAATGTACAAATTTAATATGGTGGTTGTGGAATAGGAAGAATGATGTGGATTGTAAGACACGACGTCAGTAAACAAGGCGACTATTGAGTTTGTCCCTCTCATCTGCCGAGGCGGACAATCAGCGCCCCTTGGTCCGGCTGTTAAGGGGAGATGGGTCGTATTTCTGGACGTTCGCCCCATTAGTTTGTCGATTTTAAAACCTTTCATCCCATTTCTATATCAATATCAAGACCTTTCGTGCCATGTAGGTGTAGTTTTTTCCTGGTGAGCGATAGCGAGCCTGTAATTTTAAGGGAATCCAGCCTTCGGCCGGGACATTTTTCTATCGAAAAATTTAAACATTTAATAGGATGGTTGGGGAGCAGGAAGAACGATGTTGTTGGGGTGGTGTTGATTGTATAAAACACGACGTCAGTAAACAAGAGGACGATTATTGAGTTTGTCGCTCACATCTGCCGAGAGGACAATCAGCGCCCCAGGTCAGGTCAGGTGAAGGTATTGAGGGATAAGCCTTTACAACGGCACCTCGTAGCTACTTTCTACTTTTCCTATTTTCTGAAGAGTGTAGAGAGGGGAGAAGGTGTGCCCCTTGGTCTGGCTCAGGGTTGTCAAATCAAGTCCGCTAGATAATTAAGAAATACCAAAAATCACTAGAATAATGGGAGTCTCTACAATATCGCTCTAAAAAAATTCAAATCTACCGAATATCGCTAGGGATTATGTTGCTAGATGTAAAAATGTGCTTACTGTATATCGAAGTAAATACCTAGATCAGATCAGATGAAGGTATTGAGGGATAAGCCTTTACAACGGCACCTGGTATCTACATTCTACTTTTCTTATTTTTCTGAAGAGTGTAGAGAGGGGAGAAGGGGTGTTGGAGAGAGAGGAAGCTGTTGGAGTGGCTTTGTTATATGTGTTATTATAGATCAAGTGGGCAAATAGCTAAACTGGCATCACTGCAGGTCTGGCTGTTGACGACCAGGCCCTCTCCACTCACTCCACTCACTGCTCTGGAGTGGATTGCGCTTATGTGGAGTAGGTTGAGGTGGGGTAGAGTTGATGGTATGGTGTTGATGCATAGTGGAATGGGTATGACTGTTCGCTTATGGAGCTAAATGACGATGAATTTGGTTGTAGTGGATTAGGTTTGTTGATGAGATTGTCCAATGCTATATGGGGTGATGCGTAGTGGAGTGGGTATGAATGTTTACTAGTCAACCTGAATGGTGATGAATTTGGTAGTTGTGGATAAGGATGGTTGATGAGATTGTCCAATGCTATATGGGGTGATGCGTAGTGGAATGGGTATGAATGTTTACTAGTCAACCTGAATGGTGATGAATTTGGTAGTTGTGGATAAGGATGGTTGATGAGATTGTCCAATGCTATATGGGGTGATGCGTAGTGGAATGGGTATGAATGTTTACTAGTCGACCTGAATGGTGATGAATTTGGTAGTTGTGGATAAGGATGGTTGATGAGATTGTTGAGTGATGGTAATGATGCCAAGAGGTGATTGTAGTGAAGTTGTCTGAGTAGTGATAATGGTGGTGTGGAGTGCAGAGATTTTATTGCTTGTTGTAAGAAGTTAAGGGGGCCCACCTAGCTTTTTTGTTCTCTTTCCCTCTCTCTTTGGCTTGTATCCATTCGGCCCCAATCAGCCAACTGTTTTAAGACGTTTACCCCCATCCAGGTGTCAATATTTTCCTGGCGAGCGGTAGCGAGCCAGCATATATATATAATTTTTGTTTACAGCAAGCTAAATTTGTACATTTTTCGATAGAAATCTCTCCGGCGAAGCCGGATTTCTCCATACAATGATGGCTCGCTATCGCTCGCCAGGAAGAAATCAATACCTGGATAGGGATAAACGTCTTAAGTGGCTGAATGGGGCCGAATGGATACAAGCCAGGGAAAGAGAGAAAAGGAGAGAAAGAGAATAAAAAGCAGGTGACCCCCCTTAAGTTGTTGTTGTTGTTGTTGCTAAGCTGAGGGAGTTCTATCATTGTGAGTGTTGTCATGGTTGTCATTGTGAGTGTTGTCATGGTTGTCATTGTGAGTGTTGTCATGGTTGTCATTGTGAGTGTTGTCATGGTTGTCATTGTGAGTGTTGTCATGGTTGTCATTGTGAGTGTTGTCATGGTAGTCATTGTGAGTGTTGTCATGGTTGTCAATGAATATAGTTGCAGTTGACATAATCACCATCCCCTGGTTTTACCTGTTAACCCCTTCAGTACCGGTGATGTCCTTTTCAATATATTTGTTAACTATTAGATGATTTTAATCAGCTTATGAAGGATGTCTACCAATTAAAAGGCTACAGACTATCTTAATTAATCCTTTTAGCTACCACAGATCCTTCTTAAACTTCACTAAATCGTCTAAATATAGCTAGAATAAAATTAAATAAGACATCGTCACTACAGAAGTGGTTAACTACAGAGGAGACAATCAGTGCCCCTTGGTCTAGCTAATGAAGGGGGGTCACCTGTTTTTTTCTCTTTCTCTCTTGTTCTGTCTTGTATTCATTCGGCCCCATTCAGCCAACTGTTTTAAGACGTTATCCCCATCTAGGTTTCGATATATTCCTGGCGAGCGATAGCGAGCCACCTGTCCGGCTGGCTCAGTTGATAGCGTGTCTGCTTCCCATCTTGCAGGTCTCGCGTTCAATACCCGCTCAGATTGAAAAGTTTTTCTGAGATATAGCCGGCGGTTACTGTCTTTCCATGAGCAAGGGAGATGGGTAATGGTCTCTGGTTGATTAAAGAAGTGTGAAACGCTTGAGAATCCTCGAAGGTGGAGATACGGGCGCTATATAAGTAACCAGACGATTATTATTATTATTATTATTGTATGGAGAAATCTGGCTTCGCCGGAGACATTTTTCTATCGGAAAATGTACAAATTAAGCTTGCTCTCAAAACAAAAATATATATATGCTGGCTCGCTACCGTTCACCAGGAAAATATTGACACCTGGATGGGGGTAAACGTCTTAAAACAGTAGGCTGAATGGGGCCGAATGGATACAAGCCAGAGAAAGAGAGAAAAGGAGAGAAACATAGCAGGTCACCCCCTTAATGCGAAACTGTGGCCTTCTCCACTCACTCTACCTCATCCTTGGAGTGGAGTGAGAGTTTGTAGTGTGCAGTGGAAATGGTTGTTGTTGTTGAGATGTAGAGTTGAGGATTTGTGAATTTTGGGATTAGTGAGTTTTGGTATTCGTGATTTGTAGGATGGGTGAGTTGTGGGATGTGTGAGTTGTGGGATGTGTGAGTTGTGGGATGTGTTAGTTGTGGGATGTGTGAGTTGTGGGATGTGTTAGTTGTGGGATGTGTTAGTTGTGGGATGTGTGAGTTGTGGGATGTGTTAGTTGTGGGATGTGTTAGTTGTGGGATGTGTTAGTTGTGGGATACGTGAATTACGGGATGTGTGAGTTGTGGGATACCTGAGTTGTGGGATGTGTTAGTTGTGAGATGTATGAGTTGTCGGATGCGTGAATTATGGGATATGTGAGTCGCGAGATGTGTGAGTCGTGAGATGTGTGAGTTGTGGGATTCGTGAGTTATGGGATCTGTGAATTGAGGATATTGTGAGATTCGGGATTCGTGGTCTATTAGTATCGCTAAGAGTGTTGTTAATTGTGAAATATTGCATTTAAATGTTGACTATAAGTGGTGAATTAAATGCTTAAGTAGCGTGATGTTTGGTGGAGGTGTTATAGTGGATTGCTATACTAATTACACTTATCATATATCATGAATTTAATTATGTTGACTGCTTTGGTTTGTTTGTGAGAGTTTGGGAGAGTTATGAATGTGGTGTGTACTGGACGTGTGTGTGTGGGTGTATGTGGGCTGATGTACGTAAATGTGGGTGCGTGGGTGTATGCAAGACCAATACTATTGGTCTTGGGTGTATGTATAATATATGTGCGGATGTGGATGTACATACGTGTGTGTGAGTGTATGTATGTGGGGGCTTATGTATATGTGTGGATGTGGATGTATGTACGTATGTGTGAGTGTGTTTTTGTGGATGATGTAGTGGATAAAGTGGAGTGATCAATGGCGTGGTGTGGTGTGGCAGGTCTCCAGTTAGATCCCAGGTTATTGTAAAACTTCCTAACATAAATAGTTCTAAGCCTCCAAACGAAGCCAACTAATTCTTCTTCTTTTTTTTCTTCTCGATAATCGTGGAGTTTCTTTCGCTCGTGACCTGTCTCGGAAAGATCTAATTTCTTCTTTTGCTAACTCAGCTTTTAAGAAGTTAGCGTCCTCTACCGATTCCGGGAATTCTTTTCTCCCTCTGAGTTGGTGGATTTTTCTGCTATACTCGGAACTTGCCTTATAAAGCTTCTCACCGCGTTGTCTGTTAAGAAGTTGAAAGGAAGGCCTCATTTTGTTATTCATTGATAGCCACTTTTTTCAAACAAAGGTGTCCGTTCTTTTATATAATAAATATTTATATTATTTTTCTATGTGTATGAAGGAGACAAATGGCAGGCTGCCTGTAAAGAATGTCTCCCCAAAGCCAAAAGCCAAATTCAAGGGACGTTGGGGTCAAAATTCCTGGACACACAAAGTTTAAAGCATTCTAAGTCATAGGATGAAGGAAAGATTGATTGAGGAAGAGAGTTCCACAGTAGAAAAAAGACAGAACATTTTCTAATGCTTAGGTTGCAGAGCTGGACAGAATAGGAGTGGGACAGTGTTGAAAGGCGGGTACCTCGCACTCGCCGCAAGGGCGGGGTGATGCACTGAGAGAGCTCTGAAGAACACTGATTGTTGTAATAGCGATAGAAGAGTGAAAGAGATGCAACATTGCGACGTGTAGAAGGAGATTGTCGTGAAATAGTAAGAGGAAATTAGTTGATGATGCGAAAAGTGTTTGACTCTACTCTTTCAAGAAGTGTGGTATGGGTGGTACCTCCCCACACATGCCAAGAATACTCGATACAAGTACACACTGTGCCCCTATACAGAGCAAGAAGTTGTGCGGGGTGAAGAACCTACAGAGACGGTTGAAAACACCTAACTTCTGGGAAGCTGTCTTAGCATGAGTGGTAATATGATCTTTCCATGAAAAAGATACACAAAGAATATTGAGAGAAGATGAAGGTTTGGTTTGTGTATTGTTGAAAATTGATAATCTTGTGGAAGATCCTGACCGGTAGTTAAATGGAGAAATTGGATCTTGGAGGGATTCAAAGTGACAAGATTTTCTCTTCCCCAATCAGAAATAATGGATAGATCAGAAGATAGGCTCTCTATGGCCTCGTTGCATGACTTTTGGAGTGATTGCATGCTGGGTTAATGTGAAAATTTAGTTGAATAGTGTAGTGTAGAGTCATCAGCATATGAGTGGATAGGACTAGAGGTACAGTTGAGGAGATCATTAATGAATATTAGAAAGAGAACTGGAGACAGGACAGGGCCCTGAGGAACACCGGAGTATATAGGTTGAGGAAGTGAGCGATGGCCGTCCACAACTGCAGCTATGGAACAGTCAGAAAGGAAATTAAGAGACAATGGCACAGATAGAGGAATAGAAACCGAAGAAAGGTAGTTTGGGAATTAGAGATTTGTGCCAGACTCTATCGAAGGCAATCGATATGTCTAGCGCAATACAAAAAGTCGCATCGAAGTCCCGAAGGTAGGCTGACCAAGAGTTGGTAAGATAAGAAAGCAGATCACCAGTAGAGCGGTCCTTAGGGAAACCTTACTGGCGATCTGAAAGTAGTCTATGGGAAGATAAATGCTTTCAAACACTTTAGAGATGCAAGAAATGAGAGCAATTGGACGATAGAGTTTGCATTAGACTGAGAGAAAGAAAATGGAATGTATGCCTCCATGCCTGAGATGATTAACTCAGTGATGCGAGCAGCGCACTCCGAGGGTCCCCGGCCACAGAAGCAAAAATAATTCCATAAGAAATCAAAGAAGTACTGCCGAAGAGCCTCCCAGTCGGCCAGTGCCAAAATGCCACAAGCTCTGTCGGCTGGGAGGATCAGATGGCTGTACTGGATAGATAGGACAGGTAACAGAGATAAGGTTTTTGATCGGAGGAGCCCAAGGGAGAGAAAAGGTTTACAGCATAAGTAGAAGGGTTAGAAGTTAGTAATAAGTCAAGAATGTTGGGCCGATCTCCAAGGCAGTCTTGAATTCGAGTAGGGAGCTCTAGCTCATTTAGGATAGAAATGAAGTAGGCTTGTTAATCAGGTTGGTCAGTGAAATGGGAGGAGAGCCATTGGCAGTGCTGAACGTTGAAATCTCCGGTTCCTTCTAAAATACAGGCTCGCTATCCCTCGCCAGGAAAAAAAAACATTTAAATGGAGCGAAAGGTCCTATAATCGCCAAACTAATGGGATGAACATCTTAAAATCTCAAAAGTAATGGGGCTAAACCTAAGGGAGAATGGGATCCAGAAAATAAGTAAAAAAAAAGAATCCCCTGAACCCCTTCAGCACGATTATGTAATTTTAATCTTATTCTGGTTGCTATTAGACGATATTGTTTAGCTTTTAGTCGTACTCAAGACGCAAAGGGGTAATTGCACTATCTCAATAAACCCGGTGAATATCATAGCTCCTTCCTAAGCTGCATAAAGTCGTCTAATTTTAGCCAGGCGTGTGCATAAACCTTTAACCGTCTTGGTGAGGTATTGGTTAGAGTGTTTAAAAATCTGTGTGTGATAACCCAGGTTTGAATCCCGGGGGATCACATATATGTTTTCATTATTTTCATTGGAGGTGTTTGGTGTTGTGGTGAAAGTAATAATATATAGATTATTAGTAGGTTCAGGGATATTTCGTAGCGAGGCCGGTCTATATGATCTGTGCCCCATGAATATTCCTTCCTCTCACTTAACCCGTAGAGACCCAGCGACGCACGTGATGCGACGGCACTATTCGATCACCAGCTCCCAGCGACGCAACACGTGCGTCCGGCATATTAAAATCAGTTACGCGGCAGGTATCGTAAGGAAATGCCTAATAATGGTACCACGTACACTCTAGGGTATTGGAAAGGCGGGACTGGCGGCCGAAACGGGTTGGTGGGTTGTGCGGCTGAACCAGGGTGGATGAGAGGCATGTATTGAACCCCCTTTTTTGACCGCAACTTTGGACCTTATTTACTCGGGTCGTATTGGTTGTTTTTGCTTGAAAATTGTGTCAGAGCCGTGGGATGTCATTGTCTACACGTATTATTGGTGTACATGAACATAGTCTGAGCGGGTGATGGATAATAAACGGATTTACGTATACCCGCATATTGCCACACGACTTTGGACATGATTTACTCAGGGGGTATGGTAACTATTGGCCTAAAAATGATACAGGGTATTCGATACAATATGGGAAACCAGTGGTTGGCGGGAAAACGAGTTGGTATGGTGAGCGGCTGGATGGTGGGATGGATTAGGGGCGCGTAAATATCCACCTTTTCGCTCCGACTTTGAACCTTAGTTACTCGCGTCGTATGGTCGGGTTTGGCTTGAGATTTGTGTTAGACACAGTTTGATGTTGTTTGAGAGCTTTGTATGGGTGTACCTGACCATGCCTAGTATTGCCTAGAGGCTACAGGCTGTGTGAGAAAATCCTATATGCGGATATTGCCTCGTTACTTTCAACCTTATTTACTCAGGTTGTATGGTGTGGTTTGGTCGAAAATTGGTATAGGATATTCCTTAGGATGTTTTTTTTTTGGAGCAGTTGTCAAAACGACTTTGGACCTTATTTACTACGTGCATATGGTAGGAAGTACCTGGATGAGTTGTGTATATGATAGACTAATCTATATTTCTGTAGGTGTGACATTCCTTAGTCACGCGACTTTAGACCTTATAATGTCTTGTCCTATGTCATATTGCCTTGAATTTTGTAGTGAAAAGTTCGGTGGCTGGTAGATATGATAAGACCAAAGGATGCTCTGGGCTTGACCTAGTGCGTGACAAAGGACATTCAGTATACCCGTTGTCTTCCGCGAGTGATCACCATGTCCCAACAACCTCCACGCCGTAACCCATCCCGTGCTAAGGGCCTTACCATTGATGAAGCCCACGAAATCCTATTACAAAGTGACGAAGAAGACTCTGACACCGAATCCTCATGCCTCGATGATTCAGAAGAGGAATATTTCCCGAGTAGGGAGGAATATGCCGCTATGAATCTGGAGGCACCTTACATCCCTATACGAGAACTCCCTCTCAGTTTTGAACAAATGAGGGAGAGGGAGGCTAGAAATTACCATTCCCCCATGTCTCCCAGGGCAAGGGATATAGAGGACTCCCCACCAAGTGGGGAACAGGTCGAGCTACAGGAAAAAGTAGACGACCCAATGGCGTTCCTGGACATTCCCCTACACCACAGCCAGCCTACCCCTACGGCCGCGAGTGTGAGAGGCCACGTTCACGCTCTCCCTCCTCGCCGCCTCCCATCACCACCACCACGGAAGCCCTCACCTCTCAAAGGTGTAAAGCCCAAACATTTTTATGGGCTTCGCAGGAGACATGCCGCACCACCATCTAGTGAAGAGGAAGAGGAAGAGGAGGTTCCCGACACACCACCAAGGGAAGTGGAAAGACGTCGGATGGTTGCGAGGCGTCTCTTCCCAGTTATGGCAGCCCGGGAAGACGCCGCCGCAGCGGCCAGGGGAGACCCTCGCATCACCACACCACCACCAGCACCATCACCAGACTACACCCCACCATCACCGGGTTCACTACCCTACACCCCCACCGGAACTCCTAGACGAGTGCCCTACCACACACCAACACCATCACCACCTCCATTCGATTCTCACGCAGAAGTGTCAGCTCCCGGGCGTGGGGTTGTAACTGGGCGTCCAAGACGGGTGGGTAAGGTGACCCTCGCTAGAGCCCCCCCCCACTGGCGGTTCGAGAGGGCCAGGAGGGTCCAGGCGGCCGTCAGGAGGCAGGCCAAGGGCAAGGGCAAGGGCAAGGGCAAGGGCAAGGGGTAGGGCAGTGGCAAGAAACACGGTTGTGCCCCCTCGCCACCCTGGTGACCCAGATCCAGACGACGACCCTGATGCCGACGAAGACGAAGATGCCGGCGAAGTACCTGATGTTTGGGATTGGCAGGATGGGGCACGGTATCAGCCCACCGACTGGCAATTTGTGGGCGCCGGGATTGCCGGCCCTACGTTCCATCACCAAGGACCTGACACCCCAAGACTGGACATCTTTTTACATTTTTTTACTGCCAACCTGATGAGCCTAATTGTGGACCAAACAAACTGGTATAATTGGTACTTTATGGCTGGTAAGGAACAATCCAGGTACTCGGCCAGGCTGTCATGGGAAACACTCCAAATCCCAGAGCTCTACTCCTTCTTGGCGATCGTGATCCTGATGGGGGTGACGACGAAATCGTCAATAAGAAAATATTGGTCATGGGATCCCCTCATCCGCACCCCTATCTTTGCCAAGATCATGAGCAGGAACAGATTCTCTGCAATCATGGGGAACCTGCACTTCATTGACAGCCTGGCAAGCCATACCAGAAACCAGGACCTCCCCAGAAACACCAAAGACCCCATGGAGAGGATAACACCAATTTTTGAGTACCTCCAGCTAAAGTTTGCTGCGGCCTTCAAACCCCATCAGAAACTCATAATTGACGAGAGTTTGTTACTGTGGCGGGGAAACATCAGCATCCGACAGTACATCCCCAGCAAACGTCATAGGTATGGCTTGAAGACCTTCGTCATGTGTGACTGTTTGACTGGCTACATCCAGGACATCATTCTGTATATGGGGAAGAAGACAGAGTTGGTGCCATCGAGGACATATGGTATATCAGGGGCCGTTGTCATCACCTTGATGGAGCCATACTTGGACAGGGGCCACATACTGTACCTGGACAACTGGTACACCAGCCCCTCCCTTGCCAAGTTCTTGTATAGCCGCACAACAGGCGTGTGTGGCACCGTCAGGAGGAACAGAATATTCATGCCCAATCTACCACCCAGGCGGGAAAAGGGCTCCATCATCTACCTGCAGGCCAATAATGTCCTCCTGTTATCCTGGATGGATAACCGGGACGTCAACGTCCTCACAACAGTCCACCAACCAATCTTCCAAAACAGCCGACGACGTGACCGAGCAACAAGGGAAATAATCCGGAAGCCTGAGGCAATCTGTGATTATAATATCAACATGCGGCTGGTTGACAAGTCCGATGCTGTCATCGCTTCGTGTGAATGTGCGAGGAAGACTATGAGGTGGTACAAAAAATTGTTCTTCCATCTCCTAGACATCACCCTGTACAACTGCCACATTCTCCACCATGAAATTACTGGCAAGCGAGAGACGATGGAGGACTTCTGCATCGAGTTGAGCAGAGAGATGTTGCATACATACATGACTCAACCCCGCAACCCGCAACCACCAGCACATCGTCAGCCAGCAGCAGAAGGGATTGCCAGACTCACTGAACGCCATTTCCCCACGTATGTGCCAGCCACTCAAGCCCAGGTGAGACCCCGCAGGCGGTGTCATGTGTGTCGCAACACGACACGAAGGAGCCCTATGCGTGTTGACACCAACAATTTCTGCAGGCAGTGTAATGTTGCCCTGTGTCACCCGGACTGCTTCATCCAGTACCACACCCTTGAACACTTCTAAGTGTATAAAAAGACTGCGAAAAAAGACGCTAAACCAAGTGTAAATACTAAGTGTAAATAATATCTGTATAAAGTGATAAACTATAACTTCATAATAACAGTGAGATACAGTTTACTTGTACAACTAACAAAAATACAATGTGAAAGCCAATATTTCTAACTAAAAAGTGCCTACAAATGATATAATATAAGTAAACTATACGGTAAACTATTCTATATAATAAAGTGACAGTGTGTAAAGTGCTGGACTAATGTACAGTTAGACAGAGAGCGCGGGAGTGAGAACTGTCATCTGGTGTCCGTCTGTCTGTATGTAGGGCGGGAGTCGTTGCCACGAGTGAACAATTACGTCATTACTTGCATATGTGCACTTATTACACTTGAACTTTACTTATTATGACATTATTGATACATACATGGTATAATATGAACTATACAGGCACACAAGATACTCGGGTGGTATGCAAATGCCCAAACACCCGAAAACTCGACTCATCGTACATCTGGCTGCCGGGCTCCTCAGCCTGCCCGCGCGGGCGGGATATATGAACCGGGCCAAACTGCAGCTGTCATCTCAGGACCCCCCCACCCCCTTAGGACCCCTAAAAATCGTCGGTAAGCAAAAAAAATTGTTTTTCCTTATTTTCTCTTCATTCTTAGTTAGAAAAAAAAAAAAAAAAAAAAATCAAAATCGCTTGGGACTGGGGTGAACAAAATTTTAAAACTGGCTGGGGCTCAGCGGGTTAAACAGTAGGCTACCATAGCGCGGTTGGGAATATGAACATGATAAGATTAATATCCAGTATTCGAGAATGGATAATAAGTCGTAGGCGTGTGCATAAACCTTTAACCGTCTTGGTGGTTAGAGTGTTTAAAATCGGTGTGTGATAACCCAGGTTCAAATCCCGGTGGATCACATATATGCCTTCATTAGTTTCATTGGAGGTGTTTGGTGTTGTGGTGAAATTAATAAAATATAGATTAGCCAGAATCAAAGTTAAAAAGACGTCTAATTTTAGCCAGAATCAAAGTTAAAAAGACGTCTAATTTTAGAACGAATCAAAGTTAAAAACACGTCTAATTTTAGCCCGAATCAAAGTTAAAAAGACTAATTTTAGCCCGAATCAAAGTTAAAAAGTCGTCTAATTTTAGCCAGAATCAAAGTTAAAAAGACGTCTAATTTTAGCCAGAATCAAAGTTAAAAAGACGTCTAATCTTAGCCCGAATCAAAGTTAAAAAGACGTCTAATTTTAGCCAGAATAAAAGTTAAAAAGACGTCTAATTTTAGCTCATAACATAAGCATCTAAACCATTACACCACCAACAGAGTATACCAGTCTTTGGTAATTCTTTCAGGAAATGTTCAGGGTATATATATATATATATATATATATATATATATATATATATATATATATATATATATATATATTCACGTTCTCATATTAAAATACCGAATTGATTGTACTTGCTACCTCATTTACAAGGTATATTTACGTATATTGTGGTATAATCGTCATAAAGGAGAACTACAGTTCTATGACTGTAAATCTTCAAAGGGATACCGACCCATATTATTATTATTTATATATTTATATAATTTATCATATAGCATCTCGTTCTCTTATGGCTGCTCAGTGCAATCTTATAAATCATTGAACGTCATATGTGATAAATTTCGCAACATTAACTATACCGTTTTATTGGTTGATGAAATTTTCCGTGCATTTAATTTCAATGTTATAATCGTTATTATATGCATGATTAAATTCTGAAAACACTGTGGATAGTATTAAGCGGATATTTCTAATTGAGGGATTTTTGTCTAGACCTCTTTCTCCCGTATGCTTTCCCCATTGCTTTTGAGATTTTAAGACGTTCACCCCATTAGTTTGGCGATTTTAAGAACTTTCGCCCAATTCCTGGCGAGCGATAGCGAGCCTGTAAATGAGAGAGGTCTGATCTTAAAACAAAGAACCTGACAAGTGAGGCAGCTCTTAACAGGGCTGCCTGGAACGCCGCCATTAGGACGTTAGACCAGAACCACATTTTGTGTGGAGCACTTGGTCTTTAAATGTGTGTATGTATGTATGTATGTAATTCAGAGAGGCTTTAATTGTGCCCTAGATGATAAGTATCCTAATCTAGTACTTAGTTGCTATAGTCTATTCGCTGTAATTAATTGTACTTTCCATTCACATATTATGCATAGCCTACGTGAGTTGCAGTTGGGATGTGTGTACATGCTTAGATTGATATGCAGGATTCGAAGTTGCATACTAAATCGTAGGCAGTGTCCACCATCCTTTAACTGTCTTCGTGGTGCAATGCATAAGGTGTTGATTTTCGGTGTGAGCATCCTGGGTTCGAATCCACGGACTGCCACATGTGTTTGTAAATTTCATTAATCGATTTTAGGAGTATAGTTGGTTGTTGGAAGGAACATAATAATTGATATTGGTTCAGGGGTAATTTATCGAGAGGACTTTCCTAGTGGTTAAGGCCCCATTAATTGCTCTTTCCATTCACATATGCATAGCCTACGTGAGTTGCAGTTGGAATGTGTGTACATGCTTAGATTGATATGCAGGATTCGAAGTTGCATAATAAATCGTAGGCAGTGTCCACCATCCATTAACTGTCTTCGTGGTGCGATGCATAAGGTGTTGATTTTCGGTGTGAGCATCCTGGGTTCGAATCTACGGACTGCCAAATGTGTTTGTAAATTTCATTAATCGATTTTAGGAGTATAGTTGGTTGTTGGAAGGAACATAATAAGTAGGCGAGAAGTCATGAATTCTATCCTCTGTACCTCAAAAAGGGCTAGAGCAAATTGGCTGTAAATTTGCACATCTATTCCTTGACCGACTCTTCCCAAATGGTAGAAATATTAGCTCGATTACTCTACTCGTTTTTTGAGTTACAGAGATTAGAGGTCATGATGTTTCGCCTACTTACAGCGAATAGACTATAGTGTTGGTGTGAGAGGTGTATGTGTGTATGGCATCAAGCTAGGTGACCACGAGTCGGAGCGGATGGTGGTGGATGGATTTGATTCCAAATGAAGTCAATACTTTTAAGCCCCTCGGTGGTCTAGTGGTTAAGGTGTTGGAGTGCTGCACTATTATCTTCCTGCCGAATGTTTTCTACCGAAAAATTTAAAAATTCTTCATTCTTCTAGGAGGTGTAATTTTAAGCTTGATGGAGGTCTAGCGAAGAAACTAAGAAATACAGGAATAATTGAATTAATAGGCCAAAAAAACCGGCTCATCTCCCCTTAAATATAGTAGGTGGACACTACACGTGGTCGATGTATTTATACAATTACTATTTATAATGGGTTCTTATACTCGGCAAATCATTTATTATTATAATAGAGCCAGGCATATCTGATTTTATAGTACTTCTAAATTTATGTTTTTGTTACAAACTGAAAACACTCATACATCAGCTTGTGAGGTACACGCTATCGCCTGCCAGGAAAAAAACCCGACACCTAAATGGCACGAAAGGTCTTAACATTGACGACAAAATGGGGCGAAAGGTGTTTAAATCGCCAAACTAATGGACCGAACGTCTTATAATCTCAAAACAAATGAGGTTTAACACGAGGGAGAAGGGGGACCAGAAAAACGACCGATCTCACCTTAAGAAAACGTACTCTTTAGAGAACGTGTGACTGCACCTTTCAGCTTAAACTCAAGTAGACTGTAATTTCAATAACTGTGTGATTTTCATCTTTATATATTCAGCTGTAACTCAACTAAACATAAATCCCTTTTCTATTGTGAATTCATATTGTATTGTGTACGTATGTATTGTTGTAGTATTATTGTGTGACCCATTATTATTTTGTGTATAAATTAACCTGTCGTATTGTACACTCGGATACCATAGTCTCTAGCCAGCTCATAAGAATTTGTGGGCCCCCTATGCTTTTCTTTATGCAATTAAGAGTGAAAGCAAGTGCAGAGGTAGTATGCGGTAAAAGGAAAGTAGGAGGCAGAGAGTATCAGGAGGGGAAGAGAGTAGTGGAATGATACGATGAGAAAGGCAGTTGAAGAGAAGAGACAGTGCTTTGAGAGGGTTTTGCAGGATGGTAGTGTTGAGGTATGAGAGAGGTACAAGGAGAAAAGGAGATAGGCAAAACGGAGAATTAGAGAAGCGAAAAAAGATGCAAACGAAAGGTGGGGTCAAAGGTTAAGTGAGAATTTTGAAGAACGAAAGAAGATGTTCTGGAAGGAGGTAAATAGAGTAAGGGAAGGAGGACAAAAGAGGGAAGAGTCAGTGAAAGATGCAAATGGGGAATTACTAGTGGAAGAAGTTGAAGTGAGGAAAAGATATGCTGAATATTTTGAATCTTTGCTAAATGCGAGAGATGGAAGAGAAGAAGTGATTGAAGCAGTGGTTGTTGTTGTTGTTGTTCCCTAAGCTGCCTGGCCAACCAGCCCCGAGTCCCTAAGGAAGGCCATGGTCACGGTCGGGCTTTCCCACAGAGCTCTCAAATAGTGTAAATTGTGTTGTTGGCATAAGTGGTTGTGTGAAATGCAGTCTTCTATGATGTGTTTAATGGTATGGGGTGCTGTGTTACAACCCGGGCAGGTGTCGACGACGGAGTCATCCAGTCTCTTCTGATAGCTCAGAAGAGCCGGATGGTGTCCGCATCTCAGCCTGGCCAGGTGGACTCTGTCCTCGCGAGGAAGGGAGGATTCAGAAGGATGGATTTCGGGAGGTCGTGCTTGCAGCTGCGTGTTGTCTATGAGTGAGTGAATGGAACGGCGAGTGATATGAGTATGGATGTGCTTCCGGAAGTTGGTTTGGGGTGGGCAGGGAGGGAGAGAAGACAGTATTTGTGTGTGATAGCGTGTGCTGGGTGTTGTTTTGACATTTTTTGGTGTCTGTGGGTGTGTAGCCATGTAGTGTAGTGGGTGGTGTTGATTCGTGGAGGCTGCTGCCAGGAATTGTGTGCCTCTCATGTCTAGATGATCTTTGACTTTGAGGACTTTGGTTTCTTGATGTAGGTGATCTGTGGGTGTCGTAGCTGTGCATCCTGTGATGATTTTCAGGGCTTTATTTTGAATGGTTGGTAAGGTCATATGATGTGTTTCAGCTAGGTTGGAAGCCCAGGCCGGGCTTGCATATTCCATAACTGATCTTATGTATTGTTTGTAGACTGTGGTGGTGGTTTCTTTGTTGTGTCCAAATTTCGTGTGGGCAAGTGATCTGAGGGCGTTAAGTCTGGGTGTCAGTTTCTTTTTCGTGTTTGTGGTGTGCTGTTTGAATGTCATTTGGGTGTCGCATGTTACTCCTAGGATTTTGGGTGTGTGTGTGTGTGTTAGGGGTGTGTTGTTTAGGTTGAGTCCCGGGACGTAATCGTGCTCTCCTGTCCAGCTTGTGAGGAGGGTTGCAGTGGATTTAGCTGGGGCTAAATTGAGTCTGTTTGTAGTGCACCATTCATGTAATGTGTCGAGATAGTCTTGAAGGAGTCTTGTTGCTGTGTCTGGGTTTTGGTGCGTGCTTGTGAGTGTTATGTCGTCTGCGTAGGATATTATGGTTATTTGGGGTGAATTTGGTGTATTTATATCATGCATGTACAGATTGAAGAGTGTGGGCGACAGGACGGATCCTTGCGGGACTCCGTTTGGGAAATTTCTAATGCTAGATGACTGACCGGCAAAAGATACGTGTGCACATCTGCCTGCTAAGAAGTTGGCCAGCCATCTTTTTGTGTTGTTGTGCATGTATGTGTTGTAGATTTTGTTTGTTAGGTTGTGGCGGGGGATGGCATCGAAGGCTATACTAATGTCGAGTGTGGCAAATACTGATCTGTGTGGTGGTCTAGCTGAGTTGATGCCGTCAAAAGCTCTTTGTGTAAGGTCTGTAAGAAGAGTGTTTGAGGAGTGCAATGGCCTGAAGCTGTGTTGTGTTGGAGAAAGGGGTAAGTCAGGTGTCATCGGGTGTAGTACAAGGCGCTCTATGACTTTGGAAGGGGTACAAAGGAGTGTGATAGGGCGGTGTGAGGAGGGTAGCGTGGGGTCTTGTTAGGTTTGGGGAATATGATGATGATACCATGCTTCCAGATGTCTGGTATTGTGTTGTGTGAGTAGCTGTAGTTTGATATTTTAGTGAGTGCTTGTATGCCTTGTGGTCCCAGGTGTCTGAGGTGAATGTTGCTTATGTTGTCTAGGCCACAGGCGGGTGAGAGCTTGAGATTGTTGATGATATGCTTTGTCTGGTTGTTGGTGAAGGGTGTATAGTCAGGGTCTGTGGGGAATTGTCTTTTTCGTCGGATGACACGTCGGTCGTCTTTGTGGGGTTTTAGGTGACTGACATGAGAGAAGTGATTGATGAGAGTGTTTGCTTGTTGTTTACGTGAAGGAGTAGAGTCAGTTGTTGTGATTGCAGCATGTGATTGTGTTGTGTTGCTGTTAGAAAGTGTGATGCTGTTTAGTGTTTTGTAGAGTTTTTTGGGGTTTGTTTTGTGATTGAGTGTTTGTAGGAAGTTATTCCAGTTTAGTGTTTGTTGTTCTTGTATTTTGTTGTTAATCTGGTTGTTGAGTGCTTGAATTTGTTGATTGATGTCTTGTGTGTGGGGTGCTGGGGAGTGTTTCAGTGTGTCGCGTTGTATGATGAGGTTTTGAATTTCTGGTGAGAAATTGGGGTTGTGTTTTTTTATGTTACCTCTTGGAATGTGTTTCTTGTCGGCGTTTTGGATATTCGTGTTGAATGTGTGTACAGCATTGTTGATGTTAGTGATGGGTGTACTGTTTAAGGTTTCAAAGTGTTGTTCTGTCTCATTTGTGAAAGCTTCCCAGTTAGCTCTTTTATAGTTAGTGTAAGTGTGTCTGTGGCTAGCTGGGGTGAGTCTTGTTTTGGTGGTGATAATGATCGGGAGGTGGTCTGAGCCCAAGGTTCTGACCACCCTCCAGGATGTTGTGGGGGCGAGTTCAGGGGAGCAAAAGGTGGTATCAGGAGATGATGGGGTGTAGAGGGCTTGGTGGGGAGTATGGGTATGCTGATGAATGTTATTAAGGATATATAGGTTGTCTGTTTGGTGTTGTAAGACCAGCCCTCTGTCTGTGTCGGGGTTGTCGACAAACCAGGCCGACGTCTTTGCATTGAAATCACCACCCAGGATGATGTGTGGGGTGTTTGTGATGTGTTGTATTTGTGGTCTGTAATCGTTTGGTACAGTAGGGGATGTTTGGGGAGGGATGTATGTGTTTATAATGGTAATGTTGGAGCTATTGCCAGTGCGTATTTTAATTTATTAAATTTCTGTTGTGTTATCGTTTGGGGGGAGGAGGGATTTTAAATTTGCACTGGTGTCTATATATGTTATATCTTTGTGTACCAGGGTGATTAGTCCACCGCCAATGCCGACGGCCGGTCTTGTCGTATGGTGGTGAAATTGTGAAATGTAGGTGTTTTTTGTGTTGTATGGAGTTTTGTTTCTTGTAAGATGGTAATGTGTATGTTGTGTTGTTTGATGAAGTGTGTGAGTTCGTGCTTCTTTGTGTTGATGCCATCTATATTTAGTTGAAGGATGTTAATGTTGTGTGTGCGGTGTATGTGGGTGCTGCTGCAAAAGGATGGGGTGGAGGTGGGGGAGGGGGAGGGGGTGATGGTGGAGATGGGGGTGGGGATTGGGGTGCAGGAGATGAGGGTAGGAAAGGATTAGGTTGGGGTGTGGATGGGCTGGGTGGGTTGGGGAGGAGAGGTGGACGGGTTTTAGGAGTGGGAGTGGATGTTATGGGCAGGTTATGTGGATTGGGGAGGAGAGGTGGACGGGTTTTAGGAGAGGGAGTGGATGGTATGGTAAGGTTATGTGGGTTGGGGAGGAGAGGTGGACGGGCTTTAGGGGAGAGATTTGACTGGGAGAGGGAGGGGCATGAGGAACATGTCCAGGTGTTTGTGTAGTGTTTCATGGATTCAAGGGTTGTGCAGGTGAATTGGGTCCAGTTCCCGTATGAGTTGCAGAGAACTGAACCCTTAGTTTGGCGGCTCGAAGTAATGGGTTTTGAGCAAGTTGGACATGTGTATTTGTAGGTGGGTCCTGGGTTGCTCTCAATGTCTCCGGCTAGAAGGAGTCTTCGAGAAATTACAGCCAGAGAGTCATTTCTCGGTGTAGGAAAAACTGTGTATTGTGTGTGTGTGTGTGGTGTGAGAGGTGTGAGAATTGCCCGGCGCGACCGCAGCCGCTCCAAGGACTCGTGCCCCCAGGGAGGGGGCAGGGGATAGTTGTGGCGGTTTGGCTCCCTGAAACTGCTCCCCACGGTCGGCAACCTGCTGTCCTCCACTGTCGGTGATCTTGCCCCCGGACGGGAGGGTCGGCAGCCATCCATGGTCGGCAGTTCCGGGAGGTGGTCCCACAGCATAGACGCCGCCACTCAAGGACCTGAAGCAGTGGTTGATGGAGATGGGTTACCCAGGCCACCCAGGTGGCAGGGAATGAATTAAAGGATTGAGGAAAATGAGGTGAAAGAAGCAGTGAAACAAATGAGAGCGGGAAAAGCAGAAGGTTTCGATGGTATTGCTATGGAGTACATAAAGAAGGGTGGAGATGTGATAATAGTTTGTTTGGTGAGACTATTCAATGTGTGCTTTGTTGTGTCAATGGTACCAATAGACTGGAGGAGTGCATATTATATTGTGCCGTTGTACAAGAGGAAGGAAGATCGACAGGAGTGTTCAAGTTATAGAAGTTTTAGTTTATTATCAGTGTTTGGAGAGCTGTATGCCAGGGTGTTGATAGAGAGGATAATAAAGTGTACAGAAGTTGCAATAGGAGAAGAACAGTGCGGTTTTAGGTGGGGAAGAGGGTGTGTGGATCAGATTTTTGCAGTAAGACAGTTATGCAAGAAGTATTTAGAGAAGCAGAAAGAGATATGTTGGGCTTTTATGGATTTGGAAAAGGTGTATGGTAGTGTGGATCGTGACGCAATGTGGAAGATGTTGAGAATTTATGAAATTGGAGGAAATTTGTTAAAAGCAGTTAAGAGTGTTTATGAAGGGAACAGAGCGTGTGTTAGAGTAGGAATAACGAGTTGAGTGAGTGGTTTGAGGTAAATGTAGGTTTGCAACAGGGTTGTGTAGTGTCACCATGGCTGTTTAATATATTTATGGATGGTGTGGTGAGGGAGGTGAAAATGAGAACTATGGGAAGAGGATTGGGTTTAGTAGGAAAGAATGGTAGAGATTGGGAGTTGAATCAGTCTCTGTTCGCTGATGACACAGCGTTGGTGGTGGATTCTGAGGAGAAACTGCAGTGGGTAGTCAAAGAGTTTGGAGTGGTTTGTGTGAGGAGGAAGTTGAAGGTGAACGTCAATAAAAGTAAAGTAATGGTTTGTAATAGGGGTGATCATAGGGTGAATCTAGATGTGAGACAGGATGGGGAAATATTGGAACAAGTAGAGTGTTTTAATATATAGGAGGAACGATAAGCAAGAATGGAGATATGGAAATGGAGGTAAAACAGAGAGTATGTGAAGGAAGGAAAGTTTTGGGAGCAATGGGAAGTATGTGGAAGATGAGAAATCTCGGAATGAAAGTTAAAAGTGCAATGTATCAAGGAATTGTTGTACCAACAGTGATGTATGGGGCTGAGACATGGGCTCTGAAGGCAAAGGAGAGAAGAAAGGTGGATGTGATGGAGATGAGCTGCTTGAGGAGTATATGTGGAGTTACTCGTAGAGACAGATTGAGGAATGAAGAGATACGTAGGAGAGTGGGGCAGCAGGAACATTTGTCGACCAGAGGGGACAGAAGGGTGCTGAGCTGGTATGGTCATGTTGAACGAATGGAAGATGAAAGGCTTACAAAGAGAATATGTGAGTCAGATACAAGGGGAGATAGAGGGGCAGGAAGACCCCCATTGAGATGGAGAGACTGTGTAAGACAAGCTTTGGATGATAGAGGAATGACTATAGTTCAAGCAAGGGAAGTGGTAATAAACAGGAATGAATGGAGAATGCTTGTGAATAGATGAATGTAAACTTGGTCGTTTGGGAGAGAGGGTCATGTGCCAGTTGGACTAGATAGTAGTCCATCAGGTGCCTGGCCCGGAGAGCAGGTGGTAATGAAGGGTGCGCCTGGAAGTATGGTGGGCGGGCTTGTGGTGGTGAAGCTTCGCTGCGGGTCTGCCTGCGGAAATCGGCGCCTCTCCATGGGATCTGGGACCTGGGAATCTTTTGCTGGGGACCCCAAATGGGCCTGGGTCTCTGGGTATTTCTCCTGGGCGACCTAGATATATGTGATTTTGTGTTTTGTTTTGTTTTGTTTTTCTGATGTGTTGTGATGTCCCTGTTCGGGCTCTGTCTCGAGTCGGCCACCCTAAAAAAAAAAGGAACACTTGGGAAGGTGCCAGAGTATATACATACATACATACATACATACATACAATTATAAGTATCTGGATTCATTTTTTTTATAGAACTTGCTTTTCAATAAATAGTATAAATGTTTTTTTAGTTGATGTATATAAAGTCATATCCAGACATTCGTTTCCAGAGATATATTTCCCTAATTAGAAATACCGGTAGGTGAAGTCCACGAATATATATGAGTGGGCTAGATACTATGGTATCTTACTGTACCTTTCGTACATCTTGCCTTGTGTTTGATCGCAGATATATATATTAAGTCATATATTCTTCCTGTTAGAGAACTCACTCAATTACCAAATTTGCTGTATCAAATTAATAACAATAATATGGATAATATTAAATTGAAACCAAAATAATCTTCCCTTTTCTTTTAATTGAAATTGTGGACTAATACCCATTTATTAAAGGGAGATGGGTAATTTTGCTGGTCCTCCTTCTCCCTCATGTTTAGCCCCATATGTTTTAAGATTATAAGACGTTCGCTCTATTAGTTTGGCGATTTTAAGACCATTCAACCCATTTCGTTTTAAATTATAGGACCTTTCATGCCATACAGGTGTCTATTTTTTTCCTGGCGAGCGATAGCGAACCTGTAATATTAGGAGGAACTGGCCTTCGGCCGGGAAATGTTTCTACCGAAAAATGTACAACTTTATCTTCAAGGGGGGTCTAGGGGGCTGATTTTCAAAGATTGATTTGAGGTTTAGGGAAGAAATTTAAAACAAATAATAATGTATAAATAAGAAGAAAAAAAACCGGCCAAAATATTAACCCTATCACCTTAACACGATAGTGTGCTATGTCTAACCAAAGTAAACTATCCTGATGCCTGCAGCATACTGAGCCGATACCATCCGATAATATGAGAGGCGTGTTCCTTTCCGAGCAATCTAGTTGAGTTTGTGTCCCCAAGCCTCCTTGCAAAAAGTTATCTGGGCTCTAAACTCAATAGGATCTGCAGTGCGTGACTGTACTCCTCTCTCTCTCTCTCTCTCTCTCTCTCATATATATATATATATATACTGTATATAGTAGGATGATAGAAATCATTACCAGCTTTGGCACGAACCTCTTTATTTTGGTAACGTTTCGGTTTTATCATAAACCATCTTCAGGCCTAAACTGAAATAAAAGCCTATACAAGTGGCTAGACTAATTTGTTATATGTCAATATTATTATCATTAACTAAAATAAAGAAATATAAACTAAATTTTAAAACTAAAAGTACTAATAATATCCTATTATCACTCTTAATATCCACTCCTCTACTTTGTGTTTATTATAATTCGAATCCACGGACTGCCACATGTGTTTGTAAATTTCATTAATCGATTTTAGGAGTATAGTTGGTTGTTGGAAGGAACATAATAATATGTAAAAGAGGGTTCTGGTTTCTAAAATAATATTCATAATAATTCATAATAATATTTTATAATAATATTCATCTAATTAACTCTCCTCCCCCCCCCCCCCCCCCCCCGCTCCGTTTTTTAATTTAGTGGTTTATTGGATTGTCAAACGTAATACTTTGCGTCCCACTTTAGCTGCTTCTCATTTGTATTTTTTTATTTATTTTCGCTAATCCGAGTATATTTACATATTGTCTGTTCAATCCTTTTGTATTCCTCACACTCAATGTTTGCTTCGTCTCTCAATGTATTCCTACATTTTACCAGTTTTTGTGATATGTTATTTTATAACTATTAGTTTTAATGTTTAATTTAGATTCCTTTTATTTAGATAATGAAAAGAATACTAACATGTCAAACATTAGTCTAGCCATTTATATTGGCTTTTGTTTAAGTTTAGGCCTGAAGATGGATTATGCTTAAACTGGAACGTTACCAAAATAAAGAGGTTCGTACCAGCGCTGGTGTTGTTATATATATATATATATATATATATATATATATATATATATATATATATATATATATATATTGTGACGCACCCCAGTGCTGGGCAACGCAACCTGATTGTACTCCTTGGTACTCCACTGTACCGCCCGTGATCTGGCTACCGTCAGCCGCTATGTATATTGAGTGTGACAACTTATAACTATGTTCTTTGTATCTCTGCAAAGGTCTCGTCATGTGCTAACCAGTGGTGGGTTTTGTTTTAAGCCATGTCGAGACCTTCCATTTAATATGTAGTATCAATAGAGAAGTTGATAGATAGGATAATGGGAATTCAGAGAGAGAGAGTGAGTTGGGCTTCAGAGCAAGAGGGTAGCAACACGCCGCGATGCCGGCCGGGTGGTTGCCAGACGTATGGACTGGTTGGCAGCCTTGCCCTTATAGCTAGGCGCGATAGGGTTGGTAGTCCATTGTTGCCTGCCTGGGCTGGGCCCATGTTGTCGTACAGCACACTGCCTGGAGGTTGGCTGTGTGTTCCTGGACTAGGTTGCCTAGAACCTTTGAGATTCTAACATCCCTTGCTCTCTCTCCCCACTTCTCACGGTTGCACTCTTTCTCTCTGACGACATTACTCTCATTTCATTCTTCTCTCTATTTAAATGCATAACCTTCCCTTGAGGTCCTAAAGGAGTTTCAGCACTCACCTCTCGTATTACTCTTAGGACAAGCATATATTTACATGTATTAGATTTAAGGGGTTAATGTGAACAGCGATCTTCTTGATGAGGATAGTTGGTGAACGTTCTACATGTTCACGAGTTATATGCCCTGCTCATCATCCCATTTGTGACTAGACTGGTGCCATGTGTAAGAGCCCGACCATGCCCAGGAGTTGTCTGTAGAGGGACGAGGACTTAGCCTTGATTTGCATACCGAGCCAGGAGCGAGTGTAGCACCCGAGACTGCAGCTCGCTCGTAGTGCCGGTATAGTAGAGTAACGTAATTTATCTGTCCTTGTGTTCTCTACAGTCTTCTCCTGGGTTCTCGCTTTCGGTGCTGGGACTCGTTGTTCCTGTGACTTGGCCTGCTAGCTAGAACACATGGGGATGATGAGTGGGATGTATCTTTATTTTACTATGCATTGCAGCTCTCTTTAAGTATTATCTATAACACTTTACAATACACATTACTCACACACAAGACAACACTATTAATACTTTCATGTATCAATTAACTGCACTGTCGTTTTGCTGCTGTGTCCGGAGTTCTGTTGCGTAGGGCGCATACGGACTCGGAGGGAGACAGAGTGAGAGAAGCGAAGTAGCCTATGCGGTAGTAGGCTACCGGCGCAGTACTGTTGCCTGCAACCTTTTAGTTATTCCAAGTATAGATTCATTATTATAATAAGTGACTACTGTTTATGTTCCTCCCATGTGTATTATTAGGTATCTACTGGATCATGAACATCTTGTATGCTACATGCTAGTGCATGTTAACAGTTAGTGTAGTGCACGCGCTTTCAAGTAGGCGTGTACATTTGTCATTTAGCATTTCACTGTCATACCTTTAGCCTGCTTCTATTCTACATTATTAGAGGCTTAATATTAACGTAGTTTCTTGAGTATTGCATTTCTTTAGTAATAACGTAACCTATAAATGTCTGAGGGAGTTTAGCCTCATAGCCTACCCCTGTTGTACACTTTCGCCGAGTTAAGGTACCTCGTTACCGTAGACGATAACTCTGTAGGGCGTTGGTGCTTTTGTTGTCTGGAGCATATAGTATTTGGGACTGGAATCGAGCGTGTCGTTGTCACTTAAGCCATTTCTGTCCTACGATCAAGAATCCCGAATATGTATTGCCGATCCAGCCGTAACAATATATATATATATATATATATATATATATAAACAAAAGCCTATATAAATGGCTAGACTATTATTTGATGTTAATATTCTTTTCATTAACTAAATAAAAGGAATCTAAAATAACAATTCAAACTAATAGTTATAAAAATAAACTGATATCACAAAAACTGGTAAAATGTAGGAATAAATTGAGTGACAAAGCAACCATTGAGTGAGAGGAATACAAAAGGATTGAACTGACAAAAAGGGAAATATACTGGGATTTGCGAAAATAAAAACATAGAAATTGAACAAATGAGAAGCAGCTAAAGTGGGACGCAAAGTATTACATTTGACAAATTAATTACCATAACATAGAAAAGGGGGGGATAGTTAATTACATGAATATTATTAAAGATACTAGAAACCACCTTTACATATTAAAAATCTAACGTCTAAGTTATATTTTAGATTTCTTAATTTAGTTAAAGATCAGAAAAATAACATAGAACAAGTAGTCCAGCCACATAATATAGGCATTTATTTAATTTCAGGTCTGACAATGGTTTACCGGTATGTTTAAACAGAATCGTTTACTATCTTCGTGGTGCAATGCATAAGGTGTTGATTTTCGGTGTGAGCATCCTGGGTTCGAATTCACGGACTGCCACATGTGTTTGTAAATTTCATTAATCGATTTTAGGAGTATAGTTGGTTGTTGGAAGGAACATAATAATTGATATTGGTTCAGGGGTAATTTATCGAGAGGACTTCCCTAGTGGTTAAGGCCCCATTAATTGCTCTTTCCACTCACATATGCATAGCCTACGTGAGTTGCAGTTGGGATGTGTGTACATGCTTAGATTGATATGCAGGATTCGAAGTTGCATAATAAATCGTAGGCAGTGTCCACCATCCTTTAACTGTCTTCGTGGTGCGATGCATAAGGCGTTGATTTTCGGTGTGAGCATCCTGGGTTCGAATCCACGGACTGCCACATGTGTTTGTAAATTTCATTAATCGATTTTAGGAGTATAGTTGGTTGTTGGAAGGAACATAATAATTGATATTGGTTCAGGGGTAATTTATCGAGAGGACTTCCCTAGTGGTTAAGGCCCCATTAATTGCTCTTTCCATTCACATGTCCATAGCCTACGTGAGTTGCAGTTGGGATGTGTGTACATGCTTAGATTGATATGCAGGATTCGAAGTTGCATAATAAATCGTAGGCAGTGTCCACCATCCTTTAACTGTCTTCGTGGTGCGATGCATAAGGTGTTGATTTTCGGTGTGAGCATCCTGGGTTCGAATCCACGGACTGCCACATGTGTTTGTAAATTTCATTAATCGCTTTTAGGAGTATAGTTGGTTGTTGGAAGGAACATAATAATTGATATTGGTTCAGGGGTAATTTATCGAGAGGACTTCCCTATTGGTTAAGGCCCCATTAATTGCTCTTTCCATTCACATATGCATAGCCTACGTGAGTTGCAGTTGGGATGTGTGTACATGCTTAGATTGATATGCAGGATTCGAAATTGCATAATAAATAGTAGGCAGTGTCCACCATCCTTTAACTGTCTTCGTGGTGCGATGCATAAGGTGTTGATTTTCGGTGTGAGCATCCTGGGTTCGAATCCACAGACTGCCACATGTGTTTGTAAATTTCATTAATCGATTTTAGGAGTATAGTTGGTTGTTGGAAGGAACATAATAATATATATATATATATATATATATATATATATACAGTATACATATATATATATATATATATATATATATATAAATATACAGTATACATATATAATTCATATGCTATCCATTTCTTTCACTTCTCATTATTTTTAGATTCTGTTACCTCTACTAGAATTAAGTCCTGACCTCGCTTGAATCATAAGGCTTGTGTAGTCACTGAATCTATGACAATTTATGACAATCTATGACACTCTATGTAAGTCTCTCTCCCTAGTCGTGAGCGTCCCCTTGCCCTCCACCACCACAAATCTGTGTTCTTTCTTTATGCCGGCCATTGTACTGCCTCGGACCCTTCCAACTCCATATACACTCGCCACTTTTTATCCACAGCCTCAGAGTCCGCATTTTAGTTTTCTGGGCTGGTTGGGGCAGTTGGGGTGTCTTGCAGCTGCTCATCTCGTGGACTTATTCCCTTGTCAACACAACCTTCATACCATGTTGCATATTAATTTAGTTAGCTTCAATATATTTTTCCTGATCTACAGTAATGCAAACTGAGTAAAATACACATTAATGAGGATAGCTTTCTTTTGTCGTGGTCAACTTTTCGCTTTCGCAAGCTCTTCCGAGTCACTGACAGACAAATGGAAGCATATACAAAGCAGCTAAACATACCCTAAGCTAATCTAATCTAATAACTTACAACCTAGCATATTCTAGCGACTAGAATCTAGCCTATCTAACCTAGCCTAGCCTAACCTTTCAAATCAAACCTAACATGGGGACTCTACAGTCTTAAGAAGGGATAGGCGTATTTATTTGCTCATTTGTATATAGTTTTATAATTTGTCTAGTTTCCTCCCTAGATTTCCATCAAGCTTTAAAAAAAAAAAAAAAAAAAAACACACACACACACACACACCCTAACACCCTCCTTCAAGATAAATTTGTATTTTTTCGATATCAAAATGTCCCGGCCGAAGGCCATTTCCTCTTAAATTAGAGGCTCGTTTTCGCTCGCCAGGAAAAAATCGACAACTATATGACTCGGAAAATCTTACTATTAACAAAGAAATGGGTCAAAATGTCTTAAAATCGCCAAACTAATGAACCGAACGTCATTAAATCTGAAAACTATTGGGGCTAAACACGAGGAAGAAGGGGGGAGCAGAAGAACGACCCATATCCCCTTAACATTATAACCGCAACCTCTTGTAGCTCAGTTATAGTTGCAGAAAACTGCTTGTATATTTACATTCCTATTTACTGGTTGACTTTAAAAATGTTAGAAATGTCAATAATTGCTCAAGTCCTATATTTGAGTCATGTGAGGCTAGGTCTCGTAATTTGTAGAATCACCATTATGAAAGCACAATAGATATAAGTATTTTAAAGGGGGAAGGGTTTATTTATTGATATATTTATGCATGAATTATTTTGTATTTAGTTTCCTCCCTAGACAGACATCAAGCTTAAAAAAACATCCCCAAGAAAATTGTCCCGGCCGCAGGCCTGTTCCTCCTAAACTACAGGCTCCATCGCTCACCAAGAAAAAGTCGACACCTAAATGGCACTAAAGGCCTTAATATTGGAAAACACAAAATGGGGCGAAAGGTTTTTAAATCGCCAAATGAGTAGGGCGAACGTCTTAAAATGTGGAAAATATTGGGGCTAAACATAAGGCAAGAAGAGGGTAAACAAAAATAAAAAACAAACAAAATCCCACTAAGTTGAATTAGGCTAGGCTTGCTCGTCTCAATACTAGGCTATATCGGTTACCATACTGTATGAAGGAAAAAAATAAAAATAAATAAATATATACAGTACATATATATACAGTATATATATATATATATATATATATATATATATATATATATACAGTATATATATATAAATAATCTGCCTCCCCTTCCTGCTCTCTTCTCCCTCACCAACTTTAAGGGGAAGCATTATTTTTTCTGAACCCCCTTCTCCTTCATGTTTAGCCCCAATAATGATCTCATTTTATGATTTTCACCCATTTATTTGTCAATATTAAGACTTTTCGTGCCATTTAGGTGTCGAATTTTTCTTGGCGAGCGATAGCGAGCCTGTAATTTAGGCTTCGGCCGGGACATTTTCTACCGAAAAATGTAAAAATATATTTGGGATTTTTTTTTTTTTTTCCTGTGTGTTTTTTTGTTTTTGTAAAGCTTGATAGAGGTCTAGGTACCAAACTAAAACAAATACATATATACCGGTAATAATAACAATATATATATATATACATTAAATAACGTCCCCTTAAATCTGGTGGTTGTTGTTGCCCACTTGTTCTTGGCCCATGTTTCTGTGTGGGCCCTATCCCTTGATGATTATGGTGGTTTCCTCGTCGGTGTGTGTATGTGTGTGAGTATTGTTTTTGCCCACTTGTTCTTGGCCAATGGTTCTGTGTGGACTCTGTCCCTTGATGATTATGGGGTCTTCCTCGTCCGTGTGTGTGTGTATGCGCGCTTGTATTTTTGTTTTGATTTTTTTGTATGTGCGCTTGTATTTATGTGTGTGTGTGTGATTGTATTTTTGTGTTGTGTGTTTGTGTGTTCTTGTATTTCTGTGTGTGTGTGTGTTGGTGTTTTCCTCTTGTTCTTGGTCAATGTGTGTCTGTGATGTGTCCCTTTATGACCGTGGTGTCTATCTCGGCCTAATGTGGTAATGCTGTTTTATAGTATATATTTTGAGCATGCAGCCAATGAAGTTGAAAACACACAATTCCTTTACCTAACTTAGCCTAAATAATCAACATGTTGACGTTGGCTTCCATAGGAGCGCCTACATATCTCAGAAGTGGTAGGATGTAGACAGGGAACCACTGTGGCTGTTTGTACGAATGTCTGTGTGTGTGTGTTTGTGTGTGTGTGTGTGTGTGTGTGTGTGTGTATGTGTGTGTGGGGGGGGGGGGGGGGGGGGGGGGTGTTTGCTGCTATACTCTCGTTCTTGGGCAATGTTTCGGTCTGTCCGGATGGTCTTCCTTGGTGTTTATGGTCCTCGCGTCCTAGTATCGTAGTATTGGTTTATATTTATTTTGACTGTGTATATGTGTGTATGTGTGTGTGTGTGTTGCTGTGTTTGTGTGATGTGTGGTGTGTGTGTGTGTATGTGTGTTATTATCCTCGTCTTCTTGGTTAATGATTCTGTCTATCAGGGTTGCGTCCCTTGATGATTGAGGGGATTGACTTCCTCTGATGTGATAATGTTGTCTACTAGTTTGTGTGAATGATGGATGTGGGTTTACCTGTGTGTTGGTATATATGTGGGTGAGTGTGTAGGGTTCTTGTCTGAATGTTTGTTTGCCCATTTATAATATTTCAGTCACATAATTATTAGCTAGTGTAATGCATGTATCGATGTGTGTGTGTGTGTGTGTGTGTGTGTGTGATTTTTCTTAATGTTATAATTATGTTATAATGTTATTCATGTAATGCAGAGTAAAGCCTTTATTGTCTCATTACCTGTATTGTATTTAGTTTAATTTGCATATAATCGTCATTATGATTGTATATACATATATATATATGTACGGTATATGTTATCTGTTATATAGTAAATTACTGTCAGGTTTATACACATTTTCCCTTTGTTGATTTTCCATTCACCGTTCTTATTTGGCGCCTCGTTGCCTTGGATGACAGTATAAGGTGGATGACAGTACACAACACAGATATGTTTCCGTCGATCTCAATTTCTGACCAATGCTCTCCCTGAAATGAATGGCTATGTGGAGGTTCTGGACGACTCAACTATATATACTCTGTTTCTTTTCAGTTGACGATAAATTGAATCCCTTAGCAGCTAATTTGTCGATACTTGGTGGAAGAATATGAAACTACTGCGCCTCCATCATATTAAGACCAAGGTTTTATAATGAACATAAGAACATAAGAAAATGGGAGTCTGCAGAAAGCCGATTGGCCCAAGCAAGGCAGATCCCTGTCCCACACAACCCCAATTACAAAGCCCAATTATAGGCTTAACACTCTAATACCCTGAGGATCATCTTACCAAAACGGTTAGAGATTAACGCAGGATATCGGGGGTCTGCAGAGCGCTGATTGGCCCAACCCGGCTGATCCCCCTTCACACCCAACCCTTCTCGTCCATATGCTTATCCAATTTTATCTTAAAGCTCCCTACCGTTTGTAATCCCACTATAGCACTTGGTAGTCCATTCCACCCATCTACAACTCTGTTACCAAACCAATATTTGCCTATATCTTTTCTGAAACGAAATTTATCTAATTTGAAACCATTGGTACGAGTTCTTTCGCTATCACTGAGCTTTAGTACATTTGTCATGTCCCCTTTGTTAATCCCACTAACCCACTTGAACACCTCTATCATATCCCCTCTAACTCTGCGTCTCTCTAACGAATGTAAACCTAATTTCTTCAACCTTTCTTCATACGGAAGATTTCTAATATTATGGATCATTTTTGTCATTCTACGCTGAACTCTCTCCAATGAATCTATGTCCATTCTGTAATAAGGACACCAATATTGGACAGCATAATCCATATTGGGTCTCACTAATGACAAGTAAAGTTTTAAGATAACATCAGCAGTTCTGTTACTCACACTCCTAGAGATGAACCCGAGAATCCTGTTTGCCTTATTACGAACGCTTATACACTGTTTTCTAGGCTTCAAATCATTGCTAACAAACACACCTAGATCTTTCTCACAGTCTGAATTTTCTAATTCTAAAATAGCTAGTTTATATTTAAACATTTGTTTGCATCTTCCCTATCTTTAATACCTTGCATTTGTCAATGTTAAACTTCGTCTGCCAATTTACTGACCATTCATGTAAGGTATCTAGATCCCTTTGAAGGCATTCTATATCGCTATCTGAATCAATTGATCTCCCCATTTTAGTATCGTCTGCGAATTTACTTATCCTACTAGTTATACCTAAATCTAGGTCATTTATGTATATAAGAAACAACAGGGGACCTAATACCGATCCCTGGGGGACACCACTTTTGACTGCTCCCCACTCTGACTTGGTACCATTTATGCTGACTCTCTGTTTCCTACCAATTAGCCATGACCTAATCCATCCCAACAACCACCCTCCTATTCCATGTGCCTCAACCTTTCTCATCAATCTCTCATGAGGGACTCTGTCGAAAGCTTTACTGAAATCTAAATATATAATATCATATGACTTGTCACTATCTACTGCTTCATATACCTCTGAGAAAAAGCTAATCAAATTAGTAAGGCAAGAACGTCCCTGAGTGAATCCATGCTGAGAAGAATTTATTAAGTAAAATTTTACTAAGTGGCTTCTAATTTTCCTAGCAATAATAGACTCTAGCAATTTTCCTATGATTGATGTGAGACTAATGGGACGGTAATTGGATGCTATCGATTTATCACCTTTTTTGAAGATCGGAACTACATTTGCAAGCTTCCAAGCTTCTGGAACTAAACCTGTTTCTAATGATTTGTTAAATAAAAATGCTAATGGTCTACTTAACTCATCTCTGCATTCTTTTAATACTCTAGCATATACCTCGTCAGGACCAGGCGATTTTTGAGTTTTCAGTCTGTCAATTTCCTTAAGCACATAATTTCTACTTATACTAACTGTACTTAACATATTTTCTATACTATCACTATATACCATATTGACTTCTGGAATCTGTGCCAAATTTTCATTAGTGAAAACGGAAAGAAACTGACTATTTAATGTACTGCACATTTCTAAATCATTTTCTGTTATTTCTCCTATTGAAGTTTCTAGGGGGCCTATTACATCCCTAACTTTAGATTTGTATAGTTGGTAAAAAGCTTTAGGGTTATTTTTTGAGTCACTGGCTTTCCTTATTTCATAATTTCTTTTTGCTTTCCTGATTTCCTTTTTGACCTGTCTTGATAGAGTCTGATAGTATATATGTAAATGATTTTCGCCTTTCTTTATTTTTCGATATATTCCTTTCTTTTTTCCTATAAGATCTATTAGCTTATCAGTCATCCATTTTGGTTGGTTCGGCGTCGATCTAAATCTTCTTTTAGGGATATATTTATTTTGAGCATTGTGGAGTGAAGCAATAAACTGGCTATATGTAGGTGGCAAGTTTAACTCTGGCATATCCTGACTTAATTGCCTAACTAAGGATATGAGTACCATATTCCACTACAAAATCTTCAAAATAACTGAGAAATCTTGATGGGAACTTTGCAATTTACCGTCAGTTGAAAAGAAACAGAGTATAATGGACCATATACCCTAGATCTCAACCCGTGCCACATCAACCAGGGCCCAGCAAAAAAAAAAAAAAAAAAACAGTGCCATAATTACTTCTAACCTATCTGAAGGGGGGAGGTTTTATTGACTGGTCAATTTATTTATTTATCTATTATTATTTAGTTATCTATTACTTACTTATTCTTGTCTTATTATCTTAGTTTCCTCCCTAGAGTTCCATCAAGCTTAAAAAAACATCTCCAACATCCCCCATCTAGATAAACGTGTAAATTTTTCGGTAGAAAAATGTCCCGGTCAAAGGCCGGTTCTTCTTAAATTACAGGCTTGCTATCGCTCGCCTGGAAAAAAATCGACACATAAATGGCACGAAAGGTCTCAATAATAACAAAGAAATGGGGCGAAAGGTCTTATAATCGCCAAACTTATGGGCCAAACGTCTTAAAATTTTAAAACCAGTGGGACTAAACACGAGGGAGAAGGAGAGCCAGAATAAGCAACCATTTCCCTCCCTAAAGCTAACAATATACTGGTTGACTATAGGCCCTAAGATATATTAATACCGATGGAAGTGGTATACGGGTGTAATTAACTTGCTTGTTCGTCAAGGGGAATCCACGCAATGCGAGCTAAGCTCATTATTATCGCGCCTCCTTAACTGGGAATGTATTGCGTGAAATGCATGTTAAGTGTTTATGTATCGTTGGAATGGCTGTGGATGTGTGTGTAGTCTGTATTTTAGCCAATTGGCGACATCTGGAAACGAAGGCTTAGGGTTAATCTGTACGGTACCATTCTCTTCTCACTACGGTACCAGTCTCACCCGAAGGCTTAGGTTGACCAGTAGCTTAGGTTGACCAGTACGATACCCATCTCACCTTGTAACCAATCACCAACCCCAGATGGGACGTCACAACTTCGTCCACTTATACCAGCTTACTATTTATACTGCTAGGTGAACAGAGGCTACACCATTAGGAGACTTGCCCAAATGTGTGTGTGTGTGTGTGTGTGTGTGTTGGGGAGGGGGGGGGGGGGTTTCCGGTCGGACTTAAGGGGAGATGGTTCACTTTTTGGTCGACTTTGTTCATTTATTCATTATTTTTTCTAGTTTCCTCCATCAAACTTTAAAACACAAAAACATTCATTAGATCCCCCTTGTAGTTTTATTTGTACATTTTTCGGTAGAAAAATGTCCCAGCCGAAGGCCGATTCTTCCAAAATTACAGGCTCACTATTGTTCGCCAGGAAAAAAATCGACACCTAAATAGCACGAAGGGTCTTAATATTGACAAAGAAATGAGGCGAAAGGTCTTAAAATCGACAAACTAATGGGGGAAAACATCTTAAAATCTGAAAACTAATGGGGCTAAACATGAGGAAGAAGAGGGACCAGAAAAACTACCCATCTCCCCTTAACCCTTTCAGTACCGGTGCTGTCCTTTCATTATATGCTGGCTACTATTAGACGATTTGTTTCAGTTATCTAAGGACCTCCAGCAATTATCAGGGTTCAAACTATCTCGCTCATCCCGTCTTACTAGCACAGATCCGTCGTAAACTGCACACAATCGTCTAAATATAGGTAAAATATAATACAAAAAGACGTCGCCGATACCAAAAGGGTTTAAATAAATCCCTTGAAACCCTCGCCCCTCCCCCTCGTTGCTTATATAGTTAATTGACCCTTTAGGGGGAACTACTTTAGGGGGAACTACTTTAGGGGGAACTACTTTAGGGGGAACTACTCGCTTTTTATGGACCTCCTTTTCCCTCGTTTTTAGCATATTAGTTTTTTTTTAGATTTTAAGACGTTCCTTCCACATTAGTTTATCGATTTTAAGACCTTTCGCCCCCTTTCTTTGTTAATATTAAGACCTTTCGTGCCATTTAGGTGTCGATTTTCTCCTGGCGAGCGACAGCGAGCCTGTAATTTTAAGAGAAACCTGCCTTCGGCCAGGACATTTTTCTATCGAAAAAAATATTTACAAATTCATCTTGAAGGGGGGTCTAGGGGGTGTATTTCGAAGTTTGATGGAGGTCTAGCGAGGAAACTAAAACATAAATAAATACATTAATTAATAACCCAAAATAACCGGCCACTATCCCCTTAAAGTTCGTGTTTGGAAGATAAACCTGCGTCATGTGCCAGAGTCTGCTTCTGTGGTTATGGCCATTTGGAGCAATCGAAGAAAAGAATATCTATGTACTGTGCTTACAGGGACACGGACTGCTTTTTGGGCCTATACATTTAGTCACTCATAAATTCTTAGTTTCCTCGCTAGACATCCCTCAAACTTAGAAAAACATCCCCTAGAACCCTCCCCCCCCCCCCCCCTCAAGATAAATTTGTAAATTTTTCGATAGAAACATTTCCCAGTCGAAGGCCGGTTCCTTTTACAATTACAGGCTCGCTATCGCTCGCCAGGAAAAAAATCGATACCTAAATGGCACGATAGGTCTTAAAATGTATAACGAAATGGGACGAAAGGTCTTAAAATCGCCAAACAAATGGGCCGAACGACTAAAAATCTGAAAAACTAATGGGAATAAACACGAGGGAGAAAGGGGACCAGAAAAACGACCGTCTCCCCTTAAGTATATTATTATATCATCTAAATGGCCGAGGCTTCTCAAATCTCACCAGAAATTAGTCAGTAAAGAAATATTTATATATTGAGTCACATGTTTTAAAGGCGTTAATATGCGTTTTTATGTGTGTTGACCTGAGTGTTGGGTTGAAACAGGGGTGTGTGATGTCCCCGTGGTTGTTTACTGTATATATGGATGGAGTTATGAAAGAAATACTAGGAAGAGCAGTGGATGTTGGTGTATCGCTGAAAAGGGAGGGAAATGAGTGGAAGCTGCCTATACTGCTGTTTGCGGATGACACAGTTCTGATGAGTGATAATGAATGGGAGTTGCAGGGTGTGGTAAATGAGTTTGGAACAGTGTGCGCAAAACGGAATTTGAAGGTAAATGCGGGAAAAGCAAGGTTATGGTTTTCGAAAGGGGTGAAGTCACAGAGTGTGAGGTGAAGTTGAACGGTCAGGCTATGGAGATCGTCAGCTCTTTTAAGTATCTGGGCAGTGTGTTGAGTAAAGATGGGACTGTGGATGAAGAAGTGCGGGAGAGGGTGCAACAGGGGAAGAGGGTTGTAGGAACGTTGAAAGCAGTAACAAGAAATAGAGTGGTCAGTATGGAAGTGAAGAAGTCCTTGCATGACAGTGTGGTAATCCCGACACTAACTTACGGAAGCGAAGCATGGACGTCATGGAGAGACTCAGACCAAGAGTGAGAGCGGTGGAAATGAGTTACTTGAGAAGTGCGTGCGGAGTTACATGGAGGGCTAGACAGACGAATGAGGAAGTAAGAAGGAGGTTTGGTGTGGAGGTAGATGTGCTGGAAAGTGTGAAAAGGAACAACTTGAGATGGTTCGGCCATAATATTATGGAACGTATGGGAAGCGAGAGAATAACTAAGAGGGTGTGCGAGAGCGAGGTGGAAGGACAGAGAGGGAGAGGTAGACCGAAGGAGAGGTGGAAGGATGGAGTGAGGAAGTATATGAATGAAGGCAGTGCTGTTTGGGAGGAGGGGCGTCGACTGACTGGGGACAGAGGTGCTTTGGGGCGGTTCGTTCGTGGCCACCCCTTCGGGGATCATGGCGTCAGGCAATAGATAGATAGATAGATGTGTGTTGATTTAGTTATCTAGTCTTTTATTCACTCATTGTTATTATTAGTAGAAATAGTAGTAGAACCATAGAAAATGTAATAGCAAATATTATTTCGGCCCCCATAAATTCAATATTAAGGCCATTTAAATTTCATTGCAATCTTAATATTGATATCAGATTTAGCAACTTACCCTTGATGGCAACTTTTCAACATTTGATTTGAGCTCTGTCCATATACCATTTTTCTATCCTTCCATTCCGGCCTCACTTCCCCAGAATATCGGTATGACAGTCAGGAAGCGGTGATATGTGGTACTTGGAGGGAACTGGTCACCATACAGATTGGACAACCAACCACACAGACTAGATCATCATACAGAGATGTGGAGGCCAAAATATTCAGTGAGGTTATATATATATATATATATATATAAGGTCACTGGTGACCACAAGAAGCCATAATATATTATACTAGAGACCACACCATAACTATAGAAAACAAGTAACCACTGGAGACCACTGGAGACTATACGAGAAAAAAATCGAGGGACATACGGGACCACAAATGAGTCCACTAAAGACCACAGGAAACCACAGGAGACCAAACAGCAAATACAAGCGATCACAAGAGACCACAAGAGTTTGATAAAGACTACACGAGACTAATAGACCACAAGAGATACCTAGAAACCTTTAGATACCACGAGAGAGAACTAAAGGATTCTAGAGACCACAGGAGACCACGAGGGATCCCTATACTCACCACAAAAGGCTCATAGAGACCACAATAAATCACTAGATAAAATAAAAGGCCCCTAGAGACCACGAGAGATCACTAGAGGCCAAACACGAAGTCCAGTACAAGAGACCACAACTGATCCCTAGAAACCACAAGAGGTCCCTGGATACCACAAAACGCCAATAGAGACCACAAAAGGCCAATAAAGAAGATATGATACTCTAGCCTAGAGACCAAGAGAGACCAGAAGGAACCTCAAAACTAGAAATTATAGAACAAGAGACCATAAAAGACCAAGGATAAACAAGAGGGGACCACACAAGACCCCAATATAGACCACCAGAGACCACAAAAGACCACCCGGTAACCAAAGGGCCCACCACAGACTAATGGACGCGCCCCGGCTCATCCCAGGTGGGCCTTTGTTGTTGTGAGAGGGTAAGTCTTCACGCCTACCACAAACAACCATACCCTTGTTGTTGTTGTACCTCCACCATCACCACTACCACTACAACCACTGCCACCACCATCACCACCCTGCTCCACCACTACCACCAGCATCACTCTGAACCACCACCACTACCAACTGCACCACTACTACCACCACCACCACCACAGCCACCCATCACGCACCACCACCACCCTGCATCACCACCACTACCACCATCATCACTCTGAACCACCACCACTACCAACTGCACCACTACTACCACCACCACCACCACTGCCACCCATCATGCACCACCACCACCCTGCATCACCACCGCTACCACCACTACCATCATCACCCTGCACTACCACGACCATCCTGTTCCACCACCATCACCACCGCTACCACCACTACTACCATCATCACTCTGCACTACCATCACCACCACCACCCTACACCCACACCATCACCACACTACTCTGTATCCTGCAAGCATTACTAAAGTTGAAGAACGGTTGAAACACAACGCCTAATGTGGTATGCCTTACTTAGCTAAGGGATATATCACACACACTTTATATAACTATATATTCTATACATCACTGGGGTTAAGGGGACACTGACTGTTTGTTTGGTCTATTAATTCATTTATTATTATTATTATTTTTGTTTTTAAAGTTTCCTCCCTAGACCTCCATCAAGCTTAGAAAAACACCCCCTAGACCCCCCTTCAAGATAGATTTGTACATTTTTCGGTATAAAAATGTCCCGGCCAAAGGCCGATTCCTCCTTAAATAACAGGCTCGCTATCGCTCGCCAGGAAAAGATCGACACCTAAATGGCACGAAGCGTCCTAACATTGACAAAGAAATGGGGTGAAAGGTCATCAAATCTCCAAACTAATGGAACCAACATCTTAACATCTCAAAACTAGTTGGGCTAAACATTAGGGAGAAGGGGATCCAGAAAAAACGGTCTGCCTCCCCCCAACAGTCTCTTGTCCAACAGTCTGCATTTTGTGTAAATGGTAAAACATAGGAGCAATATTTTAAGATATAGTGTACTCCGCACCCTTCATCATCCCCTAGAGTAAGCATACAGGTACTGTATAATTATACAAACATTGGACTGAGGTAGGAAAAGTGTATCTCCATCCAATTTGTGCCTAATTCCCGAAGAAGGACAACAACAAGAAGATCAAAAGTGAGGCAACCATAGATGGACCTTCTTTGTGTCCATGCGGAGGTAAAAAATTATGAACTGATTAAAAAGTTAAGCGAGGAAAGGAGGAAGATGACTCGAACACCTTTCCCTGCACCGGCTTATAAATTGATCCCTCTAGTGGGTCTTCCTGCACCTCTCTCACCAGCCCATTTTTCTTGGGGATATATTTCTGGGGCGAAGATTGGAAGATGCATTTTCCGTCTAGGCGTTCATCTAAGGTTTCAGGATCGACGATGGAGGGAGGGGATGAAAGGTCCTGGAGCTTGGACTGATTTTACTCATTCTATGTGGTTTCATGTTATTGCTTTTATGTCTTACTCAATCATTTTTCTACTTATTCTATCTTATCTATTTTCATATAAACGTTCTTGCTTCCTGATATCTGTGGTGCAGCATTCCAAACTGTGAAGTTAGCATGATACTGAACCTTCGAACATCAACTTTTAATTAATAAGAAATGTATTAAAATGTTAAGTGGAATCCTTTTCACCAGAGCTAACTTCCCACTGAGCTATACTCCATTCAATTTAAGTTGGTCAAAAATCATAACTACTAACCTCTATATCTCAGAAATGTTTAGAGTAATCGAGCTAATATTTCTACCAACAAAACCTTCAAGCATTTTCCGTTGTAAATTCATTCGCCAATCAGTTTTCCAATTATCTTACTAACAATATTCCTAATGAAGCTTAGAAATCATATTGTCAACATTTTTAAGTGGGTAGGGTTTATTCAATTGTTTATTTACATATTTATATAATATGATTTTAGTTTCCTCCCTAGACCTCCATCAAACGTAAAAGAACATCTTCAAGATCCCCCTTTCAGATAGATTTGTACATTTGTCTGTAGAAAAATGTCATGGACACAGGCCGATCCTCCAAAATTACAGGCTCGCTATCGATCGCCATCAAACATAATCTACACCTAAATGGCACGAAAGGTCTTAAAATCGACAAAGAAATTAAGCGAAATATCTTAAAATCGACAAACTAATGGGGGCGAACATCTTAAAATCTCATAACTAATGGAGCTAAACATGAGGGAGAAGGGGGTAAAAAAAAAATAAAAAAAAACATGCTGGAGCTGATAACACACACACACACACACACACACACACACACACACACACACACACAAGACACCAAACTAATCAACGGGCATATTACCAACCTGTCACAATGCCGCCGGGCTGTCAATCAAACGTACCATCAAATAAATTAAGTCTTTCAATTACTGAGCCATAAAATGAAGCTGTCGTGACGTTAAAGATATAAAGCAATAAGTCGATCGGAGAGTGCTATAATTTGTGGCTGTCATGCTGTCAGTTACCTAAAGAGACATCTACCTGTTCTCATTATATATATACCATATATATATATATATATATATATATATATATATTCTTGTTATAGTTTCCTCCCTGGACCTCCATCAAGCTTTACAATATATCCCCATGATCCCCCTTTGAGATAGATTTGAACAATATTCGGTAGAAACATTTCCTGGCTTCAAAATTACAGGCTCGCTATCGCTCGCCAGTAAAAAACTGACATATAAATAGCACGAAAGGTCTAAATATTGACAAAGAAATCGGGCATAAGATCTTAAAATCGCCAAACTAATGGGGCGAACGTCTTAAAATCTCATAACGAATGGGGATAAACCTTACGGAAAAGGGGTCCAGAAAAATCATAAACCTCCTATACGTTCCTTGTATGGATGTTAATATAAGTGGAGGGGATTATATATATTATAATGTGTGTGTGTGGATGGTCATAATTATATAGTGTGCATGATTTATGTAGCGATATATACTGTAGATAATGAGTGTGTGGGTTGGTGAATTCTTATGACATACAGTATATTGTTGTACATATTATTATATCAGTATTTTATATAAACAGGTAGTTGATCTGCTATCAAATATAGTCTAAGCTCAAATAGACTAATCGACCTCATTTTATATATACATTCAAACTTGTATATAGTTCAATGTTCTCTTATATGTTAGACTAATTTAGGTTAGGCTCGGTTAGACTAAATTCAGTATTAATGGTGGAATTATTTAGGAACTGCTCATTTCTGTTCATATTAAGGGGGTATTTGCTGGTTTTTGTTACCCCTTCTCCCTCTTGCTTAGCCCCATTAGTTTTGATATTTTAAGACGTTTGGTTCATTAGTTTGGCGATGTTAACACCTATCGCCCTATTTCGTTGTCAATTGTATAACCTTTCGTGCCATTTAGGTGTCGATTTTTTCCTGGCGAGCGATAGCGAGCCTGTAATTTTAAGAGGAACCGGCCTTCGTCCGGGACATTTTTCTACCGAAAAATTTACAAATTTATCTTGCAGGGGGTGTCTAGGGGGTGTTTATATAAGCTTGATGGAGGTCTAACGAGAAAACTAAAAAATATATGAATAAATTAATAAATAGACCAAAAAACCAGCAACTATCCCCTTAAACAAGCGTGTAAGTGGGGAGATTATAGGCACCAATCGAGCAGGGCAGTACCCAGGGGAGGCCACATAGGCACATAAGGAGTTGCTGGATCACCTGTTTCATTTGCCTGGCTTCCCCCACTGTTTCTCTTTGTGCCTCACCTACACAGAGCGTAATCCAGCTAACTCTCACAAACACCTCCTCCTCCTATTCGTTTCACTACACTTAACCCCATCAGCACCATGGCGCCCTTTTAACCTGCAGCTTATGAATGGTCTATTATAGCTATTGGTGTCCACTGAATGCAACATCCAAATTTCATTAAATTCCATATTAATGGATTGTAGAGAATGTGCCATGTTAAATTTTAGGGGTCGGGTGAGCCAATCGTAACTTGATGTGTTTGTTTGTATGTGTGTGTTTGTTTGTACGTGTGTGTGTGTGTGTGTGTGTGTGTGTGTGTGTGTGTGTGTGTGTGTGTGTGTGTGTGTGTGAATTCGTTAGGTAGCCAGTATGTCTCTGAAAGAACCATCGATGTATGCCGAAAACTTTTATTTTTATGTTTTATTTATCTATTAATTTATTTGTATTGTATTTATTGTAATGTATTCATTAATGTATTTATTTGTATTGTATTTATTGTAATGTATTCATTAATGTATTTATTTGTATTGTATTTATTGTAATGTATTCATTAATGTATTTGTGCTTATGGTTGAGGGGGGTATATTGGCCTCACCGAATGCTGGCCAAAGGTTAAGGGGAGGCAGACCGTTTTTCTGGACCCCCTTCTCCCTAATGTTTAGCACCACTAGTTTTGAGATTATAAGACGTTTGGCCTATTAGTTTGGCGATTTTAACACTTTTCGCCCTATTTCGTTGCCAACTTTAAGACCTTTCGTGCCATTTAGGTGTCGATTATTTCCTGGCGAGCGATAGCGAGCCTGCAATTTTAAGAAGAAACGGCCTTCGGCGGGGATATTTTTCTACCGAAAAATATACAAATTTATCTTGAAGGAGGGTCTAGGGGGTGATTTTCCAAGCTTGATGGAGGTCTAGGGAGGAAACTAAAACAAAATATATGAATTAATGAATTATTAGACCAAATAAACGGCCAGTCTCCCCATAATTGGTTTCTATGCTGGAACCAAATGAGGGTACTGGCAAAGTTTCCTCTAAATGTGTCCATTAATTATTTAACTCCTGCTGTACCAAAGACGTCTATTACATGTTATTCTTGCTTCATTTAGAGTACTTTGTGCAGTTTAAGAAGGATCTGTAGTAGTCAAGAGGGTTAAGGGAGGTAGATCGAAGCCTGATAATTGCTGGAGGCCCCTTTTAAACTAAATAACATTGTCTACTAGTAGCCAGAATATATAGTTAAAAAGACGTCGGCGGTACAGAAGGGGTTAACCATCCTGCTGACAGACAGACAGACAGAGAGACAGACAGACAGCGACGAACACATAATCTCCGCAAGCTTAGTTCGGCGAAGATAATCACTTTATATCCGTCAACTCCCCATTCATCCCGACTTGGTTAATTAAGGGGGTAGAATTCGCTTGTTCTATACCCCCTTCTCCCTCATGTTTGGCATATTAGTTTTGAGGTTTTAAGACGTTCATTCCGTTAGTTTGGCGATTTTGAGACCTTTCGCCTAATTTTTGTTATCAATATTAAGACCTTTCGTGCCCTTTAGGTGTCATTTAATTCCTGGCGAGCGACAGCGAGCCTCTAATTTTAGAAAGAACCGGCCTTTGGCCGGTAAGTTTTTCTACCGAAAAATATACAAATTACCTTGAACGGGGGTCTAGGGGGTGTTTTTCTAAGCTTGATGAAGGTCTAGCGAGGAAACCCAAAACAAAAAAGATATATATATATATATATATATATATATATATATATATATATATATATATATATATATACAGTATATACTGTATATATGGACCAAAAACCAAGCACTACCCCCTTAACACTATATCGTGAATGAATAATGATAAGTTATAGAGGGGAAGCATACAGTATAAGTTATAGAGGGGAAGCATACAGTATAAGTTATAGAGGGGAAGCATACAGTATAAGTTATAGAGGGGAAGCATACAGTATAAGTTATAGAGGGGAAGCATACAGTATAAGTTATAGAGGGGAAGCATACAGTATAAGTTATAGAGGGGAAGCATACAGTATACTTCATGGACTGAGAAGTGGAGCTATGGTAAAGATACAACAAGGGACTGGAGTTCTCGAAAAGGGGCTCCAGTCCTGACGCGATTCTTGACTTACAATGTGCTGGCTTAATAATCCAGAGGGGTTGATAGCCTCTGAAGTCCTATTTTCAACTAAATAAAGATACAGTTGTTTATTCCGTCTTCAGTTCACCTTCTCAAGAGTTAATAGAAACCATCATATTTTTTCCTATACACTTTGTTAAGGGGGGTGACCTGCTTTTTTTTCTCTCCTATTCTCTTTCTCTGGCTTGTATCCATTTGGCCCCGTTCAGCCTACTGTTTTAAGACGTTTATCCTCATCCAGGTATCAATGTTTTACTGGTGAACGGTAGCGAGCCAGCATATTAGTAGGGGCATTTGCTTGGAATCCGTGACCATTTTGTTCCTACCTTTTTCTCTCGATGGATTTGACAACCTGAACCATTTTAAAGGAAAATTAGCTCCTTTGCCCCTCTGAAAAATGACGGCTAACTCTGCTAGAGCCCAATATTAAAAATGGCCGCCAATGCCATCTTGAAAAACATGAAATGTAATATCTCTGGCATCAGATGAGCTACAAGGACGAATGAGGTGTCCTTTTTCACTAATTCTGGCATTACAAATCCACTGGAATGGTTATTGTATTGTATTGTATTGTATATTGTATTGTTATTGTATTGTATTATACCAATTGTACATACTAATCTGCCACTTCACTGTCACTACATGATTCACTGTATGAGCCACTATCAGAATCACTGTCCTCACTTTCGCTGCTATCATCACTGTTGTTCTCTGCCTGCGGTGTATATCTAATATTACTTTTTTACTGTTTCAGATGGATCGCATGCCCATCTGATGAAAATCGACGACTTGTGAAGTAACTGAGTTATCTGCTCAACAGGTGGCGTTGTGTGTGTGTAAGTGTGAGAGTCCGAGTGTAGGGGGTGAGACAGTGAAGCACGGGAACGAGGTGGCTTCAGAGATGGGGTCGTTTCGGGCCATGAGTGAGCACCGTGCCTCATGTGAAGGCAAGATGGCAGGTGCTCGTTGTACTCTACGTGCTTCACATGTCTCACTCCCTAGACTGGAACAAGATCTCACAGGCTTCACTGTTCATTGTAAAGCGGTGAATGTTAAGGCTCTCAGCCTATGCCCGAAAGGAAGTAAGTTGGAATATAGAAAAAACAAAAAACAAAAACAAAACGAAATAATGGATAATAGAAGAGAGAGTGAAGAGTTACCAGACAAGACATTAAATGAATACGAGTGCATTTTACTCTGTGGTAAGCGATGTACCGCAGATGATCGTTTGGAAAACATTACACCTGAGAAGTGGGAATCCATCCGGGAAAAGTCTTTACAATGGAAAGAACTTGATAAGTTTCAACATATACATGAAAATGTGGATTGGGAGAAGGGACCAAAGGGTCACCACATGCATAGCACTTGTTACGCATCATTATCCAGCAAGCGCAAGCTCTCTCAAGCCGAAAAACGCAAACACAAATCCGAGGAATGTCTTGAAAGAGATGAAGCATCAGATCAACAAGACCCTTCCCCAGAGGCCAGTGCACCTAAAAGGCTCCGCTCCAGTATGGGTGTCCTTCACGATAAGACTCTATGTGTGTGGTGCATGAAAGGGGCATACAAGAATAGTGATCGTGACAAGCAGATTTTACTCCTATGAACAGTAGATGCCTGGACTAAATTCAAGTTACATACTGTCCGTCTGGAAGATGAGGTCGTGAGATTGAGACTTGACACTCTGATTGCATCCATCCCAGATAGTCAAACAGCATTTGGGTTGGAAATCCGCTACCATCGTGCGTGCTGGCGCAAATATGTAAGCGACCACAAGCCCCTTTCAGATGAAAGCACTCAACATCTGCAGCGTGTAAACCTCCGAGAGGCCCAAGCTATCTTCTTTCATCATATTCGTCAAGTCATCTTCAAAGACCATGAAATTCGCACACTGCAAGGCCTGCTGCAGGACTATAAGCGCATTATCTCAAATCACGGACATAACTCAGTAGTAAAATCCAGCTACTTAAAGGAAATTCTCGTCAATGAATTTGGGGAAGACATCGGATTTCATGAACGCATTCAAAAGAATGTGAGTGAACTGGTATATGATACAACAGCAGCAGGTACATACATCGAGGTGGCAATATCTTCATTGGGTGTCAGCAATGATCAGTTGGTGATGAATGTTGCGGCACGACTCAAAGAGCAAGTCATCAGAACAAATACTATTCCCTGGCTCCCATATATACACGAGTTGGAGAGAGAAGAAGACCTCAGTGAGCTCCTGCTGAAGCTGCTCACATGGCTGAAACACCCAAATTAGTCTGCAATTGATGACAGTCCATCCGTCCGATCGATTGCATCTATCCTCACAAGCTACATCACTGGAAAACGCACTGCCTTTGAGATAAATCTCTCTGTCTTGCTACATGGACTGACCAAGAGTAGGGAGATACTCGACATAATGCACAAAGATGGACTGGGCATCAGTTACAATGACGTACTTATGCTGCAAGATTTTTGGGTGGTCAATGACCTCAAGTGCTCATCTGATTGCCCCTTCGAACTAGCTGAGGGTAAGCCTGCTATCGCTATAGTCGACAACGACCATACAAACAAGACACTTCGATCCCTACAGTCAGGAATCCCAGCCTCAGACGCTCTCGCTGCCGACTTGAAATCGGCAAAGGAGGATGGCAGAAGCAAACTGAAGCAGTTCTTGAATGAGAGAGTGTATTCCAAGACCCAGTCTCTCAACGACAGAGTTCCCCGTAGCAAGCGTTTGAACTTTTCAACTCAGGAATTGAAGAAAGCAGATGGTGAGAACCTGAAGGGAAAGACTGAGGAAATGGAGTGTAATGCCTTGGCCTCTGTTCTCGGACTGGTTGAAACGAGTGGTGCCCTCAAACTTCAAGAAGTCCTGCAGCATCGTGTTACAGCCGAGTGCCTTTCCATCTTCAACGTCAATGGAACCATCCATAAGGCACAGAAAAGCAAGCTTCAACATAAACTAACTATGACTGTCATTCCAGAGCCTGATGTATACACGTCTATTATTGATATGGGCCTCATCTGGCGCCTAACAACTCCTACCATTGAAGACAGAGAGAAGGGAGACGGTACCAAGTATACCTGGGGAGATTATGCAGAGAAGTTGGTGCACTTCGTTCTAACGAGACACAAGTATGCTGAGCGCATCATTTGCGTCAATGATTCATATGATCAGAATTACACGATCAAGGACAGTGAGAGAATACTGCGCCAAAAAAAAATGCCAATCAGCAATGTCTTCATGAAGACAGAAGATAAATTTCCTTCTAGTTTTCCATGCTCTCCTGGGTAAACCTGAGAACAAAATCCGCCTTCAGGCATTTCTTCAAACGGAATTCCAGAGAACAGCAGCAACAACTAGCACCGAGATCATCTACTATGTAGTTGGCAGCACTGCAAAGAGTCTCACCACAGGCAAGCTTGTGCCAGAGCTCACATGCTCCCATGCAGAGGCAGATACGGCAATGCTCACCATATATAGTGTGCTCCGGTCAGACAGCTACACAGCAGCTGTCGTTCTTGACACAGAGGACACAGACAACTACGTGCAAGCGGCATATGTTGCTCAGAAGACAACAGGAATCCTGTGTGTGAAACGCAAACGTCAGCTTATCGATGCCCGATGTTTGTGCAGTGAGGCAATGGCTGCATCCATCATACCACTTCATGTCCTCACTGGGTGTGACCACAACTCTGGCTTCTATGGAGCAAGCAAGAAGCTCATCGCAGATCGTCTGGAGAAGTCTAAAGAGGCACACGACCTGCTAGCAGCATGTGGTACACAGCTCCTAGTCACAGAACAGGTCATCAGTGATTTGGAACGGTTTGTCATTCGATATGTCTATGGTGATACCAAAAGCAAGACCCTGGGAGATGCGAGGGCAGTGAAGTGGAGAGCTCAGAAGAAAAAAAGCACTATCCAACTTGTGCCTGACTTGGACAGTCTCCGTCCACACTTGGAGCGTGCAAACTATCTTGCATATTTGCAAAAGCATTACCAGCTCCAAAGTCACCCCTCACCGATCGGCCATGGATGGCATCTTGTAAATGGCCTATGTCTGCCTGTCCGTTCAACCCAGCCCCCACTTCCCCCATCCATACCACTACCTACAAATCCGCAGGCAGAGAACAACAGTGATGATAGCAGCGAAAGTGAGGACAGTGATTCTGATAGTGGCTCATACAGTGAATCATGTAGTGACAGTGAAGTGGCAGATTAGTATGTACAATTAGTATAATACAATACAATAACAATACAATATACAATACAATACAATAACCATTCCAGTGGATTTGTAATGCCAGAATTAGTGAAAAAGGACACCTCATTCGTCCTTGTAGCTCATCTGATGCCAGAGATATTACATTTCATGTTTTTCAAGATAGCGTTGGCGGCCATTTTGAATATTGGGCTCTAGCAGAGTTAGCCGTCATTTTTCAGAGGGGCATAGGAGCTAATTTTCCTTTAAAATGGTTCAGGTTGTCAAATCCATCGAGAGAAAAAGGTAGGAACAAAATGGTCACGGATTCCAAGCAAATTACCCTACTATATGTTTTTAATGTTTTTGACAGCAGGTTAAATTTGTACATTTTTCGATAGAAAAATATCTCCGGCGAAGCGGGATTTCTTCATATGCTGGTTCGCTATGGCTCGCCAGGAAGAAATCGACACCTACTATGGGTTTCAGAGGCCGTGTGGCAATGTTTTTCGGGAATAACTTACTACCAAATATTTGGATCAGTATGATATTTTGACAGCTTTTTTCACACCGTCCCCTAATTTTTGTCAATATAGTGCATTACCAAAAGTGTAGAAATAAGCCACTTGTTCCTGTGTCATGAGGTTAAAGTCGCACGTTAATGACTATGAAACGGACAAGGCTACCGACCGTGGCTTACCTGTGAGAATCACCAAACCATTATTGCTCCTCCATCAAACACGGTAGTTATCAGCCACCACCCAACCCTATTATCGCCTTTAAATTCAAGTAATCTGTCAATATCAAGTTTAAGTATACAAAAGTATGTATTGTTGTATAATTATACTTGATATTGACACATTACTTGAATTTAAAGGTGATAATAGGGTTGGGTGGTGGCTGATAACTACCGTATTTGATGGAGGAGCAATAATGGTTTGGTGGTTCTCACAGGTAAGCCACTGTAGCCTTGTCCGTTTCATAGTCATTAATGTGCGACTTTAACCTCATGACACAGGGACAAGTGGCTTACTTCTACACTTTTGGTAATGCACTATATTGACAAAAATTAGGGGACGGCGTGAAAACAGCTGTGTCAAAATATCATACTGATCCAACTGTTTGTTAATAAGTTATTCCCGAAAACCGATGCCACACTGCCTCTGAAACCCATAGTAGATGGGGATAAACGTCTTTAAATAGTTGGCTGAATGGGGCCGAATCGATACACGCCAGAAAAAGAAAGAAAAGGAGAGAAAAAAAGCAAGTCACCCCCCTTAAGTCATGTTGGTATACTTTACTCCATTCAAGTATGTGTGGTATAGTCTGTTATTCTGCCTGTCTGACTGGGAGTATATGTTTGGACATTTAGGATATTTATAGCCAGTATTATATTTCGTAGCACTATAAATGTGTTTATGCTCGTGTTCACGATATTCTTATTATAAAGGCTATAGATTTTGTTTCCTCACAAACATCACACTCCTAATTTGGATATGATTGAACTGTAAGAACACACTGGGAGTGGGTAATTTAGCCTTATTAATGCAATATAACCTCAATAAATACAGTCAAGATAATCTCACTTCATATCAGTTTTCTTATCGGAGCTATGATTCTATTTTATCATTCCCCGCCCCTCTTCCTTCCCTTCACTCCCTTGTTATTCGTCTTCTTTATCTTCTCTCGCATCCATTCTTCCTAAATCAGTCCTCCCTGTATCCCCGTTCTCTTCTTCCACCTCCCCCCCCTCCCCATTCCCCCATCCCACCCTCTGTTCTCCTTACCCACCCTCTGCCTCTGCCACCCCCTCCATCCACTCCCAATTCCCCACTCTGCTACCCCCCCCCCACCTCCACCTTGCTAACAGTCCAAGCTCCGCCCATTTATAAACTGCGTTTGTAAATGAATAACTTTATTTTATCCCCCCCCCCCTCAGTTACTAACCCACCTGTCCCCTACTAACTTCCTATTCCTGCCACGGACATTAGTTCCTGGGCAGTAGTTCCCTTTCCAATGTTTCCTTACCCACTCTAAACCACTGTTTGGACAATTGATCCTCAGTGTTTTGGAGGACAAGCAGCCTAGAAGGGTCACCAGACCTCTTCCCTTTCGGCCTCCCTTCTCTTCCCCCCTCCCTCCCCATTCACTCATTGTCTCCCCCCATCCACCTCTCCCTTCTCCTCCCTGGAAGAAAAAATGTGTGGGGTAAAGTTTACTGGCTCGTGTTCGAGATTCGCTTTATGCTGCATACAATATTGAGAGATACATTTCAACATTTCATCGTAATTCATGCTAAACTACTGTATATATTATCCTGCTTAATTGGCATCTCCGTATTAACTACTGTTATGATTGAATGCATAGTCATGTTATCCAATAATTCAGAATCTCGTTGTTTCAATTGCCACTATGTTGTTTCGAAGCTTCAAAGCCGCAGGAGCTCTGGGCCTCGGATCAAGGCCAGTCGGAGCCGAGAGGCAGGAGCAGGAGGTTGCGATGACAGTGCTGAAGTTTCTGTTAAATTGTGGAATACCTAACCAGGAACCAGACATTTCAACTTGGAAGAAGGTAGAAAACATTTATATTAATGTCTTAGCCTTGATTAATTTGTTGGGTAAAATTTGAATATATACTGTATATATGGTAACATTCAAGATAGCTAGAGCCGCCTTATTTACCAAGTTTTTGTATATTTTTGTTCAAGGAATGGTATTGGTCTATAATTGCACCTATACGAGCTAAACAAATTATTATTGTAGTTAACAGGAAGGTACGACTAGGTAAGTGAAGGGGTATAGGTGGCAATATGCGGAAATAGATTATAAGGGCATTTCGCCCCCCCCCCCCCCCCCTCCCCCCTCTGACCCCTTACGAAAATCTACGGTTGGGCATACCTTGTTTCAGTTTCTTGTTGTTGACTCTACGAGTGGGTGTTGAAAAGTGAGCTCCTAGCTGATGCCATCTGGCGGTCAGTTTAAAATTAATTGTCTGTAATCGGCCAATCGCAGTGAAACATGTATGCCTTTATTGTTTTTGCCAATGAGCGATTTACTTGTCATGCATACGTCATTAGGTTCAACCAATCACCTTCTTTTATTTATTTTTTCGCACATCATCCAACCCCTCCAACTAGCAGGTAGCCCTCAGTCTAAGCATGGCAGCAACTCAGTGTACCGGGTGTTCTGATGATTTTTTTGATCTCATAGATGAAATTCACCGTGACAGTAACGCGAGTTTACGTATATTACGCTCCCACGGTGTACTACCTACACGTGTGTTATGTGCAAACTGTGACCGGGAATGCAAGTACCGCTCAGATCAATTTATATGGAGGTGCACTCGTACATTTTATGCAAATAAAACAAAACGTCGCAAAGGTTGTGAGTTCTCTGTGAGTGATAGGAATGGCACATTCCTTCATAACTGCCACTTGGAAGCCTGGAAAGTTTTGGGATTTTATAAATATCTGGGTTAGAGCCATATTTTCACATAAACTTGCAAGTAAAAACCTTCACATTTCAAAGCAGACAAGTGTTGATTGGCGATCGTTTTGCTCTGAAGTGACTGAAGCTTGGTTTGAAAAGCAGGAGAGTGTCGGGGGCCCAGGTATTGCCGTAGAAATAGACGAAACTCTACTGACTCATAGAAAATACGAGAGAGGGAGGATACTGAGCCAAATTTGGCTTTTTGGTGGTATCGAGCGACAGTCCAAGCGTCGATTCATCGTCCCACTTCAAGACCCTGGACAAAAAACGAGACGCTGCTACTCTCATCCCACTCATCAAAAAATATATTAAGCCAAAAAGTGTTATTTACAGTGATAAGTGGGCTGCATACCGTTCTCTGGGATCTGAAGATTACACACATCACTCTGTCAACCACACAGAAAATTTTGTAGATCCTACTGATAAAAACATACACACTCAAAATATAGAAAGACTGTGGAGGGATGTCAAGGAGTGGGTGAAGAGGCCAGGAATCAGATCTAACTATTTGCGGCAATACCTTGGAAGGTACCTATTCATCACCACCTATCCTGATACGGCACTTCACACATTCCTACTACAAGCTGCCATACTGTATCCCCCTCTGTCTGAGCACCCCAGACTGAGACCTGTCACACGAACACCAATTCCCCTGGATGAAGACGAGGAAGATATTGATGATCCTCAACCACAATCATCAGCTTCATAAGGTTAGTACCATAATTCATTTTATAGTCTACTAGGTTGTTAGATTAGTCTAATGGTATTTTTATTTACCGGATCAGTCTGAAGATGGTTTTTTCTTAGGTTAGGTTAACTTGGCTCGGATTTCATGGATTTAGCGGGGGTGTGGGGGCGGCAGCCCCCACCCATAATACTAGGTTAGGTTAGGTTAGGTTAGGTTAGGTTAGGCTAATGTTAGGTTAGGCTAATGTTAACCCCATAATACTAGGTTAGGTTAGGTTAGGTTATTTGGTTAGGTTAATGAAAAAACTTTGCTCGGATTTCATGGATTTAGCGGGGGTGTGGGGGCGGCAGCCCCCACCCATAATACTAGGTTACGTTAGGTTAGGTTAGGCTAGGCTAGGCTAATGTTAACCCCATAATACTAGGTTAGGTTAGGGTAGGTTATTTGGTTAGGTTAATGAAAAAACTTGGCTCGGATTTCATGGATTTAGCGGGGGTGTGGGGGCAGCAGCCCCCACCCATTATACTAGTTAGGTTAGGTTAGGTTAGGTTAGTCTAGTTTAGTTTTAACCACATTCTTACTGGCTTTATCCACGTTGAAAAACACAAAAACCCGAGCCAACTTTCGAAATGAGGTTACTGTGATTTTGGACTCTGACAAATTGAAAAACACGAGCCAAGTTTGGTCAAAACTTGGCTCGGGTTTTTCCATTTTCACGTTTTGTTACTTTTAAATATTGTATTTTCAGAGTTCTTCCAATATTACCCCTTTATTTACGCCTTTTACCCCGCAATTTCCCTGATCTTCATAGCCCTCCCCACTATTTTTCCTAAGTTGAAAAAGTAGATAACCCGAGCCAACTTCTATTTCATTTCGTCTTTAACCCCACATTTTCCCTGTACTTCATAGCCCTCCCCACTATCGGGGGGCCGTATCACATCTAGATTGATAGACTTTGGGGAATGGGGTGTATCTCTATAATGAAGCATTTCCTCAAGAAATAAAGATTCAAAACACACAAATCACATGCAAACATAGCAGAAAAGTAAAGTTTTATAATTAAAACTCATATTGGTGCAATTATAGAAATTTACCCAAGGAATATAGTGTTTTATTGTTGTTTATCATATTTTGATTGGAGGATTTGCATTAACTTATCCATTATTCATTAATCTGAAGATACTCCGTCAAATGGCGCCATTTATTGGGTGAATCGCGCTTTTACAGTAGGTAAGGACAATTGTGGGGAGGCCATGCACTCTTCCAAAATGTACAAATATTATATTAGATTAGATTAACCTAACCTAACCTAACCTAACCTAACCCTAATATAATATAATATAATATAATATCATATCGTTTTTGTGAGTAACGTGTAAGCCATTTATTGGGTGATTCGCACTCACCGCATCTTTCAAAACAAAAAGAAGAGGACCCAGGTCGAAGGATTCATTGGGTGCAATGCTTTGTTTACATTCCGGACATTATTTTCGTGTTATTTTTCGGTGTAATCGGGGTGTTTCAAGTATCGATAACGAAATTCCTCCATGCGGACTATAATGAGAAAAATATGGCGAGTCTATTGGTCCCTATTTTCCCTAATAAATTATTTCTAATAAGGCGGCGAAAGAGGTCTTGAATGTTATCGTATATATAATATCGGTGGTATGTCTAAAGTTTGGGAAATTTCGTCTTGTGTGTATCACAGTGACTTTGTACTCGATATATATAATGTGGTAGCCTTTAGGATTAGCATGGGAACCCACAAATTTGTTTTTTGTTTTTTTGGACAACAAGTTATGCGGGGATTGTGTAGGGGTTTCAAGGTTGTGGTAAAGATGAGAAAGAGGGATAGGAATAGTTTTGGTTCTCCTACTATGAGTTTCAGAGGCCGTGTTACATCGTTTTTCGAGAATAAATTATTAACAAACAGTTGGATCAGTATGATATTTTGACACGTCTTTTTCTCACCGTGCCCTAATTTTCGTCAATATAGTGCATTACCAAAAGTGTAGAAATAAGCCACTTGTCCCTGTGTCATGAGGTTAAAGTCACACATTAATGACTAAGAAACGGACAAGCTACCGTGGCTTACCTGTGAGAACCACCAAACCATATTATTGCTCCTCCATCAAACACGGTAGTTATCAGCCACCACCCAACCCTATTAACGCCTTTAAATTCAAGTTATCTGTCAATATCAAAATAGAAATATACAAAAATACAAATACTTTTTGTATATTTATACTTAATATTGACAACCAACTTGAATTTAAGGGCGATAATAGGGTTGGGTGGTGGCTGATAACTACCGTGTTTGATGGAGGAGCAATAATGGTTTGGTGGTTCTCACAGGTAAGCCACGGTTAGACTTGTCCGTTTCTTAGTCATTAATGTGTGACTTTAACCTCATGACACAGGGACAAGTGGCTTATTTCTACACTTTTGATAATGCACTACATTGACGAAAATTAGGGCATGGTGTGAAAAAAGCTGTGTCAAAATATCATACTGATCCAACTGTTTGTTAATAAGTTATTCCCGAGAAACGATGTAACACGGCCTCTGAAACCCATAGTAGTTAAATTGTAGGGTAAGTTTGGGTAAATATTTACGAGTCGCACCACAACTGGGATCTCATTTGTAATGGTAGTTTTGGGTTCCTATCATTTTATGTTACATTGCTATATACTTTGTATCCACGAGATTTTTTTTTTTTTTTTTTGCATTAACCTAACCAAAAAACCTAACCTAACGTAACCTAAATGTATTTGGGGGCTGTTAGGTTAGGTTAGGTTAGGGTAGGTTAGGTTTGGTTTTTTGGTTAGGTTTATGCTAAACACAAAAATTAAGCCAAGAATTTTTTATTTTCCCGTGGATAAAAAGTATATAGCAATGAAGCATAGAATGATAGGAACCCAAAACTACCATTAGAAATGAGGGTATATATTAAGCAAACCACCCACCAATTTAGTATAACTAAATAAGTTGGTCACCAATTATTTTGCAATATTTGAAAACAAATATGGATTTTGGACAATATAAAGATGATGTAATTAAATTCATACATCGATTTTATCGTGGCCTACAGGTTCCTTATACCATGTATTTCATTCCTATATGTGTCTAAATGCGCGTACAAATTTATTACTGATCTTGAAAAAAAGAAATATCCCCTATATCGCCTACCTCGCAAGAGGCGGGTGGCTTTGTTTACATCCGCCGCGAAGAAGAAGAAGAAGAAGCGTTGGGGAAAATTTGGTTTTTGCCCCCTACTGTTTAAATATATGACGATTTCAATAAATCTTGGGGGGGGGGGGTGGGGGGGGGGCTTGCACCCCCCCCCCTCTACATATTTTTTATCCAACGGCAAACGGTTATGGCCAAATAGTTATTTTTCGCGAGTGAAGGGACGTGTTTTTAGATTGTTGTTTAATGGGTAAATATGCATTTACGCCTATTTTCACACATCAAAACACCCTTACACAACTCTAAACTAGATAAAAACAATCGAAACGATTTTTTAGCAATTTAATTACATCATCTTTAAATTGACCTGGATTTTATATGCTCTAAACATAATATGAAAATGTGTTTTAAGCCTCGGCAAAACCTAATAAAAATATATGGTACTAAAATGGAATTTTGTCGTAACATGGTTGTCATCCCTTCCTGTAGACGGCACCGATTCGTACACACGCCATTTTCACCTGTCTCCCGAGGTCTGTCCACCAGCCCATCTCTGTCGATAGGTTGGGTTGTTTGGTTAGGTTAATATACTAAGTCTCAGAAACAAGATTCGTAGTTGTGGTAGTATTTACGATATCTGGACACTTCGAGCGAATTCATATTAGAGCGGAGGCGCATTTAGGTTAGGTTAGGTTAGGTTAGGTTAGGTTAGGTTAATTAGGTTAGATTGTGCATCCGCTCGATCAGGAATTCGCTCAAAGTGACTCGCATTCGTATTTACAGATATGGCCGAATACCGGTAGGCTACTAAATGGGCGCCGGCCCAACCGCCATGTTGTATCCCACGTAGGCCTACTAGGTACTACGGACACATTGTAGGCGTTAGGTGTGGATTAGGCTTGTATCCAATGTACTAGGTCTATGTTACTGGATATTTATGATTTAAATAAGTGCTACGTTTTCGATAAATCTGGTTATATGGCTTTGCAATTAGGGAAATCATGAGCCGATTTCCGACATTTAGTTAGTCTTTTTCGATTCTAAAAATGCTATCCGAGTTTTGCCAAAAATTGGCTCGGGTTTTCCAAAATTATGCTTTTTGGGGTTTGCAATTTAGGGAAACATGAGCCAAAATTCTAAATTAGGTTACTGTAATTTGTTTACTCTTAAAACTCGCAAAATCCTAGCCAAGTTTTGCCAAAACTTGGCTAGGGTTTTCCAAAATTCGGGTTTTATGGCTTTGCAATTTCGGGAAACCTGAGCCAAATTTCTAAATGAGGTTACTAAATTTTTGTTGTCTACAAACTCTCAAAATCCGAGCCAGCTTTGGCCAAAACTTGGCTCGGGTTTTCGAAATATTGGGTTTTAGGCCTTAGAAATACCTTAAAACCCGAGCCAAGTTTTGCTAAAATACGTTTTAATCTCCGTTTTACGCATTTAACCCCTCATTTTCCCTGTCCTTCATAGCCCTCCCCACTATCGGGCGGCGTGTCTTAAGATCGTTGTATAATGGGGAAAAACGGTTTCGCCGAGGGTTGCAATTATTTCCAAACACTATATATTGATGAAAACTAACGGAAAAATAAAAAAATCCATGGGAAAATTGGTGACCATCTTTTTTTTTAGTTTCCACCAAAAGACAATTTTGAAATGCATGTTGGAATCCCTATAAACTGTACTTCATTTTTATGTAAGTTTGATAATTTGGAAAAATGGATTAAGGGAGAAAATTAACATTGACAATGATGTGTAAAAAGTCTCCCATAAACGGCGGCCCGCTATGTTATTGTAGTTTGCGGCCTAATTTCGTCTGTAAATTAACTTTCTCCTTAATTGGACCCCCTATGAAGTACAACAGATTATGATGACATAAGTGACGGGTGTTTAGAGGGGGCAGAGCTCCCCCTTCAACATATTACGTGTCTCACAGTAACTTCTATTATATAAACAACCCAAGAATTTTCAGATATATTAAATTTCATTTAGGATGTAATATAACCTATACTCCATGTTAAAATAAGAGACAACCCTCGAAAAATTCTATTAAGGGAGATACAGAAGCTAGAACCTGTAACGATATTGTCAGGGTTCGCCTACCCATAGACGGCACACAACACGACGCTGCAGACCTTTTTCTCCCTGGCAATCAATCTAATTAACACTGGGAATTTATCTAAATTTCTATCCAATGTACTAAAATCCCAACCCCCAGCCGCGGGGTTTGTGGGGGCGGCATCGCCCCCCAATAAATTACCCCCTAATGTTTTAGGTTAGGTTAAGGTTTGGTAGGTTTAGGCCTAAAAATCTTTTAATGGTTTGTTTGCTTTTAATTTGGGGGGTTGGATAATGGATTAATGGAGCTTACTGGGTAAGTTTTTTCATTTTTCCCTATCCCATGTACCCCCAATTTCCAAAAAAGAAAAAAAGAAAAAAGAAAACAACCTTTTTGTTGCCCAAAAAAAAATTGTTTTTTTTTTTTTTTTTTTTTTTTTCAAATTTTTGGTAAGTTTTTTTTGTTTCCTTTAAGTTTTTGAAAAAACAAGGTGGTGAAAAACCTGAAGGCCAACCTTTTTTTTTTTTTTTGCCACTTTTTCCCTGACTTATTTTTTAATGAAGCCTGAAAAATCTTTTTTTAAAAAATTTCCAGCCAAACCTTTTGCCAACACCTTGGGCCCCCCCTCGTATTTTTTTTTTTTTTTTTTTTTTTTTTTTTCCATTTTTTTGGAAGTTTTTTTTTTCCTTAAGTTGAAAAACCCGAAAACCCGAGCCAACTTCTTTTTTATTGGCAACTTTGCCTGGTCTTTTTTTTTAATTGCAAGCTTGGGAAAAATTTTCTTTAAAAATTCCGAGCCAACCTTTTTTTTTTTTGCCCAAAAACTTTGGGGCCCCTTTGTTTGGGTTTTTTTTTTTTTTGATTTTTTGGGGTTTTTCCCCCCTCAAGTTGAAAAAAGCAACAAAATTTCCCGAGCCAACTTTCAAATCATTAAACACCATTATATCCGCCTTTTTTATGGTCCCCCCTTTAACCCCACAATATTTCCCCCCCGCTGAAATCCTTCCATAGCCCCTCCCCCCCAACTATCGGGCGCCCGTGTCCCCCCCCCCCCCTTGTAAAAGATCGGTTGGGATAAAGGGGGAAAAACCGAATTTTTGGCCGGAGGTTTTTTTTTGAAACTTTAATGGCCCCAAATCAAACTAATATAATTTTGATTTCAAATAAACTAAAACCTAAAAAAAAAAAAAAAATGAAAACGATAATTTGGTTTGGGTGGTTTTTCCCCCTTTTATATTTTTTTTCCCGAAATGAGATTCCCCCGCTTTGGGTTTTTTGTTTGTGCGACTCCCGGACTCGTAAAATAATTTGGAAAAACCCCCTAATGTTTTTGTTTGTTACAAGTAACCCCCTCTTCGCAAATGTTTGAAGGGTTTGGAAACAAATGTACTAATTTTTGTAATAATTCTAATTTAAATTTAAGACGTACTAGTTTCCAAGAAATGTTGTTTTGGTGCCGGTTTTTTTCAATTTTTTTTTAAAATTCAACCTTCCATAAATTTTTTCGCCGTGAACACGTGATTTTTTTTTGTCGGTACTTCCCCCTACCCCCGTTGAAACCAACAAATGTTACACCTCACGCGTAAAAAAAAAACCTAAAAGCCCTGCTCAGGGGTGGGCGGCCTTCTTTTTCCCCCCTTTTTGCAAAACTCCTCCTCCACTCCTTAGGCAGGTGGGGGGAAAGGGGGGAAGTCCCGGGTGCCAAGTCCCCCCCCCCCCCCCCTACCCCCCCCTAAACCTTCCTTCCCCCCTAAACTATCCCCAATTCCCCCCCCACTTTTTCCTCCCCTCCCTCTAAGCCTGGCCAGTTTTTTTTTGTGGATTGGGCGAACCGCCCTTTTGTTTCCCTTCCATGTTCCCCCCCCCTTTGTTTAAAATTATAGTTAAACCATCATTGCACACGCTTATAATGTCCCCCT